>NW_001799455.1:157552-451940 GCF_000165425.1 Paramecium tetraurelia | reverse complement strand
ATATTTGAGAATGAATCGAACAAAAGGGGTTGTAATAATAAAATTAAATTTCAATTTCAAAAAAATTTAAACGTATGAACATTAATTAAGATTTATATGATAATTGAATAGCTGTTTTAATCTCTAAATTTATGCAAAGTTATTGAATTCCATTTTATTTAGGAGAAAGATATAATGCTACATTTTCTGAAATATTAACAATCCAATTAAACTATTATGAATCTATAACATCCTATAATCGCTATGGAATATCACCAATTCCTTTCAAATTTGGTAATTTCGAACAGAATATTCAGGAAATTATATGTGAACCCTAAGCAAGATCAAAAACCTGATTAAAACGAGAGTATCCAACCTAATCTAAAAAAAACTAATATATATGATCTAAATTGAAAATTAAAATGAATAATATTTATCAAGTTAATGTCCTAAAAACACAAATTGCTATCAAATCGTAAAGTATATTCTGTAAAAAACTGTGGATAAGATTCACCAACTTAAACTTAATAAAATGAATCACCAATAACAAATTCATTAGATAAATCATATCATAATATCAAATTGATTTATGATGAATATTTATAGATTATTTAAGAATAGCCTCCAATTACAAAAGAAATAATGAATTTAAAGGACAAATTAAAGTTAATATATAAAAGTTCACTTCAGTCTAGTAAGATTGAAAAGGAAATGCGTATTTTTTTGAAGATGTGAAGATTAATATGAAATGTATCTTTGGTAAATAGTTTGATAAAAATAACTTAAGCTATTACTAAAGTGAGTTTCTAATGGATCAATTTCATAGTTAAGGTGCTTTAATTTAGTAAGATGGTACAATACATGTAATTTTCATGTTTTCTATTTTAGCAAGGCATATATTTTAGGGTACTAGTAGAGGAGATATTTCCCATCTTATCGCGTTCTTATGATTTGAAAATTCAAACTTTTCAAAATTATCTAAAAAGGGCAACATTTACTTGACGATAACGGATAGACAAGTGGAATTGGAAAATATATTTGGATAGAGGGGTCTACATATTTTGGTGATTTCTTTGGTGGTAGTTTTAATGGATTTGGATAAATGACTTTTGTAAATGTAAAAATTAATATTATTAATCATTTTATCTGAAACAAAAAAAATGGGAGTTTTTTTATGGAAAGAAATATATAGGTTATTTTCACAATGGCTAGGTTGAAATTTAAGCAATTTTGTAAAAAAAATCACATGAAGAAATTTTTGATTATATAGCGATTAATGATTTAAACATCCTTATTTACCTATTTATAAGTATTTTATTCTAAGTTATTTTCATTCTTTAGCCATTTAAAGAAAAACTAGATTATTTTTTAAATTGAATTAAAGTTTTAATAGATAGAATTTTATTATTCAATTCATATTTCCTATTCTATTTCTACTGCTTCATCTTAATTTTTTGGATGATCTTCTCCCTCTTCCTGGTTTTCTGGAGGATCAATTACTAATTGTTTTACTTAAGTGTTAGGTGTTTCTGTTTATAAGTTTGCCTAAGTATTTTTTTTCTCTAAAGGAACGACAGAATATCCATATTTGTTATGATACATAGCAACTAACTATTCATTAGTTTTGCCTCTTCCATCTATCAAACAAAAATGACAATAAATAAAATATAGAAAATTTATTATGGCAAATAGCAGAAATCCACCAAAAATCTTGATTCCCTTTTCCAAAAAAGGAAAACAAAATATTAGGATAGCTTAGAAGCTCCATCTAAGTTCAGTAGATATAAATGTGCCATCACTATCATTTATTTAAGGCACTATGCTCTATTAAGGATAGAACAAATTAATTACCCATGCCACAGGTCCTAAAGTAGCAGCGAATGTCATTATTAGCAAAAGTAATAAAATGAAAATTAAAAATTCTGTTCCTTCACTGGCATGTCGAGATATTACAGAGACAGCTAAATTCAAAGAGCCAATTATTAAAGATCCAATCACTATTAAAAGTCTTGTATTTTAATACTTAAAATGTATTTACTCCCAATTTTATTAACCATATAAATAGTTGAGAATTAAGCAAGAAAGCCTGATAGCCCAAGACATATTGTGTATATTGTCTTTTGAGTGATGTCATTATCTGATAAATCACTAAATATTTGTGCACTATAATAAAATACTAGCGAAAGAGCCACACCATATTTATACGAGCATCTATGTAATTAATAAATTATACAGAAATAATTCCGACTTGAAGGGTTATTAATTTTTGTTTTTCAAACACTTTAAAAAATGATTATTACTTTTGTAATATATTACTGTTAGGCTAATTAAGTGTACCTTTCATATTCCTCTTCTACATTCTCTAATTTATAAATCTGGCAAATCACCTATTATTATTTATAATAATTATAACGTATTTGGCTTATTCATAATTTCCTCTTTTTATTAATTGCTCTGGGCTCTCATAATTATAAATGAAATGGATTATTAATTGTCTAAATATGCAAATTATCGAAGGAAATAAAAAGACAACTCTCCACCAGTTAGAAGTAGGACCATTGTAGCTATTTTTAGAATGGTGATAATTAATACTTAATGTAACCTATTCCCATCAACTATCCAATGGCTAAACCAGTGTTGATGCCATACCCTACCAGCATACTCATTTGACTAAAGTATTAAGAAGGGCATAAAGATTTTATGTAAACAGGCATAATTAAGCTTGATATCCCATTAGATATTCCTAAGAAAAACCTAACAGCAACAATGACTTGATAATTAGAGATTGTAGCCAAAAGACTAAAAATTCCAATAACATCTGCAACTTGAAGACATTATTTATTTGTCAATTTTTATTTAATAATATACCCAATAAGGACACCAGCGACGCATCCTAATGGGAGAATACCATTTAGCAAGCTTAGTTTTGAAGTTCTCTCTTCTTCTGTTATTTATCTAACTTATTTTAATCAAAATACAAGTTTGCAAAAAGCGTATCAATCGACAACGTCAAATAGCTTAAAACATATCCAATATTCAGAGATCCTATAGCGATATTCATATTCATCATTATGGTTGATATTTTAGATCTTACTTTTGAATCATTCTTTTAAGATGACATAATCAGCTAATAATTTATCAAAATAAAATGGTAATTAAGATTTGCTATTAATCCAAAAAATACGTTGAATATAATAGTATGTATGGAATTTGATATTAAATAAATAAGGAATATTTAACAAATTAACTAAGAAATTAATTTGCCAAACGTTATTGATTAATTTCCCTAGTCTTCAAATTAATACCATAGCAAAATAATAACTTAAGAGAAATTGTACAAAATTATAACAAATTTCACAAAGCCAAGGATTTAGAATGTTCTCAAATTAATTTGATAATAAAATGCATGTTTTTCCTCTTCTTTTTAAAAACCCTTACCCTAAATTTAAGTAAAAGATATTTAAAAGTCTAAAAATACCCAAAAATACTTTGACATATTCAAAAATATATGGAAAATATACAATTAAAACTATTTTTGTCCTAGTTCTTTTGAATATTAGAAGATCATCAACCACAAAATATAATTACCAACTGTTAAATATGAGGGAAGATTCTTAATATAAAAAGAGAAGTTTGTTAAAACTATTGAAAAAATGCGTTAACCTTCTAAATGATGTTAATATTTATTTTCAATTTCAAGTTAAAGGAGATTTATTCAATTTTATTCAAGAATATTATTTAGTTTTGCAAACCCTTAACTATTAAGGTTGATTGATGTTCGGAATATGAAAATAGAAGAACACAAAGCGAAAAAATAATTACTTTTTGGAATAAGGATCAAAAAAATAATATAAATGAGATGTTCATTTCTAATTTCATGTTCTCTATATTAGTTTAATATCGTTTTTAAAGTTTAGAATAAAGAGGAGATCTATTTGTTAATTATCATTATTTAAAAATAGATGATTTATTTGTTAATTAACTATAAATAAAAATAGATTTTTACGTAGCAAAATGTAGTTTGAAACAAGATTTGAATTATTCTTAGTTTTTTGAGTTTTGGAATATGCAATAAATTGGATAAAGTTGGTTTAGCATTACTTATTCCTTTGTTGATTATTCAGTTATTAACTGAGAAAACAGACATCTATTATCTGATATTTATAAAATAAGTAAGGAATTTGGTTTGATCTTATAAACTAATGCAGGAAGTTCAAATTCTAGAATCACGTGATAGAATTCCTTTAACTCTTTAAATCTTTATCTTCTATTCAATATTTTATCCCAATATAGGAATTAATAGTCATTATATTAATAACATTGTTGAATTTGCAAAAGACTTTTTGGATTTCTTTTGGAAATATCCACTATTCATAATACCTTTTACAAATTTACCTCTCATCTCATTGTTCCATACATAAGTTGAATATAATTACCATGCTTCAACTAGTTTAGACCATACTTAATGCTAAATGAAAGAATAAAACAATTTTAAGATCTGGTGAATGTTGATTGAAATATGATAATTTTTCTATAAAGTGGTAGAATTCTGTTTATATAAATATATTTATTAACATAAGAATAAGTATTTTGACAGTTATAAAATCTTTTCGATAATAATATTAAATAAATTTTTATCAAATGGGAATTTGTTCCAGCAATAAAGCCAATAAAATTCATTCTCATGATCGCGAGGTAGATTATAAGCCTTTTGTTTTTGATACTTCAATTGTTCCTGATTAGCATCCAGAAGTGAATACAAAGTAAACTAATACTGTTGCTGATCGAATTATTCTTTACATAATAATTCTAATCAAGCCACAACAGTATATTATCGTGCTCTAGAAGAAATGTAATATATTAGCTCATTTTGAGGCAAAATAAGTAACAAACCAAATTTGAAGATTTCTTATTTCCTCCTAATTAAAGTAGTCTTTCAAAGGATCCTAATTTTAAAAAAGGTAAAAACTTAGTTTGGAAAAGACCAGACCAGTTTTTAGAGCCAGGTTAAATTAAATTGTTTGATGTAATATCTATTTAACTTGATAGACAATCGATCCAATGGACATTAAGTAAGGTGAGCTTGGGGATTGTTATTTTTTAAGCTCATTATCTGCTTTGGCAGAAATTCCACAATAAGTATAAAAATTGTTCAGACATCAAGAATATTAATAAAGTGGTAAGAGTGATTTTCTAAATAATAAGGACTTTATGGAATTTTTATGTGTAACAATGGAATACTATAGGAGTAGGTGATAGATGATTTTATTCCATGTCAAAAGTAAGGAGGCCCAATATTTTCTAAAGCAAATGGAAATGAATTATGGGTACTTCTTTTGGAAAAAGCCTACGCTAAAATATATGGATCCTACCAAAAAATAGAATAAGGTCTAGCCGGTTAAGCGTTAAAAGATTTAACTGGAGCTCCAAGTGAATATTTTATAAGAAAAGCCGAAACTTTAAAAGATGCCGATTTATGCTGGGAATTCATGGAAAAATATGACAAAGAAAAATACATTCTAACAGCATCATCAGAAACAAATGAGTAAGGAACAGAATAAGATAATGGAAATGGAATAGTATCTTAACATTGCTATGCGATATTGGATGTATAACGGGTTATAGGAAGTGATGGAAAACCTGATCGAATAATTAGGATTAGAAATGTATAGTATTTAAAGTAAATTTGTATAGCCTTGGGGTCGAAAAGAATGGATGAAGGACTGGAGTGATAACTCTTCAAAATGGACCCCTGAACTAAGAGAGAGATTATAAGTTCACCGAAAAGATGATGGAATATTTTGGATGAGTGTTAATGATTTTATAACTGAATTTAGTTAGGTTTGTGTATGCAAATTTAAACCAGATTATTTATATACAGCTACACCACTTAAAGTTGAGAAATCAGATGCTGTAACCACAAAAGTGATTTTAATGAAAGTTTACGAAAAATCGCATGCATTTATAACCTTAACTCAATCAGATAAACGCTTTTTTTAGAAAGGCCATTAATATTCATTAACCAGATTAATTATCGGAGAATTAGATGCCCATAAGAAAGAGGTTTTACATTATTCAGGTTCTGCATTTGATAATGAAAGGGATATTGTAGTTGAGAAAATATTTGAACCAGGATATTATGCCTTATATGTTGAAGTAGATTGGACCTAAAATTATGATCGATATTTAGCAGTATCATGTTATGGATCAAAATCAGTTTAATTTACTGAGTTGTAATTTCCAGCTGGGTAAGAAAAACACTCTATAGATAACATTTTTAATGGATTTTTGAGAGCACATGAGAGGGATACTGATGAAGAAAAAGTTAAAGATATTGAACCTGGAATCAGAAGAATTTCTGGAATTGTGGGTGGCTATATTTATTATTGGTATCAAAATTAAACAACTAAAAAAACACTTCATGAAGTTCTTCATTTAAGTAACATATAAAATCTGGAAATATGTCCTCCTTATTCAAATCCAAGCAAGGTGGAAATCTAAATCAAACCTTTATCAACAGTTATGATTAAATATCGAGTTACCAAACAAGGTGGAGGTTCTTACGGATACTCATTAAAATGTTAAACGTAGGTTATTGAGGCCAAATCTGAATAAGATATCATTCAATAAGCTATCGAATAAGCAGATTAAAAATTGTAAAGAAGTCCCTTAGGAGAAGTATTAATTAATATATTTCAAGAATATATAAGTCTTCTTTTATCTAGTTAAGTTCCCGGCTGGAGTTGCTTTCTATTATGAAAATAAAGATCAAAGAACATATTAAGAAACCATTTCGTTTGAAGTCTCTAATCTGAAAGGAGTAGAATTAGATATTTCTAAAGAAGTAGTCATAGAAATTCCACCTGGTCAATCTAAATTGATTAAATTGCAATCTATTGATCCAAGCTAAGGGTACTCATATAGATATTCCTTTATGTCTAAATTAATATGAGAAATAATTTGGAAATTATACAAATTATTATATTTTAATTATTTATTTATTAATCATATTATGGGTTAGGCTTAGCCTGCTTAAATGAATTCTCAGCAAGAGGAATAATCTAATGCAAAATTAACTCAATATCCTGCATAAAAAAATGAAAAAAACGTTGAAAGTTAAGAATTAAATTCTAATCAACCAAATTAATATTAGTTTACCCAAAATCTCAATAGCCACTAAAATGATAAAGCAGATTTATAAAATATTGATGAGGAAATATAGAGCGCTTAGGATATTGAAAATATTTGGTTGACTAGAACTTTTGGAATATTTACAAATACCTAATAGATTTATGGTAAGGAAGTCGATTTTATACCCAAGAATTAAATATTGACAGTTGATTTTTTAATAGAACAAGTTTATTACCAATTTTTAACATCCTCCTAGTTTACTGAATAAGAAAAACTAGATTTCCTTATTAAATCATTGTCTTCTCTATCTAATTCCTAAGTTACAAATGAAATAGTGAATTTGGCTGAAGGCAAAATCAAAAAAGAAAGATATTTTGACCTCTTAAATCATATTTAAGGTCAACTACTTACTTGTACATTATATCCTGACGCTTTTGAGTGGTAAAACATTGATGAAGACCCTAATGTCTTTGAGGATGCTAAAAACTTTAGAGCCAACATTATCTTTAATGAAATATTCTGCTCAAATAATTTTGGCATATCCTAAAATACACTTATAAACTTATTAGATTATTTAGAAACATAAGCGAGTGAAGATGATTCATTTAAATTTTTAGAACTTATGTTGAAGAGAGAACTCAAATTATATACGCGGTTAGCTTTTGACGATATTCGATTATAATAGCATTCACTTGCTCTATTGCATATTTTGGCATAATACAAAAAGCTGATGGAGAAACTATTATCAAACAGCTGGGCGTATTGCAATTTCGATTTGATTAATACTGGAATTAATTTTTAATAAAGAAGCTTAGTTGGGATTTTGTTATCCTTAAGCTCCTTTCCAACAGATGGACATCTATGGAAAAGCCATTTCTCGGATGATAGGAAATAGATGATGGAGCAAATGAGTAGTTTGAGAACAAGAATGTTTACAATCATAGATGATTTATGCATGCTATTTGAAAAGATTTTGAATTCAAACGAAATACTTAGATATAAATTTTTTGAATTTTTATCTAATATCATTAAATTGAATTTAAATTTAGAAAAATAATTGAACATTTAGTTGTAAAAATTGTCATCAAGTCCAGGATTAGTGAATCATTTATTTTATATTCTTACCTATCTATTCAACAAATTTGCAGATTCATAAACTACAATTAACTTGTTCATAAAGAAAATCGATTTAAATTTATTAAGTTATTGTAAGAAACATCCTCTCTTTTAACCTTTGTATTAGAATGTTGACTTGTTGGCTTCAGAATTAACACCATTTGTTGAACCTAAAGAGTTTAAAACTATTATCGATCCAATGACAGCTTTATATCTATTGACTTAAAGATTAAGTCATATTGTGGCTACCTGTTTACAATAATTTTACATCTCAACAATTATGAGAGAGATGAAAGATTTACCGCAAGAGGCCTTTTAAACTTAAGTGTTTGATATACTGTTAAAAAGGAAAATCTCTTTCGACCTATAAATTTTACACCCTAAGGGTATAAAATACATCACTCAATTTTTAAGTTTTGCTAATTAATTAGCTTTAAGTCTAATAGATACAGATCTAAAACCTATTTATCCTTATGGATTATTGTCGGCCACCTTTTTAATTGATACCTAAACATTTGTATCAATTTATGCTTATAACGATGAAATTATAAACTATGTCATAGAATTACAAAAATGTTGTGAGTTTGCAGCAATATCAATGAACAAAAAATTACTTCCAAATCCTCACTTAAGAATAAGATCGATAAATATATTTTAAATCATTGATGAGACAAAAGGTTCATTTTTGTAAAAGTATACACGGTAAAATTGGAGGCAATCTTAAGAACTTAATATTTTGTTTGACTCCAAATTCCTTAGAACATGCCTGGTTGATGGATTAATATAATCTTTTATCGATACAGAGAAAGTGGCAGAAGGAAATCAATATTTCTAGAAGTTAAACATTAGAGTTAAAATTTGTTTAATAATAAGATACCTCCTTTAAGTACATAAAAGTTTATATCAAGAGAGTTTGTTTCACGGATTTAAGAATGATTAAGAACAGTAATTGCACTTTTCTAATTACTTTTTGAACGACTTCATATATGTAATAGAGGAATGCTTATTATCCTTAAAAAATATAAAGAAATTATAAGTTGAATAACAGTCCTTTTTCTAAAATCATCAACTTCATAAGTTGCAAAAAGAACTAACTATTAAATCATAATTTTTTTATGAATATTTACGATCATTAGAGGTGATAACTTCTATTTAACCTGAAATATTTTTGATTGATGAAATTAGAGAAAAATTAGCAATTCATTTAAATTATATTTTAGAGCAAATTAATGGTAAATCATCTGAAGATATTGCTTAGAATATTGATGTATAAAATTTCGATAAAATGTTTGTTGTTGAAATTTTAATAAATGTCTACACTAATTTGAGAAAAAACTAGTAGTTCATTCTTGAAGTAGTTAAGGATGAAAGGTAACATATATGTTTATTAAAATAGATCATTTTCAGTTGAATTATTCAAGAAAACATAAAATGAAACAAAATAATACATCAATTATGAAAAATATAGCTTATAATTTGAAGAATTCATAAACTAAGTTGAAGAATTAAGTTAGAAATAAAAAGTCCTTTTTTAAAATTAGGAAGATATACCAGAAGAGTTCTTAGATCCATTATGTTTTTCGTTCATGAATGATCCAGTTAAACTTCCTCATTCAAATGTATGATTGTAATCGATGTTTAGGTAATTGTGGATAGGCTCACCATTAAAAAGCATCTTCTGAATAATTCAATTGATCCTTTTGATAGGAGTCCATTAACTTTGGATATGGTGATTGAGTAGAAAGAATTAAAGCAGAAGATAGATGAATACATTGCAAAAAATCTAGAAAAATTAATAAACAAATAGACTTTAAACTAAGAATAGAAATGAGGAAATATAAAGTATATAAATTAAATATAAATCGTCAAAAGAATTTCGTCACATTAATTATTATAATTTTAGAATAATTATAAAATACGTCTTAATTTAATCGTAATCGTAATAATTCACTTTAAAATAGCAAGACTCTTTCTTTTAAAGAGATTATATTATTTAATTATGGCAAAATCTTTCAAAGTACTCTTGGGAACATTTTTCTTTTAATTCTGGATTTTATTTATGGGACTGGCTGGCTACATGGTCTACAGATTGATTGTTTATAGAGAGACTTGGAATATAGTTCTTTTTATTGTGACCATGATCTTACAAATCAAATATGTGAAATCAGAATTATTCATAAAATTCTAATTATGGTTTTAAATGATGGAATGGTTTGACAAGAGAGAGATAGTGGAAGTGGAAAAACCTAAGAAAAGCAATTCAATGGTACAAGATTATGATAATTTAGTTTTGTTTTCATCCTCATGGCATATACAGTATGGGAATGGTACATAATTTGTACACAAAAAATACATTCTTCGAAAATTTAGTGGTATTAAGTTCAAGATTTGCGCTATCAATTCCATTTTCAGGGTTATTACTAACATTGTTTGGATTATAAGGAGTGCATCCTGAAAATCTAACTAAGCTGTTGAAAAAGGGGTCAAATGTAGGAATTATGGTAGGGGGATTTGAGGAGGCAACTCTAACCAAATATGGAGAAAATAGAGTTTATATTAAGGAAAGAAAAGGTTTCATAAAATATGCATTGAGATATGGAACTACAATCTATCCTGTCTTTACGTTTGGTGAAAACAATATGTTTTATACTTATAATGGGTTTTAATCGTTGAGACTTTGGCTTAACAAATTTAAATTAATAGGTACCATCTATTGGAGTAGATTTTTAACAGTGCCTGTATTATTATATTTATTATCAAAAGGAACCTCATACTGAAATGATAACTGTTTGTGGTAAAGGGATAGAATTACCTAAGATTGAGAATCCATCTAAGGAGGATGTCGATAAATATCACCAAATTTATATTCAAGGATTGAAGGAATTATACGACACATATGGTCCAAAATACGCACCAAAAGTACCCTTATAGATATTTTGAAAATATAATGTTTATGCGATTAATATTAATATTAATATTAAAATTTAAATAATGAGTGTAGGAAAATTAAAATTCAAAGGCTCTTTTGGTGAAAAACAAGAGAAAAATGAATAAAAAATAAGAAATAAAGTAGAAAGAGAGGAACTTGCTTAAGATGAATAATAATTCTTAGAGAAAATTCAAGAAAAAGGACCAGCAAAAAGAGTCGTGATTGATAAACCATTATAAGATGGGTTAGGGATGATATTTACTTCTGGTACATCTGTTCATGGTTAAGATACTTAATTCTTAAAACAGCTAGAAGCTGGAGATTTCTTAGTTATTCTTAATGAATAAACATTAGAAATGGAATCAAGAGAAATATTAACAATGTTGAATTAAAAGTCTCTTTTGATAAGAGAGGCATTTGGTTAAGATATTCCTGTGTTCAAACCATATTAATTTCGTAAAAAACCAACTGTTGAGGAAATGAAAAGCTTAGAGGATAGATTAGAAGAGAAATTTGCAGGAGTGGCTAAAAAAATTAAGAAATAAAAATAAACACTTGAAATGCGTCAAAAGAGTGGAATGTGGAGTTATAAGACTGATAAAATGGCTGTTGATGGAGAATTAAGTAGAGAGGATCTGGTTTTAATGAGATCAAAACAAAGTAGGGATAGGCATTGTTGGTACTGATATTATTTAAAAAAATACATAAGTAATTAACTCATATAAATCATTTATAAATTAATTATATTTTTTCCCAACAAATCCTCTAACTCATAATAATAAGAACTTATAAAATGAAAGCTTGGCGTATAGATTTAATTAAACCAATATTTGTTTTTAATTTTCTTTTTAATGTTATTTTAAGATACAATTCATTATGAATGCATTTATATGGATTAAAATAGATATTTCTTATGTTATTTCATTATGATAATTGGTTATGACTAACATTTACAATAATTCACATTAATATTCTTTTTAATAATTAATTTTAACCTGATATTGGAACATAAAATATTTAAATAAATGAAATTCATAAGGCACCTACTTATGCAATATTATGATACTTTTGATATATCAATACATAGTGAAATTAGACTTTATAGTAATAGAATTATTGATGATTTATGTTTAGTTTTATATTTAATTCAAAATAGATTATTATTTAAGATACAGTTAAGGAAATCACTTAATCAGTCTTTTATATTGCTAAAAGAACTTTGTAGGGAAAAAATAAAGAACAATTTCAATAAAATTAATCTCATCTAATCCTTCATTTTTCTTTGTCAGACCTATCTATTTGATTCTTTTCTTGAAATTTTTGTTTCTAAGAAACTTTAGTTTGAGATATTCAAATATTAAAAGTAAATGTTTTTCATAAATAATTTAATATGCTTTTTATTTTACTACAAATATAAAACATCCTCTGTGGTACCTTATGGCCAACTTCTGATGCAATAACATTATCAATTTCAAATCGATATGAATTTGCGGATTACACCTTCAAGATGATTCCAGAATCAGCTATTCCTATTGGAGGTGAATTATAAATCATCTTCCCATCATAATATCTCTCTGGCTTGGGCATAGATCTTGTCTTAGATGATACCTGCTCACATGTTTGCACAATTAGTGGATACTTGGTTCGCTTTTATATGGAAAATGACATTCAAATCAATGAGACTATTACTGTCAAAATCAATAATATAAAGAACCCTGAGAGAAAAGGTGGAACAGGAAATTTCATTGTAAGGTCTAAACTTGGACAGAATGTTTTTGATGAAAACTTGATTTTTGGAACTGTTGGTATAGCTGATTATGCGCTTGATTTGAACTCCATGATAATCAAAATTGATGAGACTAGTACTAATGTGGTTAATGAAATGGCCTTATATAATTTTTATATAAAACCTCCTATTGATTTGCCATCGGGATTTTACTTATAAATTACTAGTCCATTGATTAGTGATCTGACTACATGTAAATTGATTCCATTTAATTTCGTAACCCTAAGTGGTGAAATCAAATGTGAGGATGGAATTATTGTAACTGGCTTCCCTAGTGTGGCTGCTTTGTTTACATTTGGTATTCAAATCAATTTTAAAAACCCATCCTATTCTTAGACTACTCCTAGTTTTAGAATCGTAGCTTATAGAAAGAATACAAAAATGGCCTATGCATGGAGATCAGCTGTTGATGGCCTATACATTTAGCCTAGTCAATTCATAACTATCACAATAACCCCAGGATCAAAAAAGACCACTATAATTTCTGATTACAAACTCAATTTAAAAATAAAAAATGCTGTACCCAAGAGTGGAAGCATTATAGTCTAATTGCCATTGAATTTTTAATTGGCCAATGGATATGATTACATATTTGTATCATCTGGCATTGTGAGTGATGCATTGGCTATTTCATCAACCTTGTATTAATTCATAATTACAGATTTTGAAGAAGTATAAATCATTTTTATATCAGATACCTTAATATAGTGATATTGAAATAGTATTCAGAGTTGTCAATCCTTAAATTGCTGGCTAGAGTCAATCGTTTATTGTTCAAACTACCTATGATGGAACTCATATAATTGAACAATGCAATACTAATTTAGCAGTCAACATAATAGAATTAACTACATATAGCCCAGTGGTAGCTACACTTACTAGTCCTTATGCTAATTCTCTTACAAATTTGTAGTTTACTATTAATAGCATCAAGAATTTAGCTAGTAAAATTGTGATTAATTTTGGACCATAATGGTAATATTAGGTTACAACTCCTACGAATATTTAATGTTAATTAGGAGGAGCATCATCTTCACTTTGCGAACTTGTTAATACAACTTTGACAATGACATTCGCTACCTCAGTTTCAGGAACTAAAACTGTTGACATAAATGGAATTCTTAAGGCACCTCCTTATGCAATAAATTAATTTTTAATTTATGATACATTTGATACTTCGAATGTAGACATTGAATCTGGAAGTGTTAAAATAACTATAAATCCAAAATTGGATAGTGGAGCATAATTTACTTGGTATGGTTAAGGAGTAATTATATTTATAAATATTTAAGTTATCAACAAGTACTGTAAATTTATATGCAACCTTATAAGTTAAGTTTACTCCTAGTGTGAAAATTCCACCATACATCATTATAGTAGATGACGAAACTGATGAAGGTACTGTAGATGAAGGCACTACTACTGATGGAGGTACAACTACTGATGGAGGTACTACGACTGATGGAGGTACGACTACTGATGGAGGTACGACCACTGATGGAGGTACAACAGATGGAGGTACAGATACTCCTACAACTCCTACTTATCCTACATTGGAACCACCATCTGCACATGGTGAAATATGGATTGAGTTCGGTCCTTTATTAACTTGGGATTCTAATTTAGGAATTGATACTCTATTTTGTATTACCGATCTTGTTCCTTTAGATCAATATTTAATAGATTGTGAAATCTTTTAAGGTAGTTCGACTTCTTTACCCGAAATTAGATTAAAGAATTTTAAGGAAATAACTGAAAATACAGCGATTAACATCAAGCTTACAGGAATTAAAAATCCACAATTAAGCCCTATTATTTTAACAATATATAGTGGAATTAGATAATATAGCAATAGAATTATTTATGATTATGCTACAATAACTATTACTCTGTCCACTATAGTTCCTTTAACAGAATTAACATTGACATCAAGTTTCTCTACATCTGCACAAGCAGTAAATCAGTTATTTAATCTTGTTTTCTAACCAGGTTTTACAGGGGCTGTGCCAGTAGGATCAGTAATCAGAATCCAATTGCCAGGATATGAAAATGGATTTCTCTAAGACACAACTAAATGCACTGTAGATATCACTGATATGGCTTGCAATAAATTTAGGAAAATAGATTGGGTAGAAATCCCATTAACTTCAGCTGCATCTACAACGAGCATAATTACGTTATCAAATTTGAAATGGCCAACAACATCAAAAGCTTTTGGATATGTACATTGGGTTGTGTTTACATCCAATATGGAAGCATCAAAGGCTGTTGTTCAAGGAAGTGGAGCCACTTTTTTTCCAGCTCCAAATCCAAATGACTTTAACTCTGCCACAATCACATAATATTAAACTGGAAGAGGATATCCAGGATAAATTTTTAAGTTTGAATTTAGTGTTAATAATGACATCCCAGCAGGAGCAACAATGAGAGTCTAATTTCCAAATGAGTTTGCCTTAAGAGCCAGTAATCCAACTCCAGCTTGTAATGGGTATGATCCTGATGAAATTGAGTTAACAGCCATTCCTGCCAAAACTATATTTTAAATAATCTGTATGGGTGTAAAAACTCCAACAAGTCCTCCTGATAATGAAAGTGATGGATGGTCAGCATATATCTATATTGATGGAAGAATGCTCAACTAAAGATAGAATTTCTGTATAATTATATATTTATAATTTAGTTTCTTATTTTTATACAAATGTATTTTCATAAGGAACTATCAATATTTTGTAATTATTTGCAATCCCATTGAATATCAATGAAATTGCAACTTATACAATTGAATTCCAACCTGAAAACAGTTTATTGATTGGAGCAGAAATACATGTCACATTTCCTAGTTCTAATTTTGACAATTTACCATACCCTCCAAATCTAGCAGATTGTGATGTTGAAGGAGGTGCTGATTCATTTTAGAGTTGTTTATTGGATGGATCATCTTTCATTATAGTCTTAAATAAAATGTACGAAAGTGGATCCATTAAATTTATGATCAATAACATATAGAACCCACCAGATCTAATCAGCGATGGATTTATTATTCAGTCATACTATGATGGAGTGTTGATAGATAGTACTGATTAAAGTACATTGCTAAATCGTACTATCACTTATTACAGCAAGCCTAATTCCTTGGTAATTAACTAAATGTCCTTTCAACCACAAAATCAAGGAGTAAGGGCCAAATATTAATTTAACATTTCTACTGAAACTAGTGATTCTGTCAATGGTTCCATTGTTATCACTTTCCCTAACACCTATGACAAGAGATTAGGAGATAATTTAAAAGCATATGTGAATTCAATTAAAACCGATTTAAGTGTAAATAACAGAATTATCTCTCTCCCTGAATCCTAATACGCCACATCATACAATTCAATCTTAGTTGAGATCTAAAATGTTATTAATCCAAATACAGAAGAGAATTCTAATACTGGGGAATTCAGAGTTGGTATTAGACAAAGTGGCCGATATACTCATTATAATGGAAGTGTTGGTGTGTTGGAGATGTTAACTCCACCTGGTTGGCTCTATCTTGTGAATATTCAATTGGCCAATCAATATTCAAGATGGTAATCCAAATATACTTTCGATATGATATTATACAACAAAATACCAATCAATGGTTATTTAGAAATGGATTTCCCAGAAGATTATGAAATCTCAGACCAATTAGCTCCATGTAGTTTCTCCAAATGCACTTACACTAGTAATGTTCTAAAAGCATATGCGAATCAAATAAATGGGCAATTGCAATTGAATGTCTATGTTGAAAATCCATTATCGGAGGTGATCATTAAACAATTTGTTATGCAATCCAAAGATGAAAGATAAGTTGTAGAACAATCATATCCAAATCTGGATCCATTTGAATATGAATTTTAATATTCTGGACCATTGATCTTTATCAATAATGATTAAGATATCATAGTCCCTCAAGGATCTGAGTCTCCAGATTTATTATTTTTAGTCGAATACCCAATGGCCTTAAACCTAACTTTTAAACACACTTAAACTGGAGATTTCTAAGTCACTCCTAAAGACATTGTGTTCTCCTATACCAAAATGTCTACCACATTCAGAGTTTAGATTCCCTCAACATTGTAGACTGGCATATACTATATTTATTGGAAGACATATGGAGAAAAGGACTAGCCCGTTTACACTCCCATCAAAAAGTCTAAAGTTATAGTTGTTTCTCAAACACTCAATTTTTTAGTTACTGCCTTATATCCTATTCCAAATGGAGGTAATTCTCTAACCATGACTGTTTCTACTGTCAATGCTCCCTACGATACAACTACTGTAACAATCAAAAATAATGATAATACTTTCTATTTTGTGTCTGGTCAATAATCAGGGACTTCCATTAAATTAACATTCCAAGTAGGAGTTAACTCACAAACCTTCAGAGTTTATTAAAATTATACTGAGTTAATTAGATAAACTCAATTAGATATCCTGACAGAAGATGATCGACTCATCTTTTATTCCAGTGATAATCCATTATACACCATACCACCATAATAAGTAGTCAAATACATTGATGCCACCAATCTTAAACCAAAATTGTCTAAATTTTCTGTTGAAGACATCAAACAGTACTCAGCTTCCATTTCCATTGAAATCAATCAAATTTCTGAAGCCTATTATATGTATTGTTTAAATAGAACAACCTAGCCTGAAATTTCAGAACTATTGAGTTTAGGTCCTCCACTCTATATGTCTTCTTAATCAAAATATGGATATTTGAATATCTTGGCCAAATCAAGCATATCCTTAGACTTATTTGCTTAAACAGACTATGCCTTCTACATTGTGTTGAAGAATCAAGAGGGAATTACATCAGATTTATTTAGTCTAAATTTCACTACAAAAAATCGAAGTAAAATAGCATAATTCAACTGTTTTCTCCCTTTTTAAGCGAATCAAGCCTAACTCGTTACGGTAATGAATTACATAGCCTTCATACTCAGTTTACCTAGTTGGAAGATTCAATAAAAAGTGGAGTACTAAACACCCACTAGGCTTTTGGCTACAACCACTTTACAAATGTATATTATACCATTCAATGATACTGAAACTTATCCAGTGCCTAAAGACTTGATCAGCAGAATCACATCAGATGCATAGTTTAAAAGATTGATGGGCATGTACTTGTCATTTGTTTCCATCTCTGCGATCAACTAAGCAATAGCTGAAGTACCTACTATTCAATCATCTACTTTAAGTAATTCATACCTTTATGACTGCGAAATCAAAGTTTAATTAAGTACCTATGGTTATATCTTTGCTGTTGCATCCAAAAATGATGTTTCAACTCCATTCCAAATATTCAAAGGCTTAAACAATATCAATGTGTAAATTCCATCTGCTAATGTTCATGTCACTAACTTAACAATTATTAGCTCCTTTAATTTATCAAATTTAGAACCAAACTAAACATATTCCATCTATATCATATCTGCATCAGATCTCCCTGAGTATCCAGATCTCTCAGATAAAGTCCAAACGCTTACATGCGCGACGAAAAAGCTAACAGATAGGGCACCTCTTGAAATTGTTTACAATTCAATCCTAGCAGTAGGCTTGATTATATATTTCATATCAATTTGAAATATGATCATATTTTAAACTCTATACTATTTATATCATTATTTATTATTATAGTTCTTATGATAATAAAATATAATTTAAAAATAATAAATAATTTGTTCATTTGAGTTTACCTTATTTTTGATGTTTAATAAAGTCGGAATCATTATAAAATAAAAAAAAATGCAATTTTTCTAATTTATAATAATTACAATACATTTTTCAACAATCAATGAGTTCATCTAACATTAAGGGCAATCTAATGGGAAGATTATGCAGCATGAACCTATTGCGTGGTTTTGGCAATTTAAATTTTAATAAGTATTATACTCTGTAAAAGGGGAATGACAAAATGTACAATCCTCCTAAAACTCTGGATCAAAGGTTTTAGTTTCAGACACTTCTTTTGTAAATTGAACCTAAATCTATAAAAAGTATTCATCCAGCAAGTCTTCATTTATTACTATATTGCATCTTAGACATTTCGGAGTTCTTTATGATTTATAGATAGCAGAAACACATTTTACACATATTACATGATGACAATTTGTTTTACAAAATGATTCTGTTTTTTCACAAATCTAATTACAATTACCACATTTTTTTTATGAGTTTTAACTCTAAGATAACTTAAAATATTAACTTAATTCTTTTGATTTAATAATTTCATTGCATTTCAAAACATTACATTTGAATTACTCTGCATTTAAGCTTTCAATTTTTAAGAAACAAAATTTACAGATAAAATGATTGCATCTAGTCTTATAGATTAAATCTTCTGTGAATTACTTAAGACATTAATTACATTAATTATTTAGATTCTTATCAATAGGTTTCCCATTGCTAGAAATCATAGATTAAGAAATTTATTTTTATTAATTATCAGTTTTCATTATTATTTCAGTTTATTTTTGAACGATTTGAGATTGTGTTATTTTACTAGAAATGCTTGATGGTAAATCTTTTTAATTAAATTTACCATAGCAGCCAACAATAAGACACCTAAAATCATTTTGTTAATTAGTTTTGAATTTATCCTACAAACATTGCATACAAAACATATGAGAACATTCTTGTGGCCTTATTAAAAATTCAAGGCTTGATTTGGTTTTACAAAGAATGCAACACTCTTAGGGAGTTGGTATTATCGGAGTCTCTCCATAGTTTTTCATTATTTATTAGAACTATTAATAAGTTATTTAAGAGGGGCAATGTTATTGATTACAAATAATTTTAAGTTAATTTTGAGAGAATTATTTTTTTAAACAGGTCAGACAAATTAAATGGCTGCATTCAAATTTCAGCAATTCTTTTAAACTTTTATTTTAACAACATCGACATTTATCAACCAAATAGTTCTGCTCTTTTTAAATTACGTAAAACTTATTTTCCAAATTAAATATAATGATACTATTTCTGTCTTTAGAATCAATCGTTTGATAATTTGACTATTTTGTAGGAGGATATTTTGCAATAATCAATTTAATTTTGAAGACTTTCTAAAATTCTTGAATTAAATCATCATCTGAAAGAGAATAGTTATATTTCTGCTTAAAAAATTCATCGAGAAATTATTATGATGTATTATTATATTGATCCTTTTATATTAAGTATTCTATGATGAAGTTAATTACTTAATCGCCTTATAATTTATTTAGCGCATTGTACAAAATAGTCTTAAATTTTAATGCTTTATCGTTGCCTTAACATGATGTAAATTAGATCATATTTTTTAATGTACCAATTTCATTATTATGAATGCAATGTTCAATTTAGCCAATCATTATTGCTCCTTTTAAGTTCGATCCTACACGTCTCCATTTCTTAAAATTTTGTAATTAATTGATATGTTCCGGAATGTTTTAGATCGCAAAATTCTAATAATTATTTGTCATTAAAAGAAAAAGTTATTAATATGCAAATATATATGTATTTTATATTAATTTTAAACAGATGATAATTTTAAATAATATATATTTGAAATTTATTAACTGCTATGAGTTTAGATTAATCACTTGATAATAGTTCAAATCATTGGGAATAATTCGAATAGTTTCGAAAAAAAATTACATAAGAGTGCCAGAGTGAGGAGAAACACTTCAAAACTAAGAGGGATTCCTATACTTCATTAGAAAAAATTAGAAAATCCTCTGTGCATGATGATAGTGGACCAAAAGAAGTGTAATTCGCTGTAGATAGCAAACCTCCAATTCTTGTATAGCCAAGTGAAGCTGATAGAATTATTAAGTTGAGAATAGAGAATTAGGAATTGAAAGAGAAATTAGAGAAATACGAGAAAAATGAGTACACACATCAAACAAATTCAGAGGAGTTGGAATTGATCAAATAAGCACATGCAAAATAATTAAAGTCATAAAAAGAATATTACGAAGTTGAAAATAATTAGTTAAAAAACAAAATAAATTCATTCAATGAAGAATTGGAAGAACTAAAAAAAGTTTATAAGGAAAAAAACATGAAATTGTACAATCTTGTATTACAACTAGAATAAGTATAAAATAATATTAATGCAATAGGAAAAATAAGAATTGATTGACAAAAACATTCATTTGTTAGAAAACAGACAATAAAGTTCATAATAAGACATACATCAACTTGTTCAAGAGAGAACTCGAGTGTTGAGTGAATAAATCTATTAATTAGAGGAAAGGAATGCAAAATTGTAAGTAGAGAAAAGCAAAATCGAAGAAAAATATATGAATTTATTGAGTGGTAAATAACAATCAATGCAGAACACCCTAAGATCAGAAAGATCTGAAAGAAAGGAAACTAAAAACTGTGATACAGATAGAAAGTCAATTGAAAAGTTAAATCGATCCTCAATACATAAATCTGATTGTAAACCTCCTATGCCCACATCAATAAGTTAGAGCTTTGAGTAACTTCCCCCTGCTTAAAAGTCTATATTGAAACCTTCTAAATTGAATATTTCATCAAAAGAGAATCTTTAACCTATGAATCACTCAAAAATACTTGATACACCTCAATCGAACAGAAAATCCGCAAGGGCATAATCCTCTGTCTCTAAAAAAACTACTAAACCTCAAAGCCAAACTTAAAAGGTCGTGAAGAAAAAGTAGATATATTCAAAAATTAAATGAGCTTTAATATTCATTAATTATAATAAAATTTGAATTTCAATTTGTCTTTTAAAACAAGCACTACGCATAAATAGAAAAGCAAAATTCTTCTTATAATCATTATTAAGAAATGACAGTTAAGAACCATCTTATTTTGATTTGTACTAAATAGTATTTAAAAAATTAAGAAAATATCAAATTTAATTGAATTTAATATTAATTGATCAGAATCTTTCTCCTCTGATTCTTCTGGCTAATTGGATATCTCTTGACATAATGGTGACTCTTCTTGCATGAATTGCACATAAGTTGGTATCCTCAAATAATCCAACAAGATAAGCCTCTGCAGCCTCTTAAAGTGCTAAAACAGCTGAGCTTTAGAATCTGAGTTCCTTTTAGAATTCATGTGCAATTTCTCTCACTAATCTTTAGAATGGAAGTTTTCTGATTAAGAGTTCTGTTGATTTTTAGTATTTTCTGATTTCTCTAAGGGCAACAGTTCCTGGTCTGAATTTATGTGGCTTTTTCAATCCTCCTGTTGCTCCAACAGCTGGTGCAGTCTTTCTGGCAGCCTTGGTAGCCAAATGTTTTGTGGGCTTCTTGTTACCAGTGGTGCTCTTTCTTGCAGTTTACTTAGTTCTAGCCATTTTTTTATTTCTTTATTTATTTTTGAATTTATTACGAGGCTAATTAACATTATAAAAATAAGTAATTCTGCCTTATGATTGGTCGGCTTAGAATATCATGAAAGTTCTTATATTTCCATTTAAATCTAATCTGCGTTCTACTGTATGAAAAGATAAGTATTTTGAAATTACTTATCTTAAGATATTCTTTCATCCATCAGATTATTTGGGTTTTATACAAATTTTTTGTTATTTTTGGATATTTAAATTTTTAAACGTATCTTTCTTAGATTCATAAATTCTTTGATTATCATCACTAATTTATTTATTTATAGACAAATACATAGGTTTGAAATTAAATTACTACTAGAACATAAAGTACTATTTTAAGATTTCTACAGCATAAGTACTTGAATTATAATTTTATTAATTTGTAATATTAGTGTTTTTTAATATTGAAGATTCGTTGAATAAAGTTCAAATTAATCAAATTTAGAGAAATTAGACTTAAGAGATTTGTCATTTCATTTTAGAAAATTAAATTTCTTAGAATACTATTAAATTATTAGTAAGTAAGGAAAATAATTTTGAAAGTAAATTGAATGAATTCAATACTCTAACGATAGAAAGAAGGAAAATTATTAAAAAATGTTAATTTAAGCATTCCCTTTCCTAAAACACTATTTATATCTGAAAATGTATAATATTGATAATTCAACAAATAAAAAGATTAATACGGTTATAAGTATTAATAAATTATACTATAATTTGAAATAATTAAGAAGAAACAGATTTATTCTTTGATTAATAAGAGAGAAAAATCACAATTTATTTTTTGTTAGGGTATTAATTTGCAAAATTGTATACATTAATACACATTAATTGTAATAAATGAGAAATAGTTTTATATTGACAAATTTTCATAAATAAAATTTAATCTTTAAACTTATATTAATTTATATATACAATATTCATAAGACAAGTGTTCTGCCTAATGCAGAAGCTATTAATTCAATGCCTAGAGCCACAGTTTATGTTCCTTATATTCTACCAATCTAATTATAGTTAATAATTATTATTACTTATTAAAAATCTCCGAAAAACTCTTCTCTAAATTCTGGTGTCTTTTCTAGTTGAGGATTTACTTCTACCAAATCCATTCCTACTAATTATTTTGATGATGCCAATTTTCTTAATAAATAATGAGCTTCTCTATACGAAATTCCTCCATCGACAAGAGTACCAGTTCCATGTGCAAATTCAGGATCTATTGAATCAACATCGAAACTGACATGTATTGGTTTGCCTTCAAATTGCTTAAGAATTCGATTCATCACTTATCCTATTCCCAATTCAATGATTTCATCCATTCCATAATATACTATTTTCTAATCTCTTATAAATTCTCGTTCCATTGGATCTATATCTCTGATACCAACGTAAATAAGATTTTTTGGATCCAATCTGTGTTTTAACCACTCAAAACCTTTAATTGGTTCTAGAATGGAACCATATAGATGAGCCAATGGCATTCCATGATAGTTTCTATTTGGTCCAAGTTCATAATTGCAATCTGCATGAGCATCAACCCAAACAACTCTTAATTCATCTCCATAATGTTATAACAACCCATGGATTGACCCACTGGCTACACTATGATCTCCTCCAATATTAAGCATAAACTTATTCTGTTTGGCAATATCAAAGGATCTTTTGTTAATTTCTCCATTGATAACACCTAATTATTGACTGTTACGAAACTATTGACTTTTGACATTGTGAAGTCTGTAATTCTTACCTTGAATATCTCCCATATCATTAATTTCCCATCCCAAATTATACAAAGCTGATATGAGACCACCCTCTCTGAGTGATCTTGGAGCCAATTCTGTTCCTGTTTTTGTTTATCCTTCATGAACTGCAGAACCAAACAATCCAACCGCATTACGAACGAATTTCCACTGATTCATTAAAACCAGAAATATTTTTTTATATGTTAACTTATATCACGGCTTATATTTTCACAATATTCCTTATTTTTTTAAATCATAATAAGTTTTTTTATTAAGAAGATTTCCATCAGTATCTTCATATTCCTCCTCATATTCTGGTCTGAATTTGCTTCTCTCTTGATCTGATTGGATTTTTTTATACAAACTGATGGCATCCTAAATTTTAGTGATTTCTTTAAAATGCAAAGTATTTGGTATTCTCAGACATCTAAAAATTAACTAAATCAAATACCTCATGCCATAAGAATGTCTCCAACCTTGAAAGTGATCTTCAAAAGCCTTTCTTCCCCAATAGGATGTATTACCACATATTTCACATTTATATTCAACACCCAAACCATGTAATTTGTATAGCCAATAAGGAATAGGTCTCCCATCCCATCCCAATGGTAAATTCTTTGGATTATAGATTGGACTTTCATCTTCACTGCTCGCTTCTTCAGGTTGATCTAAAGAACATAATTATTCAATTATACCTAATTATTAATCTTAAACTGGAACAGCTTCATCATCTTCATTTTCTTCATATCTTCTACTTTATTTCTTTCTCACTAAATTCATTGTGTCATTCAATTGTTATTGTAGAGTATCCTTGTATTATATGATGGCCACTTCTAAATAAGCCATCTTCTTTTTCCTTTGTCCTTCATTGTCTTCCTTGGGTAATTCTTATTGATTGCTAGCTTAAATGACTTGCTCTATTTGTTTTTCTTTTAGTTTAGCTAATGCTTTGTGTTTTTTGCCATCAAAATGATTTACAAAGGTATTTTCATTTTAAAATTTCTTTTAACAAGCTTCACAATAATGAGGATGTCCTCTGATTTCTTCAGTTTCTTCTTTTCGGTGTTCCCAACCTTTAACTTAACCATTTTCCCATTAGGTTTAAAAATCAATATCTATTTTTTATTCAATTTTGCTAACATCTTATAATGGATTTACCTAAAATAAATTAATGATCTACTCTTAAATAAAAACTACGCAAATATTCCAACATATTTATGAGATATCTCTTGTATTTACTTCCCTCCTTTTCTTTGATATAGAGCGGGATGTCATGAAAATTTTAAAAATTTTGCAAATACCACAAATAATCCCCAATTTTGATTTTGTTGCTTTCCTTTAGCTTTTTGAGATTCAAGAATTCCTTATAGCTAGCATGCATATCAAGAAATCTACCATGATGTTCTTCTCCGGAGAAATAAGGTTCTTTGAATGGTGGTGCAAATGCTTACTCATAGTAAAATTCAACCTAAACACATTTAAGTTAATATAATGTACTTTATTTTGCATAGTCTGAACATTGGCGACTCTTTTATGATAATCTTTGATTTCTTTGAATCTTTCATAGAAGTTTTCCCAGACATCACCTGAACCTCCGACTCCTTAGAGATAATTCATCTCTTCTTTCTTCCAACCATCAGCACCATCTATCAATATCAATGCATCAGCCGCTGTCTTTTGCGCCATTTGAATTAAGTTGTGGATTCTGTGATCAAGGAGGACTGCCTAATTGGGAATCACTTGTTTGCTCTGCATACAGAATACCTATGGGTCTTTTCGATGACTTCGATTTAGGAGAAGGCTGCTCTCACCTATTCCAAGTAAGTGCTCGACATAAATTAATATAAATGAATTAATTTATACAATCATATATTAAAAAATTAATAAACAATCAAATTTTCATTTTTTGGTAATAAATTTTTGATTTTTCTCTCTGTCTCTCTTTTAATCTATTTAGTATTATTATTTAAATGGAGTGCAAAAGCGAACTTTGGAGAATGAAGAAAATTAAAAAGATTGGGCAGAAGTGTTTACATGTTAAAATAAATAATTTTAATTTATGAAATACCTCAACTACGACTTTATTGCACCCACTCATTTACATTACTTGAAGAGCTATCGCTATAAGGGCACAGATCAGTCCCTCTTATACAATTACATACTCTCACCTTTGGCTGAATTATGCCTAAGATTTGTACCTATGAATGTTGCGTATTTGAATTTGAATCAACCTTTATTTTTAGACCAAATGTATTAACATTGATGGGACTGGCATGTATTATCTTACCACATATACTTTACTTTTTTGTGATGGGTGACAACTTTGCGGGATTCATTCCGAATTGGTTGCTCTGGCTGACAGCCTTGTTGCACATGCTATACATGGTAATATATGTATTTTAAGAAGAATTTCGACAACTTGGATGGGAAGCAAGCAAGGAGAACAAGTAATAATAAAATAAATGTTTTTAAGAAAATTCCTCACCTCTTGGAATGATTTTGGATCACAATTTTGATTCCATGATCATCTTGCTATAGGGTATTCATCTTGCTTTTATGTTCTTCAAATAGGCACTAGCATGACTACTGCAATGCAATTTGGCAATACAATTTTCTCTGTCATCCTCTACATAATTCCCTCTGTGCCATTCTATATAATTGCTCACGAAGAATATTATACACATGAAATGAATCTGCCAATAATCAATGCTGCAGCAGAAGGCACAATAAGTGTGGCAGTAGTCTTCGCAGCAACTGCCTACTATGGTATTAATCAACACTTAATTAGGATGCGACATGTGGGTGTAAAAATTGCCATGGTTCTACAATTATCAGATGAACCAATTTGTTATGCTTATGTTCATTATTTCAGTTATCATAACTATGCCTGCAGTGTAAAATATACATGCCCTAACCCATTAGTTTCCAAAAGATCAAGAAGTTCACCTCCATCACTTCCTTATTAAAGTAACTGAGATATTTCTTCTTTTTTAATACTGTCATTCTGTATAGCATTTTGTTTTCAAAGACAAATGTAATTCAAGATCATGTGAGAGCGTATATGTACACTGTCGGATTCACTATGTCAAAAGCAGTGGGGGTTGTTGCTCTAAACCATGTCAGCAATTAAAACTTACCAGAATATTAGAATTCAATTTACATCTTTTTAGTCATTTTACTAAATACAATTTCCGGGTAAATACTTGGACAAACAATTATTGACGAAGGATATTTAATTAAATTTGCTGCCACAGCAAGTTTTTTAATTCATCTACATTTCCTCTACAATATCGCAAGATAGATATCAGAAGCACTCAACATTAAAATTTTTTAAATCAATTCAACAAACAAATGACATTATATAATAATAAATAATTTATGGAAATTTATTTTATAATCTCTTATTTTACAGTTGTGACTCTCTTCATTGTCTGGAAATCATTTGAGGAAAAATAATCAGACGAACAATGGACCCATACTCTTCGTTAAGTTCATCTGTCTCTCTAAGAATTGGCTTAGACCTACCAAAATAAACAACATTTGAACATGTTAGAACACATTAAGGAAAATATGAGAATATTGTCTTCAATGTAGGAATAATTTTTGAATAGTAACTATTGCCAACATTACATTTAGCCCTCCTATAAACTCAAAATTCAATGATCAAAAAAATCAACAGCAGTCGTCTCAGCAGTCGATCTTTGAATTACAGCTACAGAGAATTATCATTTGATAATGAATTAAAGTTTTAATGATCCACACACCTGTCTATTTATTAAATTCATACACAATAACTATCAAGCTAGCCCTCCTAGCTCAGTTGGTCAGAGCGTTGGCCTTTTAAGCCAAATGTCAAGGGTTCGACCCCCTTGGAGGGCGGTTCTTTTTTTATTAATTTTTTTAATTATTTAAATAATATATATGCATAATAATGATTTGATTTCTTCTAATATTGAAATGCTAAATTTATAAGTTGAGATAACCTTATGATAACAATAAAAACTAAATTGAAAATAAGGTAAGAAAATAATATGACATTGCTCTTTGAGGAGTGATAGGATGAGCATTATAATTTAACTATTTATTGTTTTATAGAATTTATATTTAAACACCTCATATTACTAATAATTCATTCAGATAATATGTAAATTTTTGAATAGATGAGCATGTAAAAGTAATTAAAATTAATTCTATTTTAGAACCACTATGATATTAAGTTTAATTGAAAATGGGGATAATATAGAGTACGAATTGTGGTATATCTGGAATTAAAAAATCAGTCATAATGCTGCAATGGATGTTTATTTATTAATTAAATTCAAATTTAAAAGAAATCATTTTACTCTAGACATTCCTATATTTCTTAGATAGATTTAAGTGTCAACAATTCAGTCGGTTGCTGATTCAAGGCTTATTCTAATATTTATAAGAACTCCTGCTTGGTATGTAAATCTATTAGTGATTGTCATTTTACTTTTTTCAGTTTCTTAATCATCTTCGTCTTCGTCGGTTTCTATTTCTTCCTCTACTTCTCCAATAGTCAGGCTTTGACACGAAATCATTATTTGCATTTCCTTATTTATTTCCATTTCTTGTAAGGTCTTATTGCCTTTGAATGGCACCTTTTTGCCATTGTAATACATATGCGCTTTGTTATTGAATGTTTTTGGATTGATTTTTTGTTCTAACATATCGTAGATGTACGTTCTAAATTTATCAAATTTGACCCAAGGACAAGCTGGTACTTTAATGGCCATCATTAGACCCTTATCATGAGGCTGTACAACCACCAATACAAGGTAAAACACTTCAGTGCAAATGCAAACACCCTAATCTAAATTTTCACATGTAAAATAATTTGTTAAGTTTGGGAGAATTTGAGTAACAAACACAATCACATCATAATCTAGATTCATTTTTCGTCATATTGTATACCTGCGTTATAATACAATTTGAGATAGTTCCAAATCTCTATTGAAATAATTTCGTAATCCTAACCATACTTAACATTAGATTTCAATTAATAAATTCGTGAGAATGTCATACTATGTTATTACGGTATTGAATATCCATCAACGTTTGCTTAAAAGGAGTGATTAAGATCACATATGCTTGTATTGTTAATCTCTCCAATCTTACTAATATTAACTCCATTTGGATTTTATAAGAAACTATTAAATTATCTAAACCTGAGGATGATTTCAAATAAGTACCATTGTGTAGAAATCGCAAAAGCATACCCTTCCTTGATCAAGGTATTTTTGGTCCTGTACTAATATACGAAATCTTAGTCGAACATCTCCTTTTAATATAAAAATTATTGTAAATTAATCTTTTTTTTATATATATAACTACATAAATATCTTTATTTATTGTAGAATGTATCAGATATATATAAATCTTGTTCGTAAAGTCACTTTGGTTGACAAAATGGCTCTCTCAATAATATGGAGTAATCAATCGTTTACGAGATTATATGTTTTATGAATTTAAAATCCGATTAATTTATTTAACTGAATTATAATTTCAAATGGAAGATCTCCTTGATATAAATGTGGAAAGAAACTTTCATGACATCACTTACATCATAAATATTAATGCCAATACTGAAATGCTGACAATAGATGTAGAATCGAAGTAATCGGGAGATTCTTGGATCGCAAACTTTTAAGCATCCTACATCGAGGAAATCACATCCAAGACTGGGAATTATAAGAAATACCCAACATTTCTCAAGATGTTGTAATCTGCAATAAAAAATCAGACAGACACCGTCTATATTGACATTCTCACATTCTAAGATCTAGAGCAAATCAAAAACAAAAGACCCAAATAAAATTAATAGCAAAATCTGGTCCCAAATAATAAACGTTATTTGATTCTTAGTTACATAGTTGAATTTGATAAAGTTCATTATCCATTACCTCTCAATTTTAATGAGCAGCCCAACATTTAGCAAATGAAGAATACCATTATAAGGTTGAGAAAGGAGAATGAACAATAAGCAAAATAATTGACAACGCTCTTAGAGTCTAAGAAAAACGAAGTTAATCCTTTGGAGGTGATAAATGAACAGAACAAGGAAATCGAGTTTTTAAAAAATCTATTGGAATAAAAAGATAGAGACATTTTGGAACTCAAAAACATAGTGCATCAATAGTCTTCAACAACTGTGAACAAATAGGAGTATATTGAATTGAGATCAAAATACTTGCAAAGTGAAAATACAAATGCAGAAATCACTAAGAAAGTGATTGAATTAGAAGATTGTCTCCAGTAAATTATAGATGAAAATCATCTATTAAAAAACTAAGATAAAAAAAATAAATAGAGGATAACATCTTTGGAATAGGAACTATAATAAACTCTAACAAGATCTAAAACAAAATTGCAACCGAACATTTCAAGGTCTCCTTCAACTTCTAAATCCTCAAATCAATTCAAGGTTTCAAGTAGCATTAACAAAGTATTATCGAAAAAGAAAAGTGCAGAGAAAACAACCCCCATCAGAGTATAATTTATTTTAATATATTTAGATTAGAAAAGAGAGTTTTGATAGTGATACTGAGTCCTCTTACAGACGTAAATCAAATTCTAAAAGAACAGATCAGAGTCCATCTGCAAGGTCGAATTCTTCTCGCAAAACATCTTAAAAATTGAAACAATCAAATTCAAATTTATTCAAAAAATAAAAGCAAACGACAACTAATGAATCCAGAAAATTTGAAGATCCTGAGGAATAGAGACTTTTAAAAAGATTGAGGGATTTGAGAGAAAAAAATAAGGAAAATACAATAGTAACTACTCCATCTAATAAAATGGAAGCCAGTTGTGAGGATTTGCATAGTATTGATGAAAGATTAAACAAATTAAACAATCTATTGCAAAGAGCAAAAAATTAATGATCATTATTTATTCTATGTTTTAGAATTGATAATATTATTCAACAATTCAATTTACTCATTTTTATTTGAGATGTAGGGGTGAGGATATGATAGAAAAAACGAAGAGGACTAATGATTGATCATGAACATTTAAAATATGTATTAAAATACTTTCATGATGATTTTACTTTGTGTTTTGTATCCCAAAATCTCTTTTTTAAATCAAAGAATGCCATTATGTAAAATACAACCAAAATAACACATCCTATTTAGACGACAATCTAAAATATACTGTGAATAGAATTACCATTCTGGACTCAAAGAAGTTGACTTTTGGGATGTTGTATATTTGAGGGACTTGAAGATGGTGATGGCAATTTCCATTCTTAAACTCGCACATCGTGTTGTTCAAATGATAAATCCAAATGCCTTTTTGAGCTATGTTGTCTTTGATCCATGGATTGGTTTAGAGATTCACGAGCCCTTTTTAGTATGAATCTGGAAAAGAATTTACGACAGTAATAGTTTCTTCTGCACATTCCTGATCACAAAATGCGATGACCCAATCATACACTACATAGTGTTTGGAGATGAGAGTTCGTTTCTAAAAGTTGGCATCGTTAAAATACTCAAGTTATTAAGCTAGAGCAATTGATATTAAAAGAAATAGCATAAATAATCAAAAACCCAATTCTTTTTTTAGTTTATCCAGTCTCTCTTTGCAGCCTTTCAAATTTTCAGTTTTGGTTCTTTCAACTTTAAAGATCTTGCGCATTTTTTCCTTCTCTTAACGCACTTCATAGAGTCTTTGCAAAGTCTTTTGACGAGCCAATTCGAGATCGTTAAGTTCTTTATTTAACCCTTCAATAGTGGATTTATTGTGCTCGTAGAGTCTCTTCAGATCCATAAATTTATGAGATTTCTTCTTAATTGATTGGTTATCTTATTAATAATTGTAAGTATTTTGATCTTGAGGTTTATCTTGTTTTAAGAGTTCAGTAGACCATAACATGTACCTGGGATCTAATTGATACTTAATATTGTCTGCAATGAACTCTATGGTTTGTAGTTCGCTGTCCTTAAATTATCCGATGTCGTTTTTTTCTTATCCATTCCTAAAATTGGTTTAAGATTTGATTTGAGTCTGAGAGCCTTCTTTATTCTCATTGGATTTGGAATTATCTTATGCGTGTTACTTTATATATGTTTATGATGAAGAGGGGTCCATAAAAGTTATTATAATAAATAGATTATTAACGAATGCTTGGCAGTAGAAGAGTCCGATCTCATGAATCATCGCTGACAAATTTGGATGCGTACAATCCTAATTGCCAAGTTAGAGTGCATATCAACCATCACTAATTTAAAACTCTTAAGTGTGAGAGTTAGCATCAAATCGATCAAAAAAAGTTTTGCCCTTTTTTTCATGATGAATCTGACCGAAGACGAGATGTTAAATAGCATTCATACTAGTAAAAATGGAATAACAATTATTTTTTAATTTATAGATGCCAATTGTGTCCATAGGCGAATAGATGCCCTAGAGGAGATTAGTGCTAATGGTCTCATAATAAGGTTGAGCAAGTCTATCATCCAAATAGATATAAGACAAAATATTGCACTCATTTAAAGGATTGCGAATATGGAGCATATTGTTCATTTGCTCATTCGGAGTAAGAGTTAATCATTCCAGTAAAATTGGATGGCATGGTTTAAGATAAAAATTTTTGGATATATCAATATAAAACAGTGTGGTGTCCTCATACAATCAAGTAAATTTAAAATGTTTAGGTTATAGTCACGACAGAGCATCTTGTGTTTATGCTCATAATGTACAGGACTTCAGAAGAGATCCAAAAATATTGTCACCCAAGGAGTGTCCACATTGGAATAAAACCAATCAAATTTTAAATTACGATAAGGGAGGCTGTCCGGATTAAGAATCTTGCAAGTATTGTCATGGGTGGAAGGAATACGAATACCATCCTTTGATCTATAAGACTAAACCTTGTACACAATAGAATTGCACCAAGAAATAAGGAGAATGTGCTTTCTTTCATTCTGAATAGGAGAAAAGGTAATTAAAGTATGCCATTTAGGGTGCGCAAGTAAGTTGCAGAAAACTCTTGGGTTATTGAAGAACCCAACACTCATGTTGAAGCTAAAAGACAGCCATACAAAAATACATCGAACTACTTAGGACCTATAATACCCAATTACATTCCTCAAGATTATTTGAGCAGAGAGAAGATGGAAATTGGACAACCTTTTTGTTAATAATCAATTTCTAACACTAAAACTTCCGATACTCAATCTAGAAGAAGTTCTGATTGTTCAGATGGTTCCAAAACACAAAAGAAAAAACACAATATTCAATAACAATACTAATCTCAAAAAAAACCTCGTACTGCTCCTGTTACTCCAGATCAAAAACAGTTTATGGGTAACAATTACACAATGAAGGTTTAAAATAATGTGTAAACTAAATCTTATCTTACTTATTCGAAAAAACTCTATGAAGAAATTTTGAAATTAAATGAAGTATAATTTTACATCAATTCTAGGGAGAGTACATCTATAAAATTCTCCAGGGTTTCAAAATTCCTGAGAAGATGCTTATGTAGATGAGTGATGAGCAAATTCAAGAACTCAAACTTACGGAGCATCAAATAAATCAACTTATTTAAGTACTGGCTGCTATAAAATAAGAATAAAGATATGATGAAACTTGTGGCGATGAAATTCTTAGTTTGATTTCAAACTAAGGCAAATTTTGAAATTTTCAATATACATAAATATTGCAAAAATAAATTTTCCCCTCATTAATTTATTCTAAATGAGTTGGTAGTAAAAATTGAAAAAGTAAATTGGAACACAAGCTTACTCTGAAATAAAGCAACTCAGATTCAATAATCTCCAACTCAATAAATTACCAGATGACTTTGTTTCGGAAATTCATAAATGCACCAATTTGGAGGTTCTGAGTTTAAATTAATGCGGCATCCGATCGCTTGAAAATTTATAATAAATGAGTTCAGTCACTCGACTTGAGTATCTAGACAACTTTACAACTTCAAAGACCTTGCAACAAATCGCCAAGGCTTTTCCCAATCTTGAAATTCTGATCGCAGGAGGGAATTTCCTAAGGGATCTTACAGACTTAGATTCTCTGAAACCATTGAGGAAATTAGAGGTTCTCAACATTATGAATGGCATAAATAAACCAGTATTTCATTTATTCATGATTCCAAGGATTCCGAAGTTCGAAAATACGCTTTTCAGATATTGCAGAACTTGAAAGAGTTAGATGAAAAAGATTAATACGGACAGATTTATGTTAAGCCAAAAGAAGAGAAGAAACCACTTGAAGTCGAAACTCAAAATAATATGGAATAGGAGGAGGTGAGTCAAGAGGATGAGGAATCTGCGCTTTGTTCTGATGACAGCAACGAGGAAGAGGAATCTGATAGCGAGGATGAGGATGATAGTGATCTCAGTGATTTCATTGAAAAAAAAGTAAAAAACGAATGATTTTATGTATACTTCATAAATGGTTTACTTCCTCATCATCTATTTCAGAATAATCCTATTTTTTCATGTGACAAGCTATAACATTATAAATGAAATAACTAAATCCCAATATCAAGGTCACTAAGATTGCAGTATAGCTATCCATCTCCAAATTATTATTTATAATTATACATATAATTTATTTTCATTTAGACATCATTTAACCAACAAAATTAGTAACTACCTTGTTTGTAATATCTCCTTACAAATCTTTCACTTTCTATTTGTGATCTCCATTGCATTTGTAGTATCCGACCAGATTTGTCCAACACAACGATAATCCTATTACGTCGATCACAAACTAAATTAATCATCCTCAATACTTTCATTAATGTAAATGAGATCATATTTGAAAAAGTAAACACTGCCCAAGCCAAAGTAAAGCCTAACTGGGCAGTCCAAAAAAAGGTTTTATCGACTGCATTCACCTATTTATTGGGGAGGGAGTAGAATTCCCATTTCGAAGACCCATCCTCCATAATGATATTCTCCCACTTTAAACCAACCAACAATCTACTTCTAGCAAGAATACGAATACCTTCCAGTGATATTCTTAACGGTCCAAAAGTCAAATGCGGAGAAAATAATCACCAATATGAATGACCAAATGCTTTCTCCGAAAATGAGGTAGAATATTAATGCAAGTGCTTTGAATAGACATGTGAAAATGCACGCTTTAGGATGAGATGCACGATTCAAGTCATAATTTGACGTTTAAAGAGGAACAGAATCTGAAGTTGAGGCTACAGACAATTTGGTTGGTTCATCTGTCGATGTTTATATTAAGGGTTTTGGAGGAGCTGATGGCATCTCCTACATTTGAATCTTAAAATGCAAATCCTACAGGTGAATAATTTTCATACTTCTTCCATTAGTATTAACCCGAAATTGTTTAATATAAATTATTATTTTATTTTTTCAAAACATCTACACACTATAATATATTATAAATCATAAAGAAAAATCCGTATTGTTTGAATAAAGCATAGTTCTTAGTGAAAAATTATATTGCTGTCGGTATCAGTTCAATTACACACCAAGATAGAGTGCCCTAAATAAGAGACTCAAATAATATTATGCTTTAATTATATTAGAGATCATAATTTTTCATTCATCTAAAGTCCAAATCATTTCGACTAAACCTGGAAATAGAAATGCCTTGGAGAACTTAAATTTGAGTTCCAAATTGAGGTTTCTTCTAAAACAATCCAATAATGTCATCAGCTTAGGTGCTTCTCTTACTGCCCCTCCTTAGCTTAATGTTCTTGTTTAGTGGATGAACAGATTTTTTTTCCAAGGGTGGATCCTCTCTAAAATAATGGCATTATAAATATGAATTACATTAATTTGAGCTTTCTTTTTATTCTCTATATCTTTGCAATTGCTAGTGAGTTGAATGTATAAAATGAAAATTAATTAATGTAATATCTTCTTTTTTCAAGATTCTTTAATAAAATTTTCATAGTTCTTGCAACAACTACTTTGGCATTATTCCAACTGAAATAGTGAGAAAAGTTCTTTAATACTTCAAAATCTTCCAATTCCATAGATACAGCCTATCTCTCGAAAACTGGAATTGAAATCTCCTGAGTCGGAGTATCTTGAACTAGTTTGGTGGTTTTATGAGTTTTAGCAGTTCTACTTCTATTGGTTTTGGTTTTCGTGGTTCTCCTTTTTTATTCCCTTCTTTCATCCTTCCTATCTATGGAATCTCTCTTATGATCAACCGATTAGATGGAAGGAGTGATTGGGATATCAGCAAGAGGATCCTTCATTTTTGATTTTTTTGGCTATGATTTTTCCCTCTCTTGATTGGTGTCCACTTTGGTTTAGGATGAAAAGGGTTTGTAGGATTCCTCTCGCTTTTGTTTTCTAACTAAAGTAATTCTTTTTTTATTCAGTCTTGCTTGAGTATCAACTTGATTTGGCAGAATGAGCGAATCATTTTTGATGTTGTATCTATTTTCATCTTTCATCGAAGGAGTGACATTCCCAAAACTTGTAGCATTTAGATCCTAATCGTCAGTTCGTATTCTGGTTTAAAAGGAATCTTAACCTCCGAATCCAGCAGTTTAGAGTGTTTATTTGACTTGCATGTTCCTTTTCTTATTCGGACTTGGACTATCTGCTGAGTCTTCGCTTTCCTATATAGGTTGTAGATTCTTTGTGTTGTTATTGTTATCGTATTAGGAATAAGACCTATTTTACGACTGTTGTCTCGATATTTTCGAGAAGCTCTTGGAGAAAGAGGCTAAATGATAGAAGGAGCAAAGAATTACAATAATCTTGTTCATTGGGTGATCCATCGTTTTCTTCATAGGAAACATCCAAATCATCTTCAATTACAGTGATATTGTCAGCTTGAGTTTCTCTGGTCTGAAAATCTCTTATATAAGCAATGGTCTTTTTCATCTCCAATAAAGTAGCATAATAATTGCGATCAGTCCTTTTTCTCTTGTAGGTGATGGTTCTCTCTTATTGGAAGGGAAAGTACTCCTTCTTGATCACTCTTTCTTTGTCAGCTACATAATGGAGAACTGGACAATCTTTTATTAGATGACTGAACTTTTTGCAGGAATAACAACTTAATTTTGCTGGTTGAAAGTTTTCACCTAACAACATGGAATCTCTTACTTCACAAAAGCGTTCCTATAATAATATACGAAATATCATATACTAAGTCAATTTAATTAGTTTATAAAACAACTAATAAAGATTGTCTGGGGATTTTGTAAGCTCTTGAAAAGCCTATACTTTTAGCTGAGGCACATCTATTGAGTCCTGTAAAAAATGAGTATTCGCCAAAAGATTCCCCTTTTTCTAGATAGGAAAGCACTCTCGTGTTCCTGCCTTGAGGTTCATCTTGAAATAACACAGACACCGTTCCTTTAGTGATGATATATAGAGAGCAATCATCTTGAGTACCTTAGAGTAAAATTTAATCCTCAGGGGAATATCTTACTTCTTCGATTACCAAAGACAGTTGTCTAAGTGTTTTTTAAGAGAATTTGGTCAACACTTTGTTTGTCTTCATAACATTTAATCGAATTTCAAAATTCAATTCTTCTTAAAGTGAACTGGACAACTTGGTTGTGATTTGAGAGACTTCCTCGTCATTGATTTCCTGTTCCTCTTGAAAGATATAATCATAATAATTTCTTATTCTGGATTGCAATTCGATCTTAATTTAATTTTTGGTCAAATAGGAATTCAATAAGTTTGTACTACGTTTATAGAGCACCTATCTGGAGTTTAGATTGCTGAGCATAAGACCAATACTATTAAATGAAAAGGCAAATACACCACATGCTAAGAACATGCTGAGATTGGCACACAATCTCTCATAATTATTCTGTGGTGTTAGATCTCCGTATCCAACTGTGATCATTGTTTAGACTGACCAATAGAATGCATAATTGTATTTAGTAAAAATGTCTTAAGTAGCCACATCGTAGGCTTCAAGCCAAGTCCTTCTGAACCCTATTTAATAGAAAGCTACGCCGTGCCATAAACATGCGAAGAGATGACCAACATACACTACCATAAATAGGAGTTTAACCAACTCGATTAGATCTTGTACCCACCCTGAAAAGTTGAAAAATCTAAAGGATCATTTGAATTAATACTCTTCAAGTTTATGTACTCTGGCTTGCAATTTAAATTGTCTACTGCAGTAGTATATTGTGTAGGGTATCAGTTGCCATCCGATTTTCTCATTTGAACTGTCCACATTAAATTATTGGGCAACCAACATTGAGGCGAATGAACACTTGATTATAACATATCATTTTACTAAATCGTATATTCCTTATGTGTTGACATAATTAATAAAGATTTTGCCTCTCTGTTTGATGATGATTCCTTTTTCAATATAGGATGTATTGATAACGATGAAGGCATCGACGAGAATGGAAAATAAAAAATAGTATTCTACGTCTCTCACTGTCAATGTTTCGAATACGACTTGTTCAAAGGTGATTCCAAAGGAGATGTTGAAGGGAGTCCAAAAAAATATAATGATGATCGTTAAGATGTGAAGCAATTGCCATCCAATGACCAAATAGCTGCTTTAATCAAAGATCGGCACAAACCTAAGCTTCTTGCAGATCTTGCCAATCAGATTCTTGTGGATCTTGTGTTTTGAATCGATATATCTTAGATCGTCTAACATGGTATTTTAATAAATGTTGAAATGTGACAATTTCTTCACATAGGATTTTTGGAGCATATTCTCAACAAAACGGTTGAAGTAGCTTTTAGCCAATACCAATTTGATGAAATTGTTGATACCTTCCTTCTATGCAAGCACAGTTGTTTATCCAATTTCTTTGATTTGTTCCTTGTTTTGAGGATTCATCAAGACTTTCTCCTCAAGAATAGAAGTCTTTGGAGAAAACTAAATCATTCCAGAATTCGGCGATTATGAAGGAGGAATGTGATCGGTTACTTTGTGTAAACTAGACATTGATGGTGGTTTTATAGTATAATCACCATCTTAGAGCGGATCTATTTTTGTCGCAAATTTGGCAGGTCCCGTGAATTGCTTTTTTGTTTGATCCTCTAAAGAGAATATGCAAATCACTTACCGAATTAGGAATGACCACTCCCACTATAATCTACTAACAGATCATTTAAACTCATTAATTAATTTATGTCTTATACACTCTACGGATTTGCAATGTCCTCCTGTACCCAGCGTATAAGGAGCATCCTCAACTTCAAGAAGATCCCCTACACCTAAAATTCAGTGAACTTCCTCAAGAAAGAGTAGATGTCAGAAGAGTATAAAAAAATACACCCTCGTCAAATAATTCCAGCTCTGATTACTCCAGAAGGACATACTCTCATTGAGAGTGTAGCCATCGCAGAATACTTAGAGGAGGTACATCCAGAAAAACCAATCTTACCCAAAAATAGGATTTAAAGGGCTCAAGTCAGGTATGTATTTTTGGTACTCTCTTTATAGAGCCATCGCCGAGTACATCAATTCATCAATTCAGCCATTCCAACATTTGGGCATACAACAATATATTAATTCGCACTCGGAAAAGCAAATGGAATGGAAAGATCAATGGATTCACTGGAATATGTTGGGTATCAGCAATCTAGAAAAGAGCATCTCAAGAACAAGAGGCAGATTCAGTGTTGGCGACTAATTAACATTAGCAGACATTATGATCTATTGTCAAGTCGATTCTGCATAGACAAGATTCGGTTTAGACTTTGGATAATATCATAACATTATGAATATTTACTTCAATGTCAACAATATCAAAGAAATCGAATAATCAAGAGGAATCTATTAAAAAGATTTCCCTAAATGATTATAAGTGATTAATCAAAAATAACAAGTATTATTTTTATATCTACTCTATAAAATTACATATCATTTTTATATTAAAACTTGAATTACTTCATCAATTGAATATAAAATAATATTTAATATTTCTAATTTGAAATTAAACTTTTGAATTATTATTGTCATAGTCAAATCCGAATATAGAATCAAATAGGGTAAGATTGGAATTTATAAAATAATCCTATTATGTTGCATTCATTTTCTGAATGATAGGAAGAAGGATTAAATGGAAAAGCTTTACAAAATATAGTGAGTTCATTAATTATAAAACAGTTAAAAATTTATTAATACTACCTTCCATTGGAATATCAAGGTAATACTTTGAATACATTGATAAATACAGGAGTGCAGTGATCATTTGGCATTTAGAAAGGGAAACAAGAATTAATACTGAGTATTTATAATTCTGTGATGGAGATAGTAAAAAAAAGAATAATCTCAATTAACAACTTACAGGAACAATTGTATTCATTATCTCACTTTAAAACAAAGTGAAATTTATGGGAATGAATATTCCACATATATAAGTTACTTAGATGCATTTCAATGTTAACGTAGGTGAGGAGTGCAGAAGAGGATAATTTGAGGGGGACCTCTCTTTGAAGGATTGTGATCATTATGAAAATTTTATTTATATTAAATGAATATAGAGTAACAATGTTCTTATGAGGAACAACGAATGCTGAGTTAATATTAATAATGCGCTAGCACTGGTCGTTATGGATCGATTGATGGCATTAAGGAACACTATATTTTATTGATAAAAGCAGCTTAGTTAAAAATTAGGTACTTCCTCATAGCAAGTTCGATTTTGCTGCTTTTAACCACTGTAACTAGCTTGAGTTGTTTGATTGATCCAGAAATGTTGGGCATCGAATTAAGTAAATGGTTTTCGCATTTGCTCACTTTGATATTGTATATGGCAATTTATTTGGATTTAAAAAATGCGAACTCAGAAATTCTGAATGTCCCAAAAGAAAATTTGAAACTGTTGTGTATTACATATGAAAAGAGTGTTTATGAGTTCCTAGAGGAGTTCAAATTTCAGGAGAAATTCGATTTGATTAATGTTTTGATGTACAGTTCCTTCATTTGGAGTTTTTGGTTCAGCCAATTCGTATTTATCTTACACTCAAACAGCAAGATATTTCCATTGCTAATGATATCCTATGTGTTGCACATGGTTCTATACTTGTTGGCTTGGATATATTCTTGCTTCCGACAAAGTCCAGGGAATTGTGAATGCTCAATCCTGAAGACTAAAGTTGGATATCAGTATATTAACCTACCAAGTAAATTCCTTAAAAGTAGTCTTAGGGTTGATTGACACTAAAAGGAATACGTTGAAAATGACAATCATTTTACTGATGTATTATAAAATAAAATTAGCAGTCATTGCCAGTTTTATTGACTCAGTTGAGAGCGAAACAACAATAGTGATCTACCTGTACATAATATATTGTGTAGCCATGATCATCAAACAATTCTATCACTTGATTCTCCTCAGAATGATAAGGAAAGTGAATTATCGTCACTTAAGTTGCTTTTAAAATGCCTACATGTTGTATTACAAACTGTTTTTTTATGAATCCTGTGTGAATACCACCTTGAAGGGGATGGTTTACTTATCGTCATTTGCCTGTGTAATAGTTTGTTTGACGTTCAATCTCAAAAACTACTTCAAATACATAGAGGAATCCATTTTCAAAATTGAAATTTACCTGGTTAATGATACCATCTCTTTTGTTATTTCACTGGTGATTTACGTTTATTATGCCATCAAAAAGTATTCAAATAGAGTTCAATTGAATCATCTAGAATCATACGAATCCATGTTTGATTTGAGGTTTTACGACTTAAATGAAATAGTCCAAAACCCCTATTATAATGCACTCAGTAGATACTTGTAAACAGAACTACAGTAATTAGAAGAGAGGAACCATCGAGAAATAATTCGGAAATTGTAATTGTCCCCTGATAAATCGATCAATTTGGAAGAGAATGGGGACTGCGTTATTTGCAGAGAAAGATTGCTCTTAGATCAACAGCTGGTGGGATTGCCATGCCATCCTACTCACATTTTCCATAAGGAATGTCTCATCAATTGGGTATTGTTACATACAACCTGTCCAACCTGCAGAACTTAAATTTAATGACACATATAAAATTTAGTATATTTAATAGATTCAATACTTAGTGAATAGGAACTAGGAAATTAATTATTGTATCTCAAATATAAAAACTGGAAATGGCTTCTCACTCTTCACAGACTTAGGCACTTGCCTCTCAATGTTATCGAATCCTCCTTAAGCAAATTTGACTGGATGAATCATGGTCTTGAAATTGATCTCGCCTTCCTTCTCCAATTAATCAATCATATCTGAGAAAGATTCCTTAATCTAATTGATAAATGAATCATCATACAGGTTTTTTGTAGCGAAACAGCATTCGATCCTTCAACCATTCAGCATTGGAGATATTGGTGTCCTCCTTAAGAGTATACTTGTTATTTGGAGGACAAAATACCTTTCTGTAATATTAATTACATTACATGAGCCTTCATGTCAAAATATCGCGATATTAATACGATTTCTATGTCACAGAGAGTTTGGGTTCCCTCTATTATTCTGTTTTTAGTTGGTTGGTTCTGTGTCTTCAATTACTCATTCAAGATAAATGAAGCAAAATGATTCTGGGCAGGCTACACATTTCTCATAACATCATCTGGAGTAACAAAAGGAGCAGATGCCCCGAATTGAAAACTTGGAATTGAAACTCCAGGAGCCAAATGCGACATTTGAATACTGTCATTATTTTTGATTAACTGAGGGAAGGACTCACCTTAATTATTAAATTTGGATTTTTACTTGAGTTCCTAACCTGCAGAGGAGGAGGCTGACTCATATAATCCTGCACTACTGGTATGTAACAATTGTAAACAAAATAAGTACTACTTGGAGTTTGATTTAATTGTGGTACAACATTTTAATCTTTTTATACTTCCTTATTTGTTTCTGATAGCATGTAAATAATAATAAAAAAATTAATTTTGTTAGATTAATTAAATGATATTAGCTAGCCAATGATCTCATTTATGGCGTCAGAGTTACCTTTGCAGCAATTTAAGTATAAAAATAGATGCTGTTAAAATATCGATTTAAAACATACAATTTAGATCAATTCTCTTTTAAAAATATTTCTATCAGATTCTTCTATATATTTGTAAAACTTTCTGTAATTTGATCCTATGTCTAGTCCTATTACTGTAGCAACCCAACTAATTTTTTTTGGGCTTTCATTTTTTTTTTATTTTACAAACTATTATCCGTGTTTTGTGCATCGCATTTTATTTAATTTAAAAACTCCTTTTGATCCTCAATTGTGATTTCTCTTCCTTCTTTCATCTTCTCCGATAAATCAATAAGAGCTTTTACTATATTTTATTAAAAAGTAGAGGATGTTATACTCTTGAAAAAACTTTCAACATTTTCGAATAAACAGCCCCCTTAGCCTTCTACTTTATTTTAAAGTAAGCCTTATGGTCCAGTTAACTTCCATATTTCTAACATTATTTTATAAAGATATTCTCTCTTCTGACTAAAGGAATTGTAATTAAAGGATCCTTTATTCACAACCCAATTGTTTGATTTCCAATTAGTATTGTTTATTTAAAGGTATCGGGCCTCTTTAACCTATTTAAAGGGCTGCATGAAACAACCTTCTAGAGATTTCATATATTTATTTATGTTTTCAGAATTTATTAAAGCTTACTCTGAGTTGGGTTAATTGGTTTATTAAAATGCACATGCTATATTTTGAATGGAAATTATTCAGGCCTAGTGCAAATCTAAGAAAATACGGAAAAGGACTTGGGTATTCATTACTGAGATGGAATAGGAAAATAATTTGCAATTAAATTTTCATATAAGAGACTTAAAATAACCTTAGTTGCTCGAACAAGTTCAGAATTAAGGATTGACTATTATATAAAGCATGGAAGTGGTTGGAAATTAGTTTATAATTGGTTATTCTAAATTACAATGGTACCATTAACGATCCTTCACTTAAGACTATATGCTTGGAATTATTAATATGGAATGGTCAGAGTTGGTAGAATTGAATAAAAAGGATATATAAAGTAGAGGCGATTTAGAGTAGGAATAATTATGAAAAGGCCTGAATTATTATGATAATAATAATATAATAATATATATGAATTAAGAAGTTGATTTGTATATGATTACTATTTTTCATATTGACAACAAACTTAAGACTTTGGCTCCGATATTTTACTCCATAATTTTTGTGATTTACTTGGGAAACAATATCATTTTTGGAGAGTTATTGTTGGGGTATGAATTATGTTTCAATTCAGGAAGGCTGAACCATTTCAATATGTCACAATCACTTTATGTTGTAGCATTGTGATCAATTATTGCCTAATAAAACTCTGTTCTCAACAGTAGGTCTATGTAAGTCAAGAGATTCATTTAATTGGCTTAGGATTTGCTGTCTTGGTCTTAAGTGCATTGCTTAGTTATAAATATAATGTTATGCCATTTTATTCAATCATTCTAATCAAAGGGTGGATTGCCCAAGCCATTAATGAAACTCATCTTATGGGCGAAATATATTAAAAGAAGGAATTGATATGCTTCATTGTAAACTATCAATTGTAATTCCTAGGGTATATCTGTTGGAGCAATCCTTTGCACATTTGAATGGACCTTTCAATTCCTGGGGATACTGTTCGGATGGATTGGAGCAGCATCGATGGTACTAATAGGTCATAATTTAAAAAAAGTCAAGAAAGTAAGAACTCATACAATTACCCAATATGTTATGATATACACCATAACAGTACTTGGATTGTATTATCCAATTCATAAGTTTGGAACTTTCAATGTTGAACTCGTAACCTATTCCATTATTAATGGAGTCTTATTTCCCCTCTGTTGCACATTGTTTCTACACGCTTTTCAAATTGGGTACCCCTCAATGAATTTGGCTATTTTCATGCTCATCAATATGAGTGGTGCTGCCTTACAAATTGGACATCAATTTGATATGCTCAGCATTGTTGGCATTTGCATTTGTTTAATTTCAGTGTACTATATAATGTTATTTACTAAGTTCCTACCTTTTGCTCAATCACAAATCCTATATTGAAGTGGCAGGATTCGAAATAGAGGCAGAAGAAAATCCATATTATGAACTAAATTAATATCATTAGAGAATCTGATAGTAATAATAGCAAATATTTTCATTTTATTTTTATTAATAATTTAAGAATTTTCTTTTATAAAAATAAAATGGAGATTGAAAAGTCATTTGCCAAATATATTCATTACACAGTTAAGCAAACCTTGGGTAAAGGTGCTCAAGGAAAGTAATTAAACATTATATTTCTTAGAGTTAAATTGGCTTTGGATGGAGAGAAGGAAGTAGCATTGAAATTTGTTTAATTTTCAAAAGAAATTGAAAAAGAAATGTAAATTCACAGGGGATTAAATCATAAAAATTTGATTAAACTATTGAATTTTCATGTGAATGAGGAATACACCAAAAGAAGTGGCAAGAAGGAAATAAAATCTTGTTTAGTTTATGATTATATGAAGGATGGAGAATTGTATGAATACCTTTCTCAAACTGGGCCATTCAAAGAAGAAACTGCTCGAACATTCTTCCATTAGCTTATTGATGTGCTGTCGTATTTACACGGCTAAGGTCTCGCTCACAGAGATTTAAAGCCAGAAAACATATTATTTAAAGATGGATAACTCAAAGTATCTGATCTGGGATTTGCTACATTTGTTGGAGGCAATTAAGGAGATGGAGTATTGGCATCTTTCAAGGGCACTATTAGTTACATGGCTCCAGAAATATTGGTTAGATAAAAATATGTAGGACAAAGTGTTGATATATTTGCAGCTGGTATTATTTTATATTTAATGATGACTGCTCAATTGCCATTCAAACAAGCAAATGCAAAGGATTAATTGTATAATCTCATTTGCACAAATCGGTTTGATTAGTTTTGGGCTTACAAAGAGAAATCTGGAATTCCAAGATTCTCTAATGAACTCAAGACTCTCATTAATTCTATGCTAGCCTTTGATCCACTCTAAAGACCCACTCTTTCTGAAATCATTAGTACTTCTTGGTATCAAGGAACCACCATTAGCAATGAAATAGTTGTTAAATTGCTAAATGCACGTAAATTAAAAATTCAAGCATAATAAGATAAAGAAAACTTGTAGAAGTTGCTTGACAAATAAAAAAGATAAGCAGCTAATTAAAATTAATAATGTATGCATCCATTTTTAATTTAGTGACTGTTGGAATTGGAAATTTCAAAAGAGGAGAGGAGGACATCACCATAGATTTAACACTAAAACGAGAATTAAAACGATTCAAATAGACAGATGTCATTCTTCCATTTGAACCTAATCTTATTTTTGTTAAACTCATTGAAAATATGGACAAATTTGCCAACAAGATTAATTATGTCGATGACAAAAAATATAGAGTAACATTAAAATTGTTATAATAGCTACATTACTGGTTTATATAAAATAATGAAGAGTTTGAAATGGCTATATAGTTAGTACATGGCCCCATGGAATCCACTGTTGGGCTTGATTTCGAATTAATCAAAGGAAATGGGTTGGAGTTTTATCAAAAAAAATAATAAGTAGAGGATATGCTGTTATAAATAGAATGAATATCATTATTATAAATATTATTATATGTTTTGCAAATTCATTGCTAAAGCTACCACTCAAGTGATCAAATACTAATTTAGATCATTGATTGCTACAAGCATTATTAAAAACAATCATTTGAACATACATAACCTAATAGCCTTTAAATTTGATATTCTGCCTTCCTTACAAGAAGAAAAAGAGAAAGAAATCAATGAACTTCTTACCATGAGTTGCCGACTTAGACTTTGAGTAAAATGAGTATCTATATGTATTTGTTATCCTCCTAATTTGCATATCCAGCAGCTTTTCTATAAATTTTATATGGTTTAACAGAAAATTTATTAAAAAATATTTCAGTGAAATTTCTCAGCATCTTCTTTAACCGGATTTTCTTCTCATTTGTCCATCTTTTTAATCTTTTTCTAACTATTTCTTTGATTCTCCTTTATTCTATACAACTTTACCTTCATCTTTGGTATTTTTTGTATTTTTTTTACTGTAACATTATTAACAATACATACTTATCTTTATCGTCCTTTTTATCATCTTTTTTATCCTCTTTCCTTTCCTCTTTCCTTTCCTCCTTCTTAACCTCCTTTTCTTTCTATTCAATCTTTATTCCAGCTGTCTCCTCTTCATCTTTCATCTTTTTAGGTCCTCTTTTATATGGTGGCAATTCCTAATATTCCAAGTCTTATTTTGAAGCGGATCGTTTAAATTTTTCTTCAATCAATTTATCAAATTATTCTTATTTTTCAGCAAATTTTCTATGGCTTCAATATGAATTCTTACTTTTGCCAAATCTCTATTTCTTTATGGTATTATTCCAATTTCCTTTGAAAATCATCCTCATACTTTTTTTTATCCTTATTTGAAAGAGCACTATATTTGTCTGCCAAAACCTTAGTCACTTTCGCCATATTCATATCAGGATTTTCATTACCGAAATCCTTCCTATGTTCTGCGATGTATACTAGACATGCAGAAGCAGGTTTTCTGGGCTTCTCTGGAATTTCCATCAATGCCTTGTATTTCTTGATGTCTTGTGTGTTCCCTCCATAATAGAGTATCAGGTCTTCCTTATATTTGGATTCCATTTCTTGGAACTAGTCTTCGAATTTCTACCTGTCGTCATCGTCCAAACCTCTCCACATTTCGGAGATCTTATGACCTGCATCTCCCACTTAAAATTTGCCCTCCTTTTTCAACTCAGGCAATTTGGTCGCATAAAATATTTGATACCCTGAGATGTAATTTCTAGTTGGGGGCTTCTTGAGTACACCACTTCTTAATTGCATAATTTGGGAGGGATTATTTAAATTTTAATTTATTAATGTTTAATCAATTTGGTAGTGAGACTTGAAACACTATAAAAAGTAATGATTAAATAAGATTTATCAAATGTGATTAAAATGCATTTAAAAATTATAGAGAACCAAATTTATTATTACCAAATTCTTTTATTGATAAATTTAATAATATTTATATAAATTTTTAATTAATGGAACATTGTGAACATTGCAGAGAAACCATAAATGAAATGTTTGCTTTAGAAAAGTAAGTGGAGAGCATCAAAAATTAGTTGGAGATTGCAGAAACCCAATTGAAGCTTTTACGATAGGAGAATGAACTTTTAAAGAGTAACATTAAAAAGCCTAATAAGCCAAAGCATTACAATTAGAGCATGCAAAACGAGTCACAGAAATGCTATTAGGAGATTGCGAAATTACAAGAGATCATCAGACACAAAGATGAAATCATATAAAATCAAATTCGAAATGATGACAGTGTTAGCGATAAAACTGAAACCCGTCCCAAGTAGATCGATACATGCAGAAAGAAAGTCAAATTTTGATCGTTTTTTTCATTGATATGTAAATTTATTATTCTCACCTTTTAAATAATTCGCATATAAAGTACAATATGGTTCTATTTAGTAATCACCAAAATTCCTCTCAATATTATGCTATATTGGTTTTAATTGAAGTGGATATTCATTTAATTTTAATTAATAAAACACTCATATAAATATTAAGAGAAAGAATATGCAAGAATAAAATTCACTATTCTTTTGTCCTGAAAATGAAGACAGTGAAATCATAAAAGCTAAAACCTATGATGCTTAAACATAGAGAATAGCTGCTAGCTTTTACTCCCAATTTTCAGATGGCTCTGACCCTTTTATGGATCTCAGACGGCATCATTAATGCAATTCTGCTTACTCTTCATCTAGTTTGCAATCCTCTCGAACTTTGCCAGATGAATGTATGCAACATAATTATTCAAAATGTTTAGGTACAAAAAGACACATAAATTTTAGATTTGGACATCTTATCTGAAGCTGCTAAGTAATCATTTAGTTTTGTCTTCAAATCCTAAGAAGATTGGTTGGAACATTTCACATCAAAATGCATTGATTTGGATACCTTTTTCAAAGACTGTGCTTTCAATTCGTTGATAGAAAAAGAAATTTAAAATGAAGATTGCAATATAAAAAAAGGCATAGTATTAACTGTTGATTACTTTACAAATCTATTTACCTTTTCAATGTATCTCATTTGGAAATGGATTCAAAATGAAAATTAAATGGATATGGCCAACTACGTTTCATGTTAGAATTCTATTCCGGTATTCTTCAACCTCATTTTTTAATTTCGCTTTAATGAATTAAAGAATGATAAAATCTTTATTGCATTTGTAGAATAAACCATTCAAACCATTTCCAAATCAAAATTTGAAGACGATCAACAATCAAAACCCTATTTGGGACTAGGAATCAGCTAACACTCTAAGCCACTCCCACTCCTGAAAGAAAATGAAGTATTTCCTTGGAATCCTGAAGAAGTAGCCAAAATATTAAGCACGATTAATTAAGCCTTTTATGCTGATTTGCAGATTAGAAATGTTGTTGTCAAAGGAGGACTTAAATATGTACTATTATAATTTAAACTAGTATTTCAAAAGAATCAACACTCTCTCATAATACATAATTTACTCAGTTGTGAAAAGTGCTTGTAAATACAAAAGATAGGAGGCTTTATCATATTGGATTGATTTGGCTGAAAGATTACAAATTTAAAATGATTTGGAAGGACTATTTATAGTTTTTAAATATGGCATATAATTATTATTGAAGGATTACATTTCAACAATGCCAATCTTATTCAAACATTAAAATCGAATCTCAAAAATTAATGCCTATTATGAATAGCAGATAAAAGACAATCTAAAGAATATGAAACCAAATCCAAAAGGTTATAACATACCATCCTTTCAAAAATATTAGACTCACATAAAAAGATTGGAGTTGTAAGCAAAATAAAATAGATAAGCTTTTGAATAAATTGCCAGCCTTTTAGCAGAATTGGTGGCCATTTCAAAAGAACAATAATAAAGATAATAGATAATGAATCATTAAGTATGAATAGAAAATATTATTAAGTTATCATTTCATGAGTAACAGATAGTCAGATTTTTAACTTAAGGCATTGAAAATGAACTGGAGAACAGTCTAAAAATTCCTCTAGAAAAAGAAACCTTAGTGTATATTTAACTAATTAAATTATCAAAAATTATGAACTGACCCCTTTAAAAATTGACTCTATTAATGTACTTTGTTTTTATCACTATGAAAGTTTATTTTATTTTTTTCAATTTAAAGTCAACTTTTAAAAATTCTTTGTTTTTTAATTCTGAAATCAAGTTTAATAAATTATGGGTATTGCTCTATTTATTTAAATCTTTGATCCTATTCTATTCTTGAATTCGAAAAGATTAAGAAATCTATTCCTTCTCTCGAAGGATCAGTATTGAGGGGGATGGTTACACACTAAAGAAAATGACTTGGTTATAATTTGAATTAAGTTAATATAAGATATGTAGGAGATAACATCATTTGATTGTACCGGTAGATTTAGGTAAAGAAAAAATCATTTTAGTTGGACTAAAGATTGGTATTTATAAATTTAAGGTAGTCGGAGAATCTAAGTCGTCTATTTCAATTTCTTTGTCTGATAGAACAATTGTTGGAGTCAGAGGAATCTCTCTTTGAGATTTGCGTTCCATTGCTCTCTTCATAAATTTGTTGTTCTCAATATTTAAGCAATTCATATCGCTTTCAAAATGTTAATTAAAATATTTATTGATTTAATTAAATAATAGATACTTTTCAATAGTTTTATAGCAAAATTAAGAATTTAACGAAGAACTGATCTAATTGGTGATCTAAATCAAAGAAGTGTTGAGATTTCGATTTTGAGAATAATAAATCAAGAAAGCAACTTGTCAGAAATAAATAAATATAATTTTATGACCAATGAAAAAAAGTATTAATAAATAATAATTAATAAAAATTTATTTTGTTTTATTTCAATATTTAGTTAAAATTTGTTGATAGATTAATTGCAACAACATAATTGACAAACTGTTGGAGAATAATAAATTATGTAATTCAATAATCTTAAACAAATAAATTACTGTAAACTTTCATCTATTTTTCGATCCAGAATGTTTTAAAGGTCTTTAATTGATTGATGGCTAAAAATTAATGAAAATGTTACACTTGAAAAGTATAGGTTGGTACATCAGATTTTTTTGAGTTCGGCTTCTTCAATAAGTCATGTTTTTCTTTGTTTGAAAGAGTGTATACTAATCTCATTGCAGATTCAATGAATTCACTTTTAGAAAGAACATGCCTACCTTCTTCCATTTCAGAGAATAGTGGTTAGAGTATTTGAATGACAGTTTAATTAAGATTTCCTAGATTTATTCTAATGGCATCTATTTCGCCGTCATCATCAGTATCAATCAAATCAAAAATATTGGCAAGAGAATTTATAATAGCTTGTTGTGTTAAGAATTCAGATTTCTAACTGGCTCTTACTTTTGATTAATTCATCATTCTTTCTTTGCTGCAAGATAAAACTGCTGCCCTTTTTTAAGCTAATAATTAAGCATCTTTATATAGATTATCAAACAAATTTTCTGGCCTTTATTCAGGTGGCCTTCCTGTCCTTGGTCTAAACATATTGCTTTCATCAGCACTGGAATTTCTTTCTTTGGATTTGTGTCTAAACTTTTGTCTTCTTTCTTCAAAACTTAGACCTTAAACTAATTGTTCAGATATTTAATCAATTTTGGGATGAAATGTATGTTTCTAAGTAAAATAATTTCTATCTAATTCATTCAATTTTTGTTGTTTCACATCCATATCTTAATACAATGATTCGTAATGAGGGATTGCTATTTAGGATTATTTCTTTTTCTCGTCGACAATTGAAGAGGAACTTAAAATATATTGGTATAATATACACTCTATTGATTTAAGGATGAAAAGAACAACTCTGTTATTCCAATTCCAACTTATAATTTTGAGCATTCTCTCTTTTCTCTTATATTATCTTTGCTAATTCATTTAAATGTTCACCGACTGGTTTAGGGGAGCGTTATGCAATTTTAGATGAGAGAGAATTGATTTGAGGTTTGTGAGTACATTCAACAAGTTAAGATTTTTGTAAGTCTTTTCTTGCACTTTCAGCCTTTTGTAATTTCTCTTCTTTTTTTTGAATTCCCTTTTAATAGAGTATCAAACCATAATTCACTTCTGATTCTTGAGATTTCATAATCTAACTGCTAGACTTGTTTTCTGATAATTGCAATTGTTTTTTCAGCTTTTTATTGTGAGCATCTTGATATAGTCTGTCATATACAGTTTAGTTTATGCTCTCTTGTTTCATTGGGGATTGTTGAGATTATGCTATGATTGGAGAAGAGCCCTATTACTGAGTATGTATTTCACTAGATTACTCAGTTGGTCTTTGATTCTGCTTCCTTTTGAGACAACTAAATAGATTTTCAACTTCTTACGTATTGAACCATATTCATGCGTTCCTTTTGTGCTATTGAAATTTGTTTCTGAATATTATCTATCAGTAATGGTGCCACTCTTTAATTTAAGTTATATTTAATGCAAAAATCCCGTGCCAGTATTTCAGGATCATCTCCTTCGAATACATCTATTCTACCACTTCGTTTGTCATCTATTTGGATTGTCATCACTAACAACTACCCATTCTAAAATTACTTTAATCCTACATACCCTTTATTCCATAGAGCTATGACTCATGCGATTGTTATAATTAATTTTTTTAATTAATAATTACGTTAATGGATCAATTGGCTCTCAAGAAACTCGTCAATAAACTAATTGATGAAAAGCTCAAACTAGTTTGTGAAGAATGTCGCAAGAAAACTACCCAAAAAAAACTCGGATATCATAATTTCAACATTTCCATACAACCAACTCCAATCAACTTTGATTTCAGTATCGACAACGAAAACAAGGAAAACTGTCTTTCATCCAACAGAAATGCTAACAGAGTCAAAGCCTCAAAGAGTTAAGCCCTCGATCTAGGACAATAGATATTTAATGCAGATATAAGGTATGTATAGACATCTATTAATTCAAAAGTGTAATTAGACCTATTTCTTAATTTTCAAGTCCAACAGTTAAAGCATCTCGAAAAAAATCTATGCCTTTTCTCAAAAAGGAAACACAAACGACTTATGAGAAAGTACTTAAGTCGAAGAAGTGATTTAGTTATATAATTAATTTATACACATAATAATAATAATCTTAGTTTCCTAAACTATCAATCCTCATCATTCATGTTCAGACCAATTGATAGAATTCCAGAATCACATTTCATGGTGTTTATTTCTATTTTGATAAGACATCCATCTTTATTGATTTAATATCATTACTATTTTTACATATAAGTAAAGAAAAAAATTGTTTGCAAAAATGAATAATTTTTATTTTAATGGGCAATTAATGCTGTTCTCAAACTTCAACTACAACTCAATCTTCAAAAGAAATTCTAAATCCTATTCGTTAGGATAGCAGAATCAAATCTTTAGGGGACTCAATTTAAATTGGGCAATTTGGAGATCTGATCTAATAGCATTGCTAATTGTATCAATATTAAGATGGAGATGGTTTACTATCTCCTCCACCATTATCTCCAAAATAATAACATGTTATAGTTTATCTTGAACCAAAAGTAGTGATCGATGAAGCAATTCACTTTTAAACTGACGTTATGAAAGGAATATTAAGCACACGATCACACGAATGCTAATCTGATTCTCCTTGCAGTCCAAACAATGGAAAAGAAAAGCCACAACGAAGAGTCTAATTTAAAGAATAATTAATATAATGATATATTATTCTTTCATCTTATATCATTTAACTTATTATCTTGAGTGTGTTTTTGTAAAATTCTCAAATTTAATTTATATACCTACATATTACTCTCAGGATTATAATGATTATTTTAATGTTTTTTTATTCCAATTATAATTATTGAATATTATTATTAAGAATTTCTTTAAAACTTTAAATAATACCCAACAGGATGAAATTAAAAAATACTCATATTTTCAACAAATACTTCCTACGAACTATCTTCTATTTATGAAGAGTCATTTAATAAACTAATTATAGAAATATTAAGCATTTTTAATAATTTATTTCTAATTAAATAAACTTATATTGCTACTAAAATAAACCAAATCCTATTTCCATTTAGCAGAGAATCAGAATAATGTAAGAATATGAGGGAAATATTAAATTTCATTCAGATTAATAATTAATTATTCAAATACTTAAAAAGATGTATCAAACAAAGTTTTTTTAAAAATTCTAGATATTATTATACAAATCTTTTGGACACCTATAATGATTTCACTTATATCTATATAAAACAACAATATTTTAGATTTAACTCATATTAATTTATCAAACTAAATTAAGGACTTTCTTTCCTTAGAGCACATTATCAAGACTTGTATAACCATCAATTATGCCATGTTTTAATAATAAATTTGGGGCAATTATTCCATTTCGATAGATGTCCTTTTATCTATCCTCATACTTAGAAGTATCTAATTTCCTATTAGTTTCAATCATATGAATTAATTCCTCCTCTTAATTCTTCATTTATTATTCTACCCATTCTTTATCCTTTTCAGCAAACTCACATAAAGGATTTAGAAGTTTCATGTTATCATTTGTAGCAACGTGTTTCTATTTGATAAACCAATTTGAGGCGAAATTTCTTAAATCGAAAAAAGGCTGCACATATCCCATATTTCCAACAATAGCATAGGGATCTATAATTTTAATTTTATCAACTCACGTAAGCCTTATCACCAATGGTTAATAATCCTAAAGCACTCTTAATTACAATATCCTCTCCAAAACAGTAAATCGGAACACTAATCTAAAAGAGAGATTACTTATTAGTTTGACTATACTTTTTTATTATATTAGCGAGATTCTAGGTTTAGATAAGAGATCCTCCTAGAGAATTGATGATCAAAGCAATAAATTCTGGTTTATAAATTGTCCATTTGTCCAAGGAGTCAGCAACTTTCTCAACTCTTGAGTATATTTCAAAATAGTTACAATTATGGAGTAATAATTGATGAAATCTTAATTCTAAAAACTCGATTTCTAAAATTCATAAATATATTTATAAAATATTTGGTCATTATTTCATAAATTAATGGGTATGCTTATGTAGAATTTTTTAAGAATTTTTCTAATTTTTAGAATCCATTTATACATCATAGTATAAAGTAGTTTTAATTTTGGATTTTAGGAAATGTTAGGTTCTGATAATCTTTTCGGAGCAGTTAGATTTTTATTAATCTCTAAGACAGAATTTCTATCCTAATAGGTGTAGGAATTCAGAATAAACAAATTAAAGTATTGTTCTCAATTTCTAGTTTATAATAAAAGAGGTTCTACTAAGAATAATGAAGGGAGTTAAGTAGAGGAATAGGAACATAGGATATCGTTGCCTAAGCTAATTAATTTATGAATAATTTGTCTAATTTTAGCACATTTCTAATATAATTTGGATGTTTATAATTTTATAAGTGAGATCTTTACAATGAATGGAAGCTCATGGTTTTGGATTCCAATTAGAGCTGATTGCCATATTGATTTATAATGTTAAATTATTTCACAGTTAATTGGATTATTCCTCGAGTGAAGAAAAGAAAGGAATATCAATTAGTGACATCTCTGGCCTTGATATGATTTCATCTTTGGATGGATGAGATGAAACAAAGACTGGGATTGTCAAATAGCTCTAGGAGTACAAACAATATGAGTGTTATTAATTCATTTTTAATTCAGACTCAATTACAAGGCCTTTTAGAAATCTTCATCCTCGTCATCATTAAATTGTTTGGATATTTCTTCTTTTTGTTTTGATTTTGGTTTAGTCTATTTCTATGGTTTTCTTCTGGGGACTTGCTTTATTTCTTTGACGGATGCATCATCTGAAGATTATTCAGAGGTAGGTTCACTGGTAATACGCTTTAATCTATTTAGTTTAGAGGGAGGTTGTTAATCGATTCCACAAACACTAATGTGTAAATTGAACTCTAAAGCATGGACTAATAATTTACCTCTTTTTTGTATATGCTTTTTGCAAATTTAACATTATTCGGTTCTTGAACCACAATTTGCTTGGTGTCTGGGCATTTCTGCCAAATTGATCATCAGATCACAGAATCCGCACTTCTCTGGTTTATTGGGACAATTATTCTAATGCATTTCTAAGAGTCTTTTTTCAAACATTTAAGAGCAATATAGGCATTCAGTCTAAGAATATACACTTATCTATACTTTCTGATGCGAGTCCATATGGACATCCTATTCATTGATATCCATTCTTTGATCGCAGATATTGCATTTTGTGATGTTTCGTTCGCAATAGAGAGAATGAAGCAAATAATTACTGGTCAAAACTTCTTCCAAACTCAATTATAAGTCAATTGCTTACCAGCCTTCACACAACTTAGTTTCACTCATATTTAAAATTAAACTAAATAAGAACTCATTAACTCATAAATTATCAAATTCTTTTACCTCAATTTCCAAAACATTCAGAAAAATAACAGAATATGGGTACAATAACTAGTTTTTCAATTCCACCTATTGCATTTTCTTCAATTAATTAAGTGGTTTAGAATCTAAATTGAGATATGAGAGTAAAATGAAATTATTTATAACTAATATTCACAAAATGTAGTTTAATAATAAAGTAAATAAATGGGAAAAGATCTGGGATTATAAATGTTGAAGTCTCTTTAAATACTACGAAGAAGATTCTCCTAATTCCTAATTAATTCATATGTAGAGTTAGGATTATTTTGGCTTAGAATTTGCAGTTGCTAGGAAATGTCTGAAGTAAATAAGTTATCAAATGGTTTGGGATGTTTGTTCGATGAGATATCAGTGAAGTGTATTGGTAATCTAGAGATGTTATTATTTAATATATATATAAAATGAATATAGACTAATTATTAAATGTTGTAGCTGAGAGGATGGACGAGTTTGATATCGGCAGTGTTGTTTAGCATTATTTGTTCGATTTGGCTCAGATGGTGGATGATAATTAAAACTAAGTAATTGATTTGCAAAGTTTTGTAACATTTTATGTGTAACGAATGGAGGAGAGTGGTTTGGATGGATTAATTACAATTACAAGATTATTATAATTTTATCAGGATGTGCGATCGCAAATCCAATGCTCTGTATAATTAAAGCATATCACAGACTATTTGATTTAAAGTGCCGAATAATTGGATATTCATTTCAATAAGAAGTTTCTTCCTAAGCATCAGATCAGAACAAAAAAGCGTTAACTAATAGCTTCAGAAATATCACCTCCAGAAATACTGGGGTTGAATCAGGATATGCTTAGGAGGATCGTGAATGATCTAAAAACAATAGACACCAACAGTAAGACATAAATAATATAGGCGATCGCTCATTAGAATGAACTGTTTCTATTGATGCAATTTCAAGAGAGGATAAGTTTATTTGTGGGTTTTGAGTTTCAAAAGTTTATTAATCTAAAAAAGAATGATGAAGGCAATTATATACAGTTTATTAGTTATGGCAATGAAAGATTGGGATGTGTGATGCGTGATCTAACAATTGTGTTTTGGGATTAGAGTGATGGCTACTAATTTGATTACAAAGTAGAGAACAATGTGGAGATCTCCAAATTGAGATATCTTCATCTCTAAGATCAATGGATAAGTGTAAATAAACAAAACCAAATAATGATATGGAATTTAGAAACAGCCAACTATACATGTATCACCCAATAGATAAATTCAATAACAGAGATCTGCGAAATAGATCATCTTCAAATGTTGTTGGTGATCTCCAATCCCAATATAATCAATTGTTTCGATATGTTCGAACAGAAATTCCTATTTAGATTCTCCGCTCTCCATAACATCATAACTAATCTCAAGTATTCGAGAACATTTCAATTGATATTTACTATTGGTCTCGATAGTTAAATCTGTTGCTATCAATTGCACACCAAATACAATGACCAAAATTTGAAGTGCTAATTAAAAGGACATTTATAAACTATTAGTTGTATTGAACTACTTGAAAACACATCGCTGTTGGTAAGTATTGATTGCAAAAACACTATAATACTATGGGATATCAGATCCTAATAGATTCATTAACACATTAAATTGTAAACTAAATTGATGTCCAAACAATTATTCTATTACAATAAGTGTTTGTGTCTCATTACCACAAGGTTGCAAGCTTTGAGGTTTGAACAACATGATGATACTCCAAAAAACACTAAATTAATTGAACTGATTTATGATCAATGGAATCAAAGGAATATCATCGTAACTAGGACAGATGTGAGAATACAAAATTGCATAAACGGGAAAATTGAATATATCTTATAAGACTTCAAGGATGAGATAACGGCAGTTTGTCTCATAGAACATAACAATTATATGATATTAGGCACATCGGAAGGACATGTGATGAAGGTGCTAATTAAAAACGGAGAGATTGTCCAATAATGGGATTAACTATTCAATGAAGAGATCATTAAAATCGCATATGATGAAACATCCAATTTACTGCATATATTTAATATCGATTCCTCTCTGAAATGTCTGCCTTTGCAACATCTGAATGTACGTAAAGACAATGTGAATGCTAAGGATAAGCGAGCTCTCAGGCAATTGATGCATCATTCTTAAGTGAATATATGCACTTTCAATCTATCTCATGGATTATTGATTACTAGTAACGATGACTTTATTACGATCTGGAATCTGGAATATTACTCAGTGGTCATACAAATTCAATTGGAAGAATAAGCTATTGCCACTAGTATTGTGATATCCAATAATAAGTAATACTTCATTGTCGGTACCAATTAAGCGTAATTGTACTTTATATCCATAACATCCAAAAATGATCATTATGTATGTGCGATTGAGTCTATTTTAAATGTAGAAAGTGGTCTCTTGATGTTGACCAGTATCAATGAAAAAAACTATGCCACCTAAATGTTGATAGATGACATAGACTTGATTGTCGGGTTGAATAATGGGTATATGTTGAAATACGACATTTCGGAATTGAAACTGCAACATCAAGATCCTATCAACACCAAACCAAACTATAATCCATATCGAGTTATTTATCATAATAGTATCTAAGAACACTTTATTGATAACTATAGAATCCTCAATTCTTATTTAGTTAAAGATATTAATATGAGCCAACACTTAATATAACTCCAACGATCTCCCAATCAGAAAATTAAATAAAAGTTCAGAACAGGAATGACTAGATTGAGTGCAGTCAAAAGTATGGCAGGCTAATTCTATGATCAGCATTTTGAAAATCCAAATTAATCACCTACTTTAAGTGTTTCAATTCATTCAGAGAGTGTAATCTAATTGTCATACATGCAAATTGATCCTTTTGAAGTACTGTTTTCTACCAAAACATAACTTATAATTTCAGCTAGCAGTAATGACATTATCAAAATAATAAATAAATAATTTGAAGTGCTATGTTTATTTGAAATTAACAATCCCACTTCTCATTTTTGGAATCTCAATGCGTAAACTTACAAATTAAAAGCCCATATCCTTTTTGCTCTCGAATTACTAAAGTCTATTCAACACAAACTCACCAAAGAAAAATAGATGTCCTATAATATTGACAACATTTTAAGAGAATGCTCCTTGATTTACATGAAGAATAAATACTATCCATCTAAAGCCTAGAGTCACACTCTAACCACTAATCAAAACAACATTACAAGCTCTCTCCCTGATTTAATCAACAAAAGCACTCATTCTCTTAGATTTTATAATGAAAAAATCAAGTATTAGAAATAATAATTGGATATACAACAATAGGAAAAGCAAATTGAGGATTCAGCAAAGAAAAGGAACAGATACTTTTAAACACAATAACTACAAAGTCAAAAGAAGGAGATCTTGGACTACTTAAGATCTGATGATAAATAAAATGAGCATGACGATTTTGCTAAAACTTTGATCAGTATGCGTATGAGAACAGAACCCAAAAGCAATCTTCAAATCTCTAAGATTACTCGAACTACCAATTTTACAGAGATGACCAATCGGTCTCAAGTGAAGTTTCCTAATCACAGTAAGGAAGTATTCAATCTGATTAAGTAAGTTATAGCGAGTCCAAGCAAAAGGTTCACAGCTCAAGAGAAAAGTGAGTTAAAATCAAAATTAAAAATCCCAAAAATGGAAAAGTTCAAGTCTAAATTATCCTGATATGTTTATCTATATATAATCAATCATATTTATATATAAAAAGTTTAAATAATTATGGACCCATAACCGAGTTCATTTTAGTAAGCAGTTCAATAAGATACTTCTAATACACAGACCTCAGCTACTTGATCTGTATCATTTTTTATCCCCTGACTATTGGAAAATTGTTATCAATGGTTTAATTGATAACTTGGTTGTCTACACTCCTACTACTTTTTTTGACATAATAATAGTTCTATAGATTTAATTATTATGCCCACTTTATTTCGTAATCCATGGCAATTCTATTTATTTCTTTGATCTGTTAGGTGTAATGAAAACTCAATCTATGGAAGGAGTTTGATCTTAATTCAACAAAACTGACACCTGCCAATTAAGAATAAGCATAGTATTTGATCATTTGAGATTGGGAATCACAAAACATCTTTTCATAACTTTGTTTTGAAACTTGAAAATAAGTATCATTGAACAATTGATGAGCTTCTTAATCGTAGGTTGCTGGTTTAGCAATCACAATTAAACTACTTTTTTTTTACTTTTTTAACAAAGCTACAAAGTCACTGGGCCACTTAAAATGTAACTAATTTTATTTATCCACTTTCACATCCATATGTAACTCAGTATTCAATGAACCTACATGTTTCTTGAGTTCATCATGTGGATGTTCTTTAAATCCGAATTTATTTAATGAAGTAAAATCTAAGCGTTATGATAATACTAGTAAAAAGTCTTAGAATGCCTATCTTGTTTACAAGGTTTCTCGACAAGGACGAGACAAATCGACGTATTGTAATAAATTATTATATATAGATTGTTTAATTGGTTCAAAGTCGAAATGCTCTTAAGTTATCTTTCTAAGAGTATTTAAAATATATATACCTCAAAGCTTTTATACATCTTTTTGGTGAATTGTATTGGAGAGCAGATATTTTACAGACGACTTGTTGGCAACAACTTTTGGGATTGGAATGATAAAATTATTGGCCTGACTTACGCCAACTGTAATCTTGGAGTTGAGAGTAGAGTGTATCGTCAAAATTCTAAATTTAAAGAACAGTTCCATTTGCAGTCAGTTTTTTGCAACTTAGACAGAAACCCTGTTATTCGATGTTAACAGTTTTGATATCGATGCTGGCAATCATAAATTTTGTATATTACAATTGTAGAATTGGTTTGTGAAAGTTTTTTAAGAGAATGATAATAGATCATTATATCACGTATGTCAATTAATTTTACAACACAATTTAATTAGTATAATCGATAATGAATATTAATTGGTCTAAATGATGCTCAGGTTAATGTCGCTGAAGTCAGAAATTTAAGCAATTATAAATATCATATATATGTTTTAATGTGTAAGTTCAAAGACAATCCTTTAGGAAGGAGGCTCCTGAACATTGGATAATACCTACAATCACACCAAACAAACCAAGTGCTGAACCGAAGATTTCAACCACCAAAATTTTCACAAAGGTTTCTGGAGTCTAAGCATCAGCAATGGCACACCCAGATCCTGTCACACCCACTGCAATACTAAAAGGAATAACATATTCGATTACCCACAGATCAGATTCGACAATCCAACAGATACACCAGTCCAAAACAGGGAATAACCACCGAACAAAGCTGTCGTATAGCATTATGCCATCTAATCCTGAGGGTATGACTCAATGGTTTGCACTTTACCAATCATGATAATTGCCATAATCACACCATAGATAGCCACAGCCTCACAAAAAATGACTGAAATTAGATTCTTTGATCTAATTCGTGGTGCCTTCACTGTCGAACCCAACAAAGATACACCTGTCACAAATATACCCCATGATGCCCCTATAATCGATGTGGCTAATGCCAAAGCCACTCCAAAATAACTAGATATTTAATCATTTGCATCTACCTCCAAAAGTAAGGATCGATATACATGAATCTTTCTCCCCATGTGGCACTTTACCATTCTACAGCTGTCCAATCATATGGATTGCCCCAATTCATAATACTCATATTTTTATATTATATTTAATTAATTAGTATCATTCTCCAGAATATGTTTGTTCACTTTCTATCCATATTCCCAAACTCTTGATTCATTATTTATTAAATTATAATACATTGTAGAATTAGGAACAATCTTTTTCTAAATTCTGCGTAATGTAATATTAAAATAAATTTGAAATTGTTTATGAAAATCAATATTTTAGCTAGCCTTAGCAAGTTGATATTATTTCAAAAATACATTTGAATTTCTAGTTTACTAGATATTGTACTAATTGATTAACCTTAATGTTTGTAATATATTATAGATTAAAAACCTTATATTGATTCCTAAAATGATTAAAGAATAATATTATTTTTTATATTCATTGGTTGTTCAGAATATGTCTCATATTTAAGCTAAATTATAATACCAATTAGAAAGTACATTGTAGACAAATAGTAATGAGTTAAAATTAATATAAGAATGAAACTGAAATAAGGGCTATCATATTTTGAAAGAATTGAAAAATAATTCATAATTAAATAGATGGCTTTCTCAACCAAAATGAATTTAAGAGTTTGATTGAAGTAGGTAATTGAGATAATTCATTTTTTCATTTGTCCACACACTTCACATTTCTCCTCTGTGTTTTCTTCATATGTACAAAATGCACAAGTCCAAGATTGCAATGTTATATACAAATTCACTTTCTTTATAATAGACAATCTCTTTCTTATCTCATTGGTGTCATTTGTACAATTTACATAATAAGATTTCCCATCATCATCTATATATGTTAATAAAGGACTAACGATATTCATTTGATCTTTAATAAAACGAATGATCTCATCATAGGTTGGGTTCTCTTTTTCATACAATTTTTCTGAATCACTGGCAACTATATTAAATAACATAAATTTTATATTAATATTAATGTAATAAGTCTTTATTAGTGGCTTGCCATACACTGCTTCAGAAAACGACGTATAAACTCTTTTTGAAGAATGTGGGGAAATCCTGTATGTCATATCATCTAATCTAGTTCCATTAAATTGCCAAGATATTAGGATTCAAACAGACTTCTGGGTTATGGTCATATCACCTTTAATGACTCTGATGCCATTCAAAAAGCATTAGCACTCAATGGTTCCTAATTGGGAGGCAGGTACATTGATGTCAAAGAGGCCAAAGGAACCCAATCTCAAAAGCCAAGTGTTCCTCCTCCTGAATGCCATACTATATTTGTCAAAAATCTGTCTTACGATTTAAATGCCGATCAAATTGGAGACTCTTTCAGACCTTGTGGTAAAGTGGCAAATGTTAGAATGGTTTACAACACTGTCACCGATAATTTTAAGGGCTTTGCATACATAGATTTTGAGGATCATTAATCAGTCATCAAGGCACTTTAGATGAATGGAAAAAAAGTTCATGGAAGACAAGTTTAAGTAGACTTTGACATAAAGAAACCTAAAGCAGGATTTAGATACTCAACAAAGCAAGTTGAGCAATAGAACAAATATAATCAAGAATACTAGGAAATTTAAAAAAAGAAAATTAAAAAGGAAAAAGCAGTTTAGAAGGTCAAAAAAATTAAAAACTTTGCTGAGACTTAAAAGTAAATATCTGCTTAAAGAAATAAGTAATAAATATGATTCCCTCATGTTTTATAGTTTTTAAAGTATATTAATATGTCGTTTATTATTAATTATTTGATATCAATCGATTTAATATCTTAGATATAAACGGTCCCCATAATTTAATATTATGATAAATTATACAGATTTTAAGTTTGATTAAGTTGTGTTAAACTTGGTATTGTTATGTTTATATTTCATTTAAATTGAAAATCCATACAATTCTAAAATTGAAAATTTTGAAATTAGAAATTCCTTTCTGATTCGATTTAAATTAGAATTCACCGTTGCAACATGATTAACGCTTACTGTATCAATATAAATGTCTGTATCAGTTGATGAGAATATTTTAAATTACGAATCTGGAAAACAGGAAAATTAAATTCGCTAAGTTTAGGATAGTTCACTTAAGGTGAATTTGGAAAGATTTCGAGGTTTTTTGGATTAAATTGAGTAAGCAATCAAAATAATTTTTAAATATTTTTTATATATTTATAAGTTACGACGGTTTCATTTTCTTTGAATAAAAGTATAAGGGAGTTTAAAGTTATAAATTTATGCTGCTTGGAATGTTGGGTTGCAAAATGCAATTTTTGTATTGATTTATAAATAATTTAACTTGAAATTAGTGGTAGAAATAATTCTTTAGTGAGGTTAATCTATTGGGAGTACTAATTTTAATTGATATAAAATTGATTTAATCATTTTGATCAATTAATCTACAGTTTATTCGTCAGGTCACCCTAATTTGATCTGACATCAATATTGGAGCGTATAAGTGATCAAATGGTGATTATTTGTATATTAAATAATTTAGAGAGCATTAATAATTTTAAAATATGGGGTGTACTACTTCAGGTGACACTGTTGCATTGGCATTTAATGATTTTCAATTACTTAAACTAGGAACTTAATCGATAGAGTTGACTCAATTGTTCCTGGTTGCAAACAATTTATTAAGTGAAGTCTAACAACTATATAAGAAAGTTGAAGGGAACAGACTCATTTTATTACGCATCACAAAAGTAAGCATAAAACCCCCTATTGTAGGTATCTTTAACGGCTAATCAGACCTTGATAGATGCATTTGGCTTTTGGACTCGATATGTTTCAATATGTAACCTAGGATAGGGTGGCTAGAATGGAGTGTTTTACAAATTTGAAAATGAAGGTATTGCATAGGATTATTTGCATAGGGAAATATTTGAACTATAGTTTGGGTTTGAATGGCGATTTAAAATTGCAATGGTTTGGGGAGGTTTTGAATGATTATCTCAAAGTACTCGAAGGGATTACGAAAATAATCCCAAGCATTCTTGAATAGTTAAAAGTAGTTCTGGAAAAGGTTGTTGGCATGACAGCAAATATAAAGGAGAAGAATCAAGCTTCTAGACATAATATAAGTTTATTAAAATTCAATATAAGTTTCATAAAAATAATCAACATAAAAATCATAAAGTACAATGAGGAACTAGAGATGCTCAGGGATAAATATAAATAGGTAGCAGAAAATGCAGATGAGCAAGGAATAAAACTGTATAAAAAATATGGAGTGCGAAAACTGTTGAATGAAGAAAAATACTGTTTAAAAACAAAACTCAACATTCTCATAGAACAATGCTTTTAAGGTTAAATGAGAACGGAATTAGAATACGAAATGTAGAGGAAAGAAAAAGATAAACGAAGATTAAAGAAACCAGCATGGACTTTTGGAGATGATATTGGAATTGGAATTAAGAAGTTTCCCTTCAGAATCAGATGGACAGGATGTGAATGCGTAGATCATTCATTTTTTATTATCTCGAACTATTTAGAAAATCACAGTAAACATCTGCTCTTACTCAGAAAATTATCAGTTATCCTGAGATACTTAACTTAGGCATATAAAACTGATGAGGATACATTGGCAAGAGCATGGTCAATATTTTGTTGCTACTTAAATGAAAGGGAAAGATCTATTATATAAAACAGCATGTCCATTTTAGAAGGAATCAAAAGACTTAAACTCAAAAATCAGAATGCTGAAAAATGCAGAAAATATTTCATTTAATACATCGAGTAATTTGATAAGGAATTACTCGATAAATTAGAATAAGAATGGTCAAATTATTAGGAAGGACAATCCAAGGTATTATCCCTGTGGTCAAACAATCAAATATTTGCTACCATCGAATTCTAAGAGCTTGATATACACGATAAATATTATGCATTAACAAGCATGGCTAAAAATGTATATGCGCTTTAACACTATTTTCCGGTTGCTACTAAAATTTATAATACAGGTATTGATTATTCATTTATATTTTAGTTTATTAGAAAAAGTTGACAAAAGGAAAAGATTTTCTCAATGAAATGCAATCAATATACATATCATCAGGAATCTATTCTCTTCCATTTGAAAACCTGCACACCTTAAACAAGGCTGAGGACGAAGCTATCAAAGTGAAAAATAAGGAGATCAAGTTCAAATATGCATACGATAAATTCGAGTAGAAGGGCTGAGCAATTCAATTGGAAATATTATTGAGTATTTATAAGATTAATTTTTATTTTATACATAATTTTCATAAATATGCTTAAGTAAGATCAGTCATCTTAGTCCTTATTTATTTGTTGTAAGCTCTTAAAGTATTACACAAAATTAATAAGTGCGAACTTTTGCTCCTCTTTTTTCAATTGTTTTATCTATTGTCTAAGAGTTTACTTTTTGCCTCCAATTGTATTTCCCAGTAAATTTGTAATCTAACTTGAAAGGTGAGGCAGTTCAACCTTTGGATCATAAGGTGGTTCATCTCCATCAGTGAATGAGTCCTCCAATTTCTACTTCAGTGACTTGAAATCATTGATCATGCATTTGTCCAATCCTTTGATATCGGGATCATTTGGAGACAGAACAGTTTTCATTTGATTTCCAATATTTAAATAGACATACAACAAAAATCCATCCAATTTTGTGTGTAAATCCTTAACTCTTCTATCATCTAGATCCATTGGTTTATCTCCTCTAATTATGGATAGCTTTTCTGCTAGTCGACTACAAGCTTCAATAAATTCTTGAAAATTCATTTAATAATGTTTTGAAGAAAATAGTTCATCCTTCTATGTAACCATGGATTGGAGATATACCGTATAGGATTCCCTTTCACTCAAATCATCACATATCAATTTGCATTCAGATATGAAGTCTTTAAAATCTGAAAATGATACATAATCAAATTTAGTTTGTTGTTTCTTACTTAATTTGCAACAATATTTGTATAAGGATTTGAGCATGGCAAGTCTATCATTTAATAAGATGTCACATTTTTGATTCCAAAGTCTTGTTTTTCTCCATTGCTATGATTAATCGAATCTAGCAAAATATTCCTAAGATTATTGTTTGACAGCATTAATGGAATCCACCATCGTAGTGTAAACTCCAGATCTAATATATTTATCATTGCATAATCTGATCATGATTTCCAACAATTAACATCTGACAATACCTTTTTCAAATGCTTAAGGAAAGGCCACATCCTTTGCTGCACTTGTAGAAGTAAAACTGATATCAATGTCGTTGGTTTTCATGCCATCCATTAATGAAGTCTAGACCAAAAAATCAATGAAATCTTGTATCATAATGCAAGGTATTGGAGTATTCAAAGATCCAGATGCATGATATTTATAAACATGAAACAAATTTCTATACAACTCTCTTAGGGATTCCTTCACTTCTGCTACCTCATTCTCCTTAACCAGTCTCGTAACTTTCGAATTTTAAAAGTCAAACTCATAACATTAATCAATTAATTGAGGAGTATCTGGTTAGAAATTTCGAAATATTGAATTCTCCACTGACCAACAATGCTTCTTGATATTTAGATAGGGGGAGAAATCAAATTTAGCCAAGGGTTCTCTTGGTTTGCATTATACCAATGGCATATACTTATCAAATAACTACTATTTATTAAAGGTTTTCAGCACATTCAGACATTCAATTGTACTTCCATCCACTAAAATTTCATCATTATATAGAAATGGAATGGAAGGCAAGGGAGTTTCTAATTAAATAATAGGTTGATCAAGTGCTGGCTATTAAACTCCTAAAATTGGGTTAGTGAAAAAGTAGTGAATATTTTAATTGGGTGGACACATTTTAACCAAAAAGAATTCATTATTCAAATGAGTCATCAAAAGAGGTCTGTAATCTTCAAAATCTAAATGAATGAATATGGGTTCATTGTAGAGACTTCCTGATTTATATGCAGTCCATTCAAATTTAATTTCTTACCAACCTTCGCAAATCCAACAAGTGTCCAACTTACCCATTTAATTAACTTTTTAGACATTTAGTTTTGTTGATCTGATTTTTCTTTATCTACTATAGGGCATAACAAATTCTTCATATTGTTTGGCAGCTATGAAAACATCCTTTTTAGGTTGATCCAATAATTTGAAAAACTGTGGTTACTTATAAAGCAAGGTCAATTTGTCATTTTACACCTTTTTCTATTATATATTATTCATCAAGAAGCCGTTCTAATTGACTACCAATTCAGTCTGATTTCCTTCAAAGTGAAACCCATAAATAGTTTCATTTTTAATTAATGCATCAGTTATAAGTTGGGCTTACAAGTAGGTAAACTTATTGTATGAAAGATCCACATGAAGCAATTCATTGTAAGGTCTGGCTATTGCTTTAGCTATTGAGGTTGCACAATCAAGTGAGGCAATATTGTTATGAGATAAATCTAATATTTTGATGCTCGTATTCTTATACATGGCTTTCCAAATGGTGTTACCAGCACTTGAATTTAAATGATTGTATCCAAGATATAATTCTAGGAGTCTTTAGGTTTATTTCAATAAATTGGAAAGACCCAAACAGGAAGATTCTGTAATTTGATTATTATTCAAATTGAGATGTTGGAGAGTATAGTTATTCATCAAATATTTCACAATTATTTTACATCCTTAATCCCTTATGTTATTCTTTTCCAAATTAATTTTGCTAATTTAATTTTTATTAATATAACTCATTAATACATCCATATGTTAATAGTGTAATTTACAGTCAATCAATTCTATATCTTTCAACGTTGTTGGGAAACTTAAAAGCATATCTCTGAGTTGCATGGGATCAAATATATTATGATTCATTTGTAAACTGGTTATACTCTTACTTTGTTGAGTTTGCATTGCGTGAGAAAATGCTCTACAATCCTCGCGAGATCTTAGGCATCGATTGGTGTTCACAGAAACTAATTGTTGCGTATTTTGGATCAAACCGAAGGTCTTGGGGACTCTCTGAGGCTATGATAGATTTAAACTCAAATAGAGATTCTGAGGCTATTGTTTGTAAACCTTAGCAAACTCATTGAGTTTAGTTGTGTGTCTTACAGAACTCAGAAAGTCTTGGGTGCTCAAATTTGGTAGAAGTTTGCTAGTATAGAATATGACAATTTACTTTCCTTGTTTCATTCTTTGAAAATAGAGGTATCTTTCATTTCCTTTTTGCAATTAGGAACTTCTATTTGTTGATTCTTAGGTTTTTGCTTTGTATGTTGGTTCTTAGGGGAATTCATCCGAAGTATTCATTTGTTGGATTATCTCTTAATCCTTCTGCATGAAGAATTACCAATCGCATACTTCGTGTTTGAGAAGTTCATCAGCTATGTTTTTTTCAAAACTGGATGAAGCATTGGCATTCTCTTGATTCCTATCTACCTCAGGTTTATTGGTTGTATATAGTTTTCTTTAGAAATTTTTGGTAGTATTGGTATGTTTTGTCAAACTCTAAAAGCCCAAAGCTATCTCGCTCTTATGAGGCAGCATTAATCTACGAAAGGTTTCTGTTGGTTGAGATTATTGTTTAATAGTATCATCATGGGAAATCATATATAATTATTTTTTAAAACTATAAGTAACCAATTCGTTTATTATACTTAATTCAGATAAGTAGTTTATTAAAATCAATAGCGAATGACAATTCTTAGACTTTGATATTCAATCGTCAGTATAACCTATTGAAGTGCCATCCCTTCAATTTGTTGAACGGCTATTTTTACTTCAATTTTAAACGTATATTAACAATGAAGACTCGATTGCTGTATGGTTAATGATTGATTTTCATCGATTATTTTATTAAAATCAGAATGATCAATTAATCAGAATTGCTCGTCATAAGCATTTAAAATAATATAAAAAATTATTATTTAATAAAAATGGGTTGTTGCTTGAGTGCAGCTAATCAAATTAAAGAACCTGAAATTTTGAATAACAAACCTATCCAAATTAGTCATCCTTAAATATAATAACAGGATATCCAAAATAATCAAGTTATTGAAGAGGATATAAATGAAGATGAAAGGAAAAGATATGTGTAAAAGAAAAAAGACGCTCCTCCTCCTTCCAAATACCCTAAACCAATGAAAAAAGATATTCGTGAGGATATCCAATTTGAAATCCCCTAACAACCTATAGAACCTTAAAAACCCAAATTACCTAGAAATTAAAAATTGCACAAATTAATCCAACTTGGAAGGGAGTATGTTGGATCACTTCATCATAATTCTGAGACTGACAAATAAATCATAAGTGAAATTGAATTGTAAACCTTTGAGAAGACACTCACCTTGGAAGAATTGAATGTAACATATTATTAACTTTTAGAATATATCATAAAAGTATGAGAAATCATTGACTGAAATTCTATTTTTAAAGTGTTGTACAGGCATCACCTTGCTTGAACTCATCCTAATTAATATTGATAATTTTGAAATAATAACCTATTTATTGTTAGAGCAAAAACTTCATATAAATGATGATCTCTATTACATTGCAATTAGAATTATAAATAAAATTAAACCCCTAAGAAAAAGCGACAACTAAGTTTAATAATAGATTAATTTTCTAAAAGCAATCAGAGAATCCAATCAAGTTCGTGAATTAGTCCACAGAATAGAATCAGTTACGCTTTTTAATGGAATATAAAATTTTGAGTCTGAATTTAACTTTAAAAATCGTTATCATCTCAAATTATTAGGAACAATAGTTAAAATACTCAAAAATTTCTAAATAGATTCAACCCTTGAATAAATATATTGTAATGCAAAGATTGATCACAATTTCACTAATTCCTGCATTCCAAAATCTATACCAAAAGGTGAAAGTAAATAAGTAAATTCTTGTAAAATTGAATTGAAATATCTAAAAATGAATATATTTCACTAGATAGCCTTAAATAAAGATTGGACACTATTTAAATAGTACTCAAATAACTACTACCAATAGCCAGATATTTCTGGAATGACTCCTTTTATGATCTTTTTTGAAAGGGCTCCAATAAACATTATATTAGAATATATAACAGATTATCCATCACAACTCAAATAGGCTATTAAGTATTCAACAAGTTAGGGTAAGAATATCGCACATTGCATTTCTATGAATAAGGACATCTCAGAAGAGAATGAAGCCATCCTTATGAATATCTTGTCCCAACTATCTTCTTGTGGATCAGAAGAATAGATGTTAAAATAATTACTACTATAACCGTACAATGATTTTATTCCATTGATTTCTTATTTGGATTCACATAAGGTAGGATTAAATTCAGTTTGTCAATTTTTGAGTCAATTTATTACAAAGGAGTTTGATTTAAACAAATTGCATATTCAAGCTAATATTCATTCAAATCAAATAAAAAATTAGCGTAGAAAAGATCTTAAACAAAATGAAAACAATGTTTATCCAAGTTTGTATGAGAGATTCTATCGTTTTAAAAAATACGGTAAAACTTTAGCAAAATAATATCCATAAAAAAAACCACTTACTTAATATGACAATGTTTACTTACATTATATTCAATTAGCGAAATAGGTAATTAAAAAAGATTTTAAAGTTAAATTTGATTGGATTAATAATTTTAATATTTACACAAGTTACTTCCCTTATGATATAGGAACTACATAATAGTCATTGATGAATATGTTATTAAGGAATGGAAATTCAGAATAAGTGAAATAGGGTATTACTTAAGTGATTTAGTTAATGGATTCTGGTTTAAATCTAGATGTTGAGACCCCAAACGGATTTTCTCTTTAAGCATAACTTTTAGCAGAATTAATTAGTTTAAAAAGAGAATAAAAGCAGTATCCATATCAGACAGTATTTGATATGATTGATTCAGTAGTGATAGAATAAATAAATCAATAACCAAAATTACTAATAGCTTCAATCTTTGGAAATACTGATTTTAGAAGAACAGAATATTAATCAATATATTCCTACTTAGTTTAATTAAAGGATTAAAAATTATTAGAAGGATGTCTAACTGCATAACTGTTATTTGATATAAATTAAAATACTAAATATGAATTGTTGATGGAAGCCTTTGAATTAAAGTAATTAAATTCTAAAGATCATTTGCTTAAGAAAATATTAGATTCGATTTAAATTAGAGCTAGAATTCATCTGACGACAAAAAAAGATTCATTAGAGATTGTATTAAATGATAAATCATAACCAAAAGAAGATGAGGTGATCTATACTATCAATTTCTCAACATTAATTTAACTTGATTTCTCAAATTATTAATCAAAAAGAACAATCATCCAGCAGCTAAAGGAAAGTGATGATAAGAAAGATGATCAATAACACACTTTTAGAGTAAAAATTTCATATCACAATATTCTTATTTTTTATTCTTAATCGGAATCCTAAAAAACTTTTATAGAAATTCTCAAACATAAACATTTTCGATCCTTCACTAAATTTTGGATTTTGAAAGATAAAATCAATTTTCATCCACAATTATTTATAAATGAGGATTATTTTCCAAACGTCACTATTGATAATCTAACAGTAGACCAATATGAATCAGCATTCGATTGGTAAATTTTAGGAATCAGTGCAAAAATTATAAATTCAACCTTTCCTATAAAAGAAGATAAATTAACTCATAAACAAAAAGTTATTAGAGATTAAATTGTTGACAAAATTGATTTTGTTAATGCTTTAGCTCAATCGAATAAGCTTAGTTTGGAATTTCAAGGTTATATTTAAATTTGTCAAAAAGAGCATAAAGATAGAATGAATTTAATATACAATATTTGGAAAATGATTGAAGCAGAAGCGTTTGACAATATTATGTATTTAAATTCTCTTCTAACACTCAGATAATATGATCACATATTAATAACCATTCATACTTTTTTATTTTAAAAGAATATAAAAAGGTAAACCTGCTAATGGGATGACTAGGATGTGTTAAAATATAACTAAATACTATCAAAATTATTAGATCTGAAATTTCCTGAAAAGGAAGATGATCATTATAATCCTATTCGAGGTTGTAGTTTGAACATTATAACATTGTTTTCACCTCAAAATTGGTAGAGGTTTAATGAAAATACAAAATATTTATTCTATTCTTATATAAAAGAATGGAGTTATAGTTAAGAACAGCATCTTTGTGTCTTATTAAGTAGTCCAAAAGACTAATAAGTTATATATCCAATATCCTAAAATATTATAAAAAATAAGAAAATGCCAAAGAATCCTAATTTGATCAGTTTAATCCTAGAATATTATCTGAAATAATCGTATGATGAGGAAGAGCTTGGTCAAATTTAAAATTTTTTTATCACGTTATTTTAAAGCTCAGAACAATTAGCCCTTAAATATTTAAATTAAATGAAGCTAAAAAAAAATTAAATTTATATTCTTTATGGAAATGTTTTGAGAAAAAGTTAATCAACCAAATCATTAAATTAACTATTGCACTTTTGTGAGAATAATTCCATAGTTCTTGATAATTAAATATACTAAACACCGTTAAAATGCCCAGAAGGCTTAGAGAATTATTATAAAGCCTTGTCTAAACCCTATTACATAGTTTTTACTTTGTCTCAGTATTAAGAATTTTATAAATAAATACCTTTGACTATGGAATAAAAAACTAAACATTTATAATTATTCCTTGAAAATGGGCTACATGAAAAATTATAATTTATACTTAGTTAAGGTGATTTCAGTTTTGAAACATATAGTACAGCATACTTTTAAATGGTAAAATCTTATTTAGAGGAGTAATTATCTATCAAATTTGATAATTAAGATACAAATGAAGATGAAGCAGAAGAGATGGATGAAAACGGAAATTAAACTGTTAAAAAAACTAATAAATATCTATTTTTTGATCTTAAACCTAACGAATTAAAATTCAAATAATTGAGAAATAAAAAGACTAAACTGGAGTTAAAATAGGAGGCTTAAAAAATTGTTGATGAGTTTTGCAAAACCAATAATATGTCTCTTCTCAAAACTAAGTATGTCAAAAAAGTACACAATATACAAAAAACATTAAATCATTAACAAAATTAGAGTTTTGGAAGTTAAATGCAAGATAGATCGCCATTATTTATGAATTCAGGAGGGTAGAAAGTAGATTTTCTTAAATGCATTGAAATAGTGTAAAAATAATTTAATCCAAAAAAAGTTAAATCTAAATAAATAATAGCAAATTATGAGTATTACTCCAATTTATTATACCCAAAGAAATAAAAAATTGAGAAATATCAAGCCATTATTACAACATTATTGCAAGTATTTAAAGAGAACAGATTTCCTAACAGTTTTTTATCATCGAGAGCACAGGGTTATATTGATTTATACAATGCTAATGCCAATTTGAAATAAGCAGAAATAGAATTTGAATTTCCTTAAAGATTCACATCATTTTAGAAGTAATTTTTCTTGGAAATTTTATTGAGTTTGAGAAATGAGTCATAAAATGAAACTGCTAATCTGATTTTAAGTTAATAGCATGAGAATATGAAATGTGTAAAGTTTCTGTAAAAGAATTTAAGTGAATTAGAAAACATTAGATTCAATAGCACTACTTTGTATTATGTAACTAAATAAGTAGAGCTATTAAAAAGTAATTCATATTCTTCGGAGATTTTCAATTATTATAAAGAATCTGAAAAAATAAAGACAACATTTTACAACTTGTAATACACATCAAATGAATTAACTAAGAATCAAGTATTTCTTAGAAAGGGTAGACATGATCACATCACAAAATAATCATAGTTTACATAGAATCATTTAGTAGCTGCAATTATGAGCAATAATTATGCCTCAATTACTTATGCATTGAATCTACATGCCGAACCTGTAAAATGTGGTTTAACAAATAATGTATTCTAAATTTTAATAATTTAATAATGCGAGAATAATATCATTAAATATTTCAATTCATTTGTTAAGGGAAAAGTATAAGCATATGAAAAATTATTATCACTCAATAACATTCCTATACTATATTACGTATTTTTCAAAAAAATGGAGAAAGTTTTTGCGGAATGTTTTCTTGCATTTTTAACAAATTTGATAGGTAAGCAAAAAACTTATGATGTAATTAAAAGCCAATTGCAACTATCTTCTAATTTAACTGAATATAAGGTCTATTAAATTGCTTTAATGAATAAATGCTATTATGTTTTGAACTATTTGGATGGAATCATAACACAGGATGATTTGAAGTTGATAAGCTCACCATATATTCTGAAATGTCAGATTCGTCCTGATAAATTAGAGGAAAACTCGAAAGAAGAATAATTTTATAAAAAGTATTTTGAATTGTTATCATTGGCATAATAAGAACTACATTGGCCTGAATTTGAAAGAAAAAAGAAGAAAGAAAAATAATAGGAAAATAAAAATAAAGTTGGAGAAGGAGAAGAAGAAGAAGAAGGAGAAAAAAAGAAAAAACCAAAAAAAAAGAAAAAGAAGAATAAAAAGGGTAAAAAAAAAGTTACTTCTAAATAGAAAACCCTTCCTAAAAAATCAAACAGTTTTTACATTAAGGATAAATAAATCAATGAATTAATTTTATTTGAATAGGCTTGCATAAATTCAGTATTTAAGTTGAAAGCGGAAATTGAATTAAAAAATACAATGTTATCTTTAGCCTTAAGTGAAAATAAATGGGAATGTTTGGAAAAGTATAAATATCCAGAGCATCTGTTTATATAATTAATTACTGAGTAAAAAAGCAAGAATTAGATCCAAAATTTAGACTAAAGCTTATTTCAAAATATCTTTAAAAATTGTCTTCAATATTAAATACTTAATAGTAAATTGGTTATTGAACTTTGCCAAATTAATCCTCAATTGCTTTTAAAAGTCTTAAAAGCAATACAGGTAACCTTAGATATAGCCGTGATTTTATATGCTAAATTGAAAGATACTCCTGAACTTGACAATTTCTTGAGTTATCATTCCAAAATGTACAAAGAATACATAAGAATTCCTCAAAATGGAGTGCCTATAGAAGATGAAGTGATTGAACAAGAAGAGGAGCATCCTATACCAAGAGAATACATGAAACCATCTGTAGCCTATATATTAATGTTATTACATAGTATAAAATAAGACAATTACAATCCTAACCTATTAAAAAAGCAATATATTTCAATTCCATTGTTTTAGAAAACCTACGATTTACTTAAATAACAATTAAATTAATAAAGTCTGTCATAGATATAGTTTACAAACAATACCTTGTAATTTTTGAAGGATTTCTCAGAAGTCACTTTAAATATTGAGAAGGATCGCTTTTTTGAAAGTCTTAATTTTTAAGAAAATGCTCTAGAAATTGTAGTTCTCAAAAGCATGATTTAAATCAAGTAAATCGAAACAATTATTGAAAATTTCAAAGCGTAATGTTCATGGTAGGGTTATTATTAAAAGGAAAAAAAGCATGACAAATAAATTAAGAATAGATTTTAGATTTACTTTGGTGATGAAGATATAAAGTTTTCTTCTGAATGTTATGAAATCTATTTGACATTTGAAAACAATCAATTCAATTTAAGCTAAGATAAAATTGACCGAATTTTAACTTTCTTTAAATAAAAAGAACACAAAAAAAATTTAGATGAGTAACCTATATTGTTGGAAAATATATTATAGCATAAAACTGTTAATAATAAGTAGGTTAATTTAAGTAAATTTGATTTAAGGGCTTTGAATTCAATTGATTTCGATGATATAAATTATGAAAATTGCATAAATTAAATATTAGAATTAACAAAACCTTAAGGAAGGTGTGGATAATATGAAATTGATGATTTATTTGCACCTCATCAACATGAATAAATTAGACAACCTGAATTGTCATAGCAAATGTCTATTTAACAACCAGTATTATAGAGATAACAATCTTCATAAATGGGTTAATCTTTGGGAGCTTTAAGTTTATCTAAATAGGTTTCCACAAGTAAGAGATAGAAATTACGAGAGGATTTCCAGTTCATGTTAGAACTCTTACCTGATAATACCTATTAAGTGCGACAGAGACATAAAAAATAGAATCAAAAGGAAATAATCTTTTCGGAATTCTATTAATTCTAATAGCCAAATGTTAAGTTAAATGTAATTAAACTAAGTGAAAAGGAATTCATTGAATAATATGACAGTCGAAAAACAATCTCAATTTTAGTTTAGGATCTTTATAAATATAATGAATATTTAGGTAATTTGATTGAAGGGTAAAAACAATTAGAAGAATGGGTTGTTGACTTTCCATTTTATATTTAGAATAATTCAATCAAATTTTCAGATTGTTTATTTACAACCTATAGCATTTAATGCATTTTTAATAAGCTATTTAATTTTGTGGAAAAAGTAAGAACATATTCTTCAATTGACAAAAAGGACAATTTGAAATTAATTTGGAGAATCAATGCAACTTCATTTTTGGAGGTCTTTATAAGCAAATTAATTGATTAACAGAGTTAAAAATATCCTCTAGTTGAAATATATTCATTGATAGATGCATTATTGGAATGGAAGAGCCTAGCTATGATTTTCAACACATTAATATATCATAATTTGGAATAGGCTTAATAAGTGTTAAAGGTAATAAGGGGCGTGTATGTTGAGTTTAATGAAATTTCTGATTTGGCTTAGTAGCATTGCTAATTTGTGGATACGAATTGTCATCTTGATAAAACATTTTTATTTGGTAATACCACTTATTTGCTTTAAAATTAGATCTTAATTATAAGGTTGAATGTGAAAATTGAACCAAACTCCTCATAAATAACTCAGATAAAAAATAATATAATGCTTCCAGATACTAGAATTTAATTGTATTACAATAATATCCTTAACATTTATGACTTTTTTAATTAGATTTTCAGCGCTGATCAACTTGTTTAATTTATTTTTAATAAATTATAAGTTGATGGATGCTTGCTTAATTATTCGAATGAAATAAGTTCACTCATCAATAAAACAGTAACATTTTCAGTGGATCATTCACAATTATAATTTATATTTTCAGGAGAGATTATGAGAGTGATGTCAATAAAAAACAATGAAACGAGATTAAAAGAATTTGAGAGCATTTGGTATATTTTAAATAAACTTTATTGTTATTTCACAACGGATTTATATAGATATTTGGAAAATTCATTCATAAACGAAAAATTCAATACTATGTTTTATATTAGATTGCATTGTCTTTTGAATTCTATTAAACATAAAAAGAATTTAAATGAAATTTTGAATTCAAATACTAGATAGCTTTTTAAATCTAAAGGAGGATTTGTCATAGAAAAGGTGTGCAACTTAAATAAATAAATTTGCTCAACAAAAAACTCAAACATAGATTTGCAATTTGGTTTTTAGTTGACTACTTCATTTTACGTTAGTAATTGTAAATTAGGTGATATTTGTGCAGTATTTTATTCTGAGAATTCTAAATTAAATTTAATCTTTGGATAATTGGTATGCAAAACAAAACCAGGGAGTTTGATATTTCATATTTTGACTGACAATCTACCAAAAGGTTAAGAGGAGATTGTAAGATTGTAATAAGCTTACTAAATAGGAATGAATAACTAAAGTGTATTGTCCATTAGTTTAGAGGATCTTCAGGCCATAGTATTATTTTAATCTAACTGGCCTAGTGATCCCTTATTTAATAATAGCATTCTTAACTTATTTATCACTGATATGGAGAAAGACTTATTCATTTGTAATGAGAAAAACTTCATAAAACATATGATCGAAATATAGAATGAAGTAGATGAGAATGTTAAATAGGAAAAAATAGATAATTTATTTGGAGTGGGCTTAGCATCATCCTACAGTGACATTACAGTATCATAAATGACACCTACTTTTGTAGATTAAATCAACTTCGATTTTATCTCAATTAATTCTTTAAAAAGATAGCAATCAGTGATACAACCAAACACTGTTTTTATCAGAATCAATGAAGATACTTTTGTAGTAGATCCCATACCAACCTAACCGATAAATACTGCGTGTTATTTTGAGTCAAATATTAAGGGTTACAAATTATAAGGGGAACTTAATAATTTTGTAAAATAACATGAGGAATTTAGGGAAGTATTTCTTATATTTGATGATGAACTCGATAATTAAGTATATAGAGCAGCAGACAGAATAATAGCTGAAAATTCAGGCATAATCAGTTTCATTAAGGGTTATGAACAGTTTTTATCAAATAAAAACCAAAGTTCTATCAATAGTTCATTATAAATGTTCTTTGAAGTTTAATCAATCTCATCGATTAAAATTAGAATTATTTAGAATTTGATTACAAAAATTGAGATTATTTTTGCTCCATTCAAGCATGAAGGAGAAGCCCTAATTAAACTTAAAGATCAAACACTCTAAGTGTACTCTCTTTTGGGGGAAACAAAAATCATTTATCCAGAAATAGATGAAGTTTCAAATTTCTTTTATAATCTGATCATAAACTATAGAGATCATCATTTCGAGTCATAAATTACCAATGATAATCAAATCCAAATCAACTTTAAGAGATTACCTGATTTAGAGTTTATAAAAGTATTTGTAGATATCGTGTTGATTGCCTAATACTTTCATAAACTTGTATGTATTATTGATAAAGAAAATTAAATCAAAGCGATAAATATATAGCATACTGATGAAATAACAACTAATAATAAATATTCATTCTATTAATTTACAGATGACATGATAATCATTAATTATTGCAAATACTTTGATTTTAGTTTTTCAAATTTCATATTGGATTATTTAAATAGAAAATAAATCAATTAAATAAATAAGGTAGAATAGAACCTCACTTTTTCTGGATCACAAATACTTGAAAAGCAAGTAGATTTGATTCCGAAAACAATATTTTCAGGCTTGAACTAAACCGATTAGGTAGAATTGCTATCAATAATTGATATGAATATGACAATTCACAATTAAGATAAAGCAAATCCATTAGAATTTAAAGAATTAATATTAATACCAAAAGTAAATGGTTTTTATAACAATTTATTCTACTTCAAAAGTTTCCAACATCCCACGCTTACCAAATATAATAATCAAAAATAAAACAAATATTAAGTAGGAGATGAGGTTCACTTTTTGTTGCATCCAATTAACTCTTAGATTTCCTTAGATCAATAATTATAGAAATTGAAGGTAAGAGTAGGTTTAAGACAAACGAAGCAAAAAAAATACACTCTTAGTCAACTGATATTTTAAACTTCAGAAGAGGAATAATTAATTACAAATTGCTTATTTTTGAGTAATAATGTCATGCTTGTAACAATTAAAAGTGAGTCTCGATTGAAAATTAGTATTTATTCAACTTCCTCAATTACTTTGTCTTAATTAAATTATTAATTTTCACGACAATTAAATTTTCAATACTAGATTTAGACTGTTTAAGATTTAGAAAAGACATTACACGTTTCAGTAACACATGGCTAAAAAACTATAAAAGTAAAACTTGAAAAAGACGATCATACAACCTATGGCAAAGGTAATAGATAGTTGATGAAAATTCTATCGAAGGAGGCAAAGAACAATAAGAAGGAAATTTATTAGTCAACGGAATCTACAACTCATTCTTCGGAATTGTAAAGTGGCAACACAATAAACATGATTAGTAATTAAGATATAGCTGCAGCTACAAGGGCAGGAGTATTGAGGAAGGATTATATCGAGTTTAGAGATTCGAATTGCAATGTAGTTGAATAATTTACTTGTGAGAAGGTTAGCTTTGTTCATTCGATATTCTATCAAATACAATATGTGCCAGAGAAGGAAAGAGCAGAGGAAGGATTGAATTTGATCTGGACTCCTACTTTCAAAGGAATTTATCATTTGCTCATAGACAACGTGAAAATTGAAGGTCGCTTTGTTGTTCTAGCAAATGTGCCAAATTTAGAAAAATCAACTATAGAAATATAAGATAATTTGGAAGTGATACCATTCTGTGAGAAAATATTAATCTCATTTTATTTGAAGGATAAATTTGAAAATTGCTATGGAGACACAGAAAATCAAATATTCTCTGAATCTAATTGCAATGTTAAATAAGTATCAGGCAATCAATCAAAATTAAATTTGACTTTCAATAATCTAACAAAAGTTGGTAGTTTGAATGCTTATCTTACATTTGATCCTATCGAAGTTTTAGTCTTAGAAGATACATCGGCAGTTGAATTTTACATAAATAATTAATTAAAGAAAAGTAATGTATCCATTAATTATTCTTAGGTTAAATATGGAAACTTTCTGGTTTAGGATTGGATAAAAGAAGGTAACGCTTCCAACAAGCCATTAATTAAGTTTGGAAACCAACTAGTTATAACCTGAATATCAGTCGAGTTAATTTCTTGGAAGATCTTTTAGAATTGGCTGAAAAGAAGCTCAACTATCAATTTAGCATCAAATTCAATAATGAACCAGGTATCGATGCGGGTGGTTTAAAGAGAGAGTTTTATGATATGATTGGAAATACACTCAAGGATGAAAACTATAAATTTTTCTCTCCTGTTTCTTCTAATCAAAGCAAATACTTTTTGCATCCAAAATTTAATAAACAAAAGAATAAGGAACGATATGCATTGCTATTTGGAAAAGTAATTATTTCTACTAAATAAGTTAATTGCTAATGCAATATGCAATTCTTATCTCATAGGAATTGATATCATAGCCCCCTTCTGGAAGGTTGTATTTGATGAAAGAATTGTGTTTACAGACCTCAGTCTCATTTGGGATAAGGATACCTATAATAATTATGAGAAATTGAAAACAATGAGTGAGGAAGATCTAGAGTCTGTTTGTCTTGTGTTCACATACTCTTCAGGCAACACTGAATCAGAATTGATTGTCAAAGGATCTTAGACAAATGTTACTAAGAAAAATTTAGACTTGTATCTTAATAAGACTGCAGAGTATGTCATCCATAAACAGTTTGACAAAATCTATAAATCTTTTATTGAAGGATTTTAATCTGTTTTAGACATATCAGTATAATATTGTGAATAAAATTTAGGTTTGCTAAAAGTGGTTGATGCCTGGAGAAATGTCTCTCTTGACTTAAGGTTTGTTAGAAATCAAATCTGAAATTCTACTTCAGAAATTCACTTTTAGTGGAGGAAAACCATAACATAAATCATACTTTGAGACCTATGTGAGTTAGGCTTCTCCAGAGACACTGAAGAATATGTTGAAATTCATAACAGGTAATCAATCTGATAATAGTCTAGGTTCATCTTCTATTCCATTTGATCAAAGTTCTTATGTGATTAGTGTCAGATTTGAGTCAGGACTGTCAGATCGAAAGTTGCCGCTTAGTCATACTTGTTTCAAGTCCATAGAAGTGCCTCTTTACAAAAGCTTTGCTGAACTCAAATAGAAATTAGACATAGCATTTACTATTGGATTTGAAGGATACGGATTTGGTTGAAATCATTTACATCTTAATCATGAATTAAATAAATAAATTATCATCGCCTTCAAGAAACAATATCTTGAGTCACGATATTTTATTTCTTCTTTACTAACATAAAGACTCTAATCCACTTTAATTTTACTCCTATTCAATCTCTTAAAAGTATTTTAAGTACTTCTCAAAATCCAATTTCTATATGAATAGCTAAATAGTATCCGCTGCTCCGATGGCTAATAATCCTAAACCTATTCTTTCTAAATTTTAATAAAATAAACATTGTTCTAAATCAAATTTGCCTTTAGTATCTTTAAGAATTAGCAATTTAAGCATGAAAATATGTATCAATATTGTGCACTCTTCTTTACTATTAATTAATCATAATCAATACCAGTAAGCAGGATCAAAAACTACTGGAGCCAGTATACTAGACCCATTTTATAGTATAACAAAATTATTCAAATGAGCACCATCACGATAGTTGAGGACGATAAGTAATTTTACAATCTTTTGGTTTTAACGAATAAAAATTGATGAATAAAAATTATGAATATTACTTTGCAAAGATAGATAATTTAATTATTAAATATTAATACCTTAATGGGAAGTGGACAAAGCAATCAAAACTAACTTAACAATCAGAATCATCAAAGCTCTCAAAACAATCAAGAACATGTACCAGAATAGCAAACTTTAATTAATTCAAGTGTTGCCTTGAGATCTCAAGCACTGAAAAAAAGAATGATTTCTTAAGATGATGACGATGATGATGATGACGATGATGAGGAAGAGGAACAAGACTCTAATGAGGATAGTGAGAATGATGAATAATAGTTTGAAGTAAAAGCCTATTTAGAGAGTAGTCTAAAAAGAAAGAAGAATATGTTATAGGTGATAAATTAGTCGAAAACAAATCGATGTATTCGGGTTATCTTCTAAATAGAACTTAATTACTTGCAATTAAAAAGATAGCCCTTAACAATAAAGAGAATTTCAAGATTATTAAATACAACTTGCAATAGCTCGCCAATCTGAGACATTAAAACTTAGAACCCATTATCAGTTGGAATTTTGAAAATAGCAATAATAAGAAAAATTATTACCTCAATGTCTTTTCCAATTTTTAGTCCAATGGCTCTTTACAATCTATAATTTCTAAATACTGTAAATTTTCATAAGAACTTGTTTTAACAATATTCCAATCAATATTAAAAGCCCTCGATTATTTACATTCTTAGAATAAATTGCATAGGTACTTAATCCATTTTTATTCTATTAGAAATCTAAAGACCTCAAATGTCTTGGTGGATCCCGAAGGAACAATCTTGATATCTGATATCTTGATCCAGAGTTAATATTCTTTATCTAACTACAGTGCTCCTGAAGCTTTTGAATATGCTGACTATTCTGAGGCATCGGATATTTGGAGTGCAGGATGCATTGTTTACGAACTCATTACAAAAAGATAGCCGTGGCAAACAGATGAAAGAGTCCTCTCGATTCAGGAAATAAAAAGGAAATATTCTCAAAATTGTATCAATTGTACTCATATTTATTTTAGAACTATTCTTTAATGAAAAGGAAAATATCTAAAGAAGCTTTTTACTTATCTTACAACAAATATTTTCATTTAATCCTTAAGAAAGACCTTCTGCAAGTTAACTTCTTAAAAATTAAATATTTGTGGAAAATTCATAAAACAAATTCAAATAGGTTCTTAAATAAACATCTTAGAAGGAAATGTAAAAAAAACCACAATAACAAATTATGTCATTAATATAAAATTTTGAACACAATAATAATGTAAAGACTCCTAAACCATTTTAATTTGTTAAAATGATAAAAAAGGAGGATGATGAAACTTAATTTCATATAAAAGAATGTGTTTTAAGTATTCAATCAAATACATTAAAAGAGTTCACTGTTTAAAATAATAGTAGTTAATTCTCTATAACGAAAGTATGATTGTTCACTTAAATTTTAGAATAATTTCTAGAGCTTGTGCTCTAAATAAGGCAAATTTGGTACGAATCTCATTCAATAACAATTATGCCAAAATAAATAGTCTTCTAGAGTCCAGGAAGCTTAAAATTTATTATAATTTGTATCTCAAATGAAAACTGCCATTAACTTTCAGGGGAGCAATGTTGAAAGTTAAAATTCAGTGTCTGACAAAAATTTTGATTTAAAAAGTGTTTAAAGACATAATCTAATTCTATAGAGTGAATAATCCGTGAAATTAGAGAATCAATAGAAACAAGATTCCCAATAGATTTAAGATTAAAAAGTCATAAAATCAATAACCGAATCAATTTAAAAGGAAGACTTGATAAATCCTTAAGCAGAGGCAGTGAATCATTAAAAGGAAAATAACTTAGAATCTGAACAGATATTCTTTGATGGAGACTTTGTCTTTATACTATGAAATAATGAATCAAATGGATTTTTTATGTTATTTTTAAATATAATAACTAATTTAAAATAAATGTGTTTTCTAAAATACATCAATATTGCACTATTCGGTTTCAAAATTTTATAATATTTAATACATGTTTTCAAGAATCTCTATTGTCTATTGTCTAAAAATTTTGAAAGATTCGTACTTAGTAAAATACTTGGTTTAATAAAAATAATAATCAATTGCTATGAACAACACATTGGGTATAATGAATAACAGGTTTCATAAGAAGGCAATATAAAGTCGAAAGAGAAATACATCAGTAGATACAAATACAATCATTCAAATATAAAAAGGAAACAAAAAAAATGAGTACTATGAAAGGTGGCTAACTAATTAAAAGAAACCCCAATCAAGGTTGGATTCTGAATCAAATCTAGATAATCAAACACCCCAAACACCTAAGGCATAGATTCCAATACAATTTGAACCTAAATTAATTAGGGACGTAGTCTAGAAATTCTATCCTGATAAATATTAAATTTGATTTTCTTATATTTTATTGCTTTTTTAAGATTCCTCTTTATTTATTGTATAAAAACCCATTTCAGATATTTCACATCTTAATTTCCAAAAGATTTTTTGTTTTTTTATTTTGTTATATATCAACAAATTCAAATATAAAGATAAGTACGTAATTAGAGGTTAGTGATGTTGTGAAGTGCATCTAAAAGGTTGAATTTTAGAATAATTTCTATAGCTGTGTGATATTAAAATTTTGAGTTATCTGATTAGAAAGAATAGTGAAATTCTTATTTTATGCGAATATAATTTTTTGTTAGAAAAAAGATTAAATGAATATGGTTTGGAAGATATAAGGGGAATAATGATATGATTAATCTACTAATAGGAACTTGAAGTAACACAGAGAAAATTAGGCTAAAATGAAATCATAGATGTTTGGAAAATTCGAATATTTATGAAAGATCCCAAATTCTATGGATTCTGAGTGATAGTTTATCTGTTTTAATGAATAGAATGTAAATCATAGGTAAAGAAGTTTTTTGGTGTGTGTTTGAGTTTGCCCATATATAATAAAGATAATTAATTAACAGCAAATGTTACCCAGTATAAAGAAGAATAAAGATAATAGGTCTTCGTATAGGCTAAAGACGGAGGGAGTTTGCAGATATCCTAGAAGCAATTCCTTTTTGGGACAAATATCTCGAGAGCCAATCAGACAGCGATTATGTGAGCGAGGTCCATTGAAAGAAATACAATCATTTGATAAGGAAATAAAGCTGCTGGAACAATATGAGAAAAAGTTAGATGCAGCATACATGGAGAGATTGAGGATACAATTATACAGGATGCAGTTGTGAGAACTTTTATAGATGCTAATATTTATTATATAAATTAATGAAAAGTTCATAAAACTTTCGTATCAAATCGATAAAAACAAACTAATAAAATTCAAATCAATACAGATCTTTGTAGATGAGTTTGACTTGCAGATCTTTAACAAATAGAGTTGTAAAATAGATGGGCTAATTTTAAAAAAGTGTCATCTAAATTTAACCGAGACAAGCCTTACAAAAATAGAGTAGTATTAATTGCAGACAGTCACTTGTTTCTGTTACTGAAAGTTAGGTGAGTGCGGATGAAGAGTTTGAAATCTGGGATAACAATCAAGATCTTAGATTGAAGAAACTGGTGATAGAAGAGAGAAAACCCTCAGTTGGACAGTTCCTACAATTATACAAAGCTAGATATGGGTATAAGAGTATAATACATAAGAGGATTCCCAGGTTATAGATAGCCAATTTAGAATGAGGAAGTCATTAAAGCTGCAATAAATCATGCATCATCGAGTAAATAATTATTCAAGAAATACTTTCCAAAAAAGTAGATAGTCTTTGAGGATGACAATGACTATTCTTAGCCATATAAGATTGAAGATGATTAACATTTTAAAAGTTTCAATCGTTTTTTTAGAAACAAAAAGCTTCAAACTTCTCTAAAGATCCCTTTGCAGAATCAGGTAGAAAAAAGCAGATGACAAGGAATTCCATTTATTCTAATTAATGATCAAATATCTTGATATACTTTATACTATATCTATTTAAAAATAAATCTTGAAAGTTAAATGATGTTTATTTTACTAATAATTTGAATAATATATCATTTAAGCAAATGGTCAACTGCATTTCTTTCATCGACTAATTCCTTGATGGTCTTATCTAATAATCCTTGGTAGAATGGTGTGATGGGTAATCCTTAGACAATAGAATATTTGCCATTCTTAACTGTAACTGGGAAGGAGAAGATCAATCCCTTTGGTACTCCATAACTTCCATCAGATGGGATGGCCATTGAGGTATAATCACCTAATGATTTTAAAGATTATTAGTACCTTCAGCAGTTCCATTGACCCAGGTAGTGATGTGATTCATGGCTGCATTACCAGCAGAAGCAGCACTAGAGAGTTTTCTGGCTTTGATGATTTCAGCTCCTCTTTATTAAACGGTTGGGATGAATGTTTAGGTGACCCATTGTTAATCGACTGTGGCCTTGTGATCTAATGATAGACTTAGGATATTCTTATACTTTTTGCAGTCATCTAATCAATGTATGGAACCATGGTTGGTGAGTGATTTCCGAAGATTGCTATTTTTCTGATATCAGATGTGTGAACACCTAATTTATCAGCCAATTGATGTTGTGCTCTATTGTGATCTAATCTTGTCATTGCAGTGAAATTCTCTTTAGGAATATCTTTGATTTGATTGGCCAAGATCAAACAATTGGTATTGCATGGATTACCAACAACTACGACTTTGATGTCTCTGCTTGCATGGTCCTATGTGATATAGATCATAAATTCATACATTAATGTATTTTCCTGTTTCTGTGAAGATTTTGCCATTGTCTTTCAACAAATCTCCTCTTTCCATTCCTGGTCCTCTTGGTTTAGCACCAACCATAAGAGCATAATTGACATCCTTGAATCCCACAGCTTGATTGTCTGTAGCCACGATTCCTTAAACCAATGGGAAAGCACAATCTTGAATTTCCATCACGACACCATTTAATGCACTCATAGCAAATGAGTAAATCGATGCCAAATGTAAGGATGACTGGTTAATTTGGTCCTAGCATTTCACCGCTGGCAACTCTGAAAATTAGAGAATATCCGATTTAACCAGCAGCACCTGTGATAGCGACTCTAACAGGTGGCTTTAATTATTGACCAAAGTGAGCCATTGAAGCTCTTGTCAATTGGTTGGTAATGGCCTTTTGGAGATACTTTTGCATATTTGGATATTTAATTTATTTCTGGATTTGCTGCATCACTACATTTATTTTCTATACATAATACGTAATATTTTTATAACTATGGATTCCAATACTAAGGTTGATGAATAACTAATCTATGAAGGTAAGTGGCTGCATTTCAAACTCCTTCATTTCCAAGTGAATGGACACTAAAAAGTTTGGGAGTATGTCGAAAGACCTCCAGGAAATAGAGGAGGCGTTGACATCATACCCATTATCAAATACAAAGATAAACCATCTTAAGTGATTGTTATAGCCAATTTCAGACCTCCAATTAGAAAGTTCTGTCTAGAATTCCCAGCAGGCATCGTAGACCCTGAAGGCAGCATCTAAGAGAATGGTCTAAGAGAAATCAAGGAGGAAACAGGATACACTGCATAAATCGGATAATATCAATACAATGGAGTGCGTATTAGAAACGACCCTTGGAAGTCTACAGAGCATGGACTCTGCGTTATTGTGGATGTTGATGGGGATTCAGAAGTTAACATCAATCCTAAATAACATTTGGAATCAGACGAGAATATTATTGTTTACAAAGTGAGTATGGGCAAGACTATGACTGACGAAATATTATAATTAGCTAAAGAGAAAAACTATGAAATTGCTGGGCTTCTATGGTTTTTTGCTTTGGGACAACAATTTAACAATTAATGAATATGTATTAATTTTAGTATTCATTTTTATGTTATTCTTATCATTATTTATAGGAAATTGCTTGGCTTCACTCAATCTGACTATTGGAATCGATATCACTAACAAGGAATCGTTAGCCTACTTGGGAAGACTAGAATAACATTATGAATAATTTGAAGAAAAAGGATGTAATACATTTATACATCAATTAAGTAATCCTAAACATTGTAAATCACATCTTGCCATGTTACACTTGCTAACAAAGACATAATTATACTTAGCCTGAACCAAATTGCTTTGGAGGAGGTAGATATTGTTGTAAGCAATTATGTCTTCAAATCTAGAATTCTCCCCTTTTGCCAATGGTCAATTGCTGCTTACAGAAATTATTAGGTAGAATTGCTTATATACAACCAATATATACATATACTTAAGTTACATCAATCTATTTTCGTAAGATTGTTTAGAGAATCCACATTACACATTTTGCTCTGAGAATATTTTGAAGAACATCATTAATTACAATATTACAGAACTTGATGAATGCATTAATGCTAGCTTCAAAGGAGTGGGTGACAAAGCATTGCTTGAAAATTACATATTGTCCAAAGAAATGAATAAATAATATAATTAGAGTTTCCTCAATGTATTTCTAGATAATAAGGACATTACATATTAACCATTTAATGATATGATTGTTTAACTATGTTAGAAGTTGCATAACGATCCACCTGAATATTGCAATATATATTCTGTGGTTGAAAAAAACACCACCATAAAATTAGACGAATAAATCTTTTTTTATCTATTTATAGTAATGCTCATACTCTTAATTTTGATATCCATAAGGATGTTGAAGAAAGCAAACTATGTGATTTTGAACAAAGCCTCAATCCCTATCGAAGAAACTATTGGAATTATTTCAGAGGAAAATGTGCAATGATTTTTGTAATTCTATTTGGAGTGTTAATATAAAAATAATCATTTATGCAAGTTATGATTACATTTAATGTAATCAATTGCTCCCTATCTATCTAAGAGTTCAATCTGTATGGTCGAATGATAGATCCCAAATTTTCTGCATAATTTTGTTGCCTTCTTTAATACATATTCAGGGTTCTCTAGACAAACTATGTGGGCAGACATAGCTGGCTTTCCTACAGACAAAGACCAAATATGAAGATCATGAACTTCCCTTACTCTGTGAATTGCATTTAGTCTATCTCGAAACTCCTCGATGATTAAGTCTAACATATGTATGATAATTGATTATTACTTGTTGGAGTACCCTCCATTAACACTCGTACGCATTCTTTTGCAACTCCGAATGTTGTAAAGAGAACCAGAATACTAAACAAATATGTGCATAGAGGATCAGCATATTACCAATAAGTGAATACAATTTCATTGTTTTCATCCTTTTTTTGGCCAAATATATAAATTAATATAGCAGCAATTAAAACTCCTATTGATTGTAAGATATCTCCTATGACATGAATCATAGCTGCTTTCAAATTATAATTATCATGTTCATTGATTTCTGATAGATTATGATTTTTCACTTTATTTTTTCTCCTCTTGGTCTGCTCATCTCTTTCATCGTGATCATGGTGATCATGATCGTGGTCATGATGGTCGTGATCATGATCGTGTTCGTGAGAATCACTATGAGTGTGATCATGAGAACAACTATGACTCTAGTCTGACTAATTTTTATTTTCTATTTTTTTTTTTGATATGTTATTTTAGCTTATGAATTCATCAGAACCTATTTATTTGGAGTGATCGTGATCACAACTTTCGGAGTTATTTTGATCTGCAATTTCTTTTTAATTTGATTATTAAGTAACTTATTCTTATGAGTAATTTTATTTACCATTACTCGATTACTTACTTTCCCTACTGGCCTCTTCAATTGTTTTATTGCTCTTGCTCTTATTAGAACTAGATTCAGATTCAATACATTATTCAACGATTAACAAACTTACTCCATTCTCACTGACCATAGATCGTTTTTATTTAACTTGAAATTTCTTCTTTATCTACTTTTTACTTTCTTCATTATGAGTATTGTGATCATGATTATGATCGTGTCCGTGATTGTGATCGTGTCCATGTCCATGATGATGTCCACTACATTAATGCATAATATTTCCATGATCATGTCCCCCTGTTGGTGAAGAATGCAATACTTTTGCCATTACTAAATTACAAAATAATCCAAATCCTGCTGTTATCAACATTATCAGTGGATCAGTTACCAAAGTCTGATTTACCATTCTCTCGGTTGCTTCATAAAATAACAAAATCGTCAGTCCCCAAATCAATACTATACTTGCCAATGCCCCAATTACTTCCGCTCTATGATATCCAAATGACATTTTCTAAGAAGCAGGTCGCTAAGCAAGCCAAATTGAAAATATTGATATGAAAAACCCACTCATGTCAGAAAACATATGTGCTGCGTCGGATAATATGGCTAGTGATTATGCCCATAGCCCTCCTATAACCTTAAAATTTAGGTCAAAATACATACTTCTGCAATCAAAAATACAACACAAACTACTGAAACAGCTATTAACCTACAAAGAACATTTTGGGTAACATTAGTCAGATCTGGAATTTCATAAATATGAGTCTCATTCTTTGTTTCTTCAGTCAATGCAGACATTTAAGACATTCCTCTCTGACCTTTTCCTTTGTTTTATTAACTACTTTCCTAAATTAATGGCTCTTGAATGGGCTCCTCCTCTTTGTTCATTTGATAAATATATATATTATTTTTTTCAATTAATTCTAAATTTCAATGTCTGATTTCTTTAATTCAAATTCACACTAAGTGAGTCAATTCAAAGCAAAATATCTTCTTAATAATTTTTTCTTTCTAATACGTAATAATTAAATTTTATTACTTTAATATTATACTAGTAATTCATTATATCATCAATGATATAATCTTATGCTCGTCATCATTGATTAAATCAATCTAAAAAAAGCATTTGATGAATAAAACATTTTGCAGAATATAATATTGAAAGGGATCATGACTATACTTATCGAGATGATGGGTTATAATAAACTCTCAATGCCATCAAATTTTGCTCTTTACAAATTTAAAAAATTATGAATAAAACTTAAAATCTAGAAGAGTTCAATAAATGATTAGACATACCAAAATTAGAAATCAACAAAATAAATATTTAGTAAATCCCATCACACATAGATGATTATTTTTCAGCGTTCTACTTTATTTTGGGTATTAATTTGAAAAAATAATATTTGTGAATTTTTATGAGACATACTAAATAAATCCTTAACCAAAATGATAACACCTTTCAATCTGTTAATTGTTTGATAAGGTTTATAAGAACTGCATCGTTTTAGTTTTAGAATAATTAGTATATAATAAAATAAGAAAATTAAAATTATATAGACTAAAGAGAACTATTATTTTTTCTTGGTATATCTGTAACATGCGACGTATATTATTTAAAAATAATTTAAGAAAGAAAATTTTTTATTATTTTTCGTTTTTTATAAATTATAAATTAGATGTTTGAATTTCCTAAAACTTTTTTCTTAACAATTCTTTTTCCTAGTATTTAGATTATGTTTTTGTAATTTAGAAAATGGTTATAATGGATATTTATATTTTTTCAAAAAAAGAATACAATAATTCTTCCTTTAAATTATTCCATAATTTAATCAAATAATTTAGTAAATTTGAAATGATAACATGTCTACCTACTTAAATCTTCTTGTATCTTTGGGATGTTTGTTAAGAGATTTATATGATATCAATAATGGGTTTAAAGTTTAATAAATTGATTGGGAGATTTTTAAATATGGTATAAAATTGGGCAAGGGAGTATAGAGTGCTGAAAATTGGCATAACTATTCAACTTGATCTCTTGTTAGGAATAAATTATTCAATTTGAGTAAAAGGAGACTATTTATAATTTCTAAATAATTAATTATAATAAGAGGTATAATCACAAAATAGAATGTTGATACCCCCCTTTCAGTTATAAAATTCATTAGCGCTTTTTTCTGAAACCTAGACTTCTGCTTTTAGTATTATTATGGGGTTAAACAGAAACAAATAAGAGACTTTGATTGATTTCTGGAGATATAACTGATTTAACCCTTACTTCACTTCTTGGGAGGGGTATGTCTATCTCAGCAGAGGAAAATATGATGATAGGCTATCGAGTTTTTCTGAGATTAAATTTCCTCTCTTGCAATGTGGAATAATCAATTTAGTATTTGTATTTCTCTTTTACTTCTGAAAGGGTTTTAAGAGGGAAGTTCATAGTTTGCAATTTCTAACCTAGAGTGAGAGGTTGACTGTGATCAAGCATTGATTCCATAATTGGTTCCTCAAACATTTATAAAATAATTATAATAATATTGAGATTAAAATAAGCTTAATTTTTTGTTTTTCAAAGGAGATCATAAAAACAATCCATAAAACAAAATTAATAATCTGAATTCAAAGAATAATGTTTATAAATAGATTTGCATAGATGGAGATCAGAGTAGAAATTAATTCATACGAATAATTTAATTGCAATCTTAAATGATATATAGGAAACATATTTCAATCAAAATTTAATTAAGTGCTCAGATCTTATTTGAGCATATTAAAATACTTGACAATCAACTCTCTACCTGATTAATCTGGGATTTAGATGATTAGTTGATTTCCTACTCTAATCAAAAATTCATTGAACTCTTCGATATCAAGAAGGGGCTTTAGATAAAGCTTCTTCAAGGCATTCCAATTTTATTCAAGAATAAAGTAAGACAATATATTGGTAATTAATTTCCAAGATGTTTTAGATTCACTGATGTTATAGACTAGATCTTCATCCAAGATCTTAAGATATATAAATAAGAATTACATATTGAAGTGCCTTTGAAACTACTTCTTCATCTGCTTCTTCCATAACTAATAAATCGAATACTAATTGAGCTCTCTCAATATTCTGTTTGACTTATTTTGCTAAAGTGAATATGTTATAGATAAATACAAGCTAACATGTTCTAAAAGAAAGTTTCAAAGAAGACTATCATTAATTCAGGGGCTTCAAGTTTGATATACTTCAACTAACCTCTTAATTTATCCATCTAATCAACTGGGTCAAATTAAAATGAGCTGCTCACAAACATGGCTATATCTTTTGCTCTTATTTTCTAATCCAGCTCATTAGAAGAATTCTCCTTCTTTGCAGAGTTTTGTCTAGCCTCTCTCAATTACAGTTCCAAAGGATCATCTTCTTCTTGTTCATTATTTTTTTAGGCGCTTTCTGCCAGTTCTTCCTTTTTAGCATATGATCCTTGCCAGCCTTTTTTAATTTTATCCAATAAATTTTCAATGAGCAATCTAATTCTTTAAGAAAAATGATAATTCTCCAAAAGTTTCTCAAAGACTTTCTACATCAAATCTAAAACTGTCTATTTTTTTATATCTCTAAATAGGCCTTCAATCTGATCAAGTGACTTTTTCTATCCATTCAGAATCTACCCAATTTTGTTAATAAATGCTTCATCAACTATCCTTTCATTTTAATTAAAACTTTGACCAACTAATTTATATATTCCAAAGATTACTTTGATCTATAAGTTCAATCAATCCTTCTAAAGACTCATCAGCAGTATCTTCTTTGGGAACATAACCAATAAGGTATTCTCCCATCAATTCTGACAATACACTGGATAAGGCTTGTATAGGTAATAATGAAGTTAAATATAATCCACCAATAAATCTAACATCTATAAGATAATTTATCTGTCTTACTTCCCATAATCTTCCTCTTTCTAATCATGTGGAACTATATCTTTTCTTCTTGTTTCAGTTTAGAGGTGTCGTAATCCATTGTCTTTCTACTGTTGAACATTTTCTAGACTCTATTCAAAAGAGAGGCTTTGAATTTGGACTGTTGTTTGGTCTTGCCATTTTTATCTTGCACCTTCAATTACAAAGAGGGTAGAGTAGCCAATTTGGAACATAAATTGATATACAGTCCTCTGTACTTAGGTTCGATCTGGGCTTTTTCAATTATTTTTTCAGTCAAAAAGTCGATGAAATCTTAACTAATGAATATTAAAGGAGACGTACTTTTATTCAATGGTTTCAATAATATATTTGGAAACTTGGCCTTCATTATCTGGAGCCAATTGATTCAACCTATATTTGAGATCCTTTTCGATGGCTTTCTTTTATTCAGGAGTGGTGTCAAGAATCTAAGACCAAGCATAAGCTTCTTATTTCAATTTATCCTTCCAGAGTTATTCTTAGATAGAGATTTGGGCTCTTTTAGGAAATTTTTAAGGGGGCTCATTCTATTGTACTGGTTGTCTATCCAATTGGATTTCTGTTTTGGTATCCTTCTTTTGAGTTGGGATTTTGCTGTCTTTTCTTTGTTCGTACCTTTTGAATTCTTTATAATCAAAATGTTTTCTATCCTTGATTTTGATCCAATTAATGTCACTTTCAAAATATTAAAAATCATTCATGTTTGCAAACATGGATTCAAGCTACTCTTTTGTGTATGGTCTTGGTTGATAATTCTCTTCTTCTTATTTTCTTAACTCTTCCAACTTGATTAACTCTTCTTATCTTCGAAGCTCTTCTTATTCTAATTTTAATTTCTCCTCCTCTATTTTTCTTTATTCTTCTAGTTTCTGCAATTCCAATTCCTCCTTGCTTTTTTAATCAATCTTGTAAGTTAGTCTAAAAAGGTACCTTCTCTGCTAAATTAGGGTCGACTTAAAATTCATAATGTGTCTTTCTAAGTTTTTTTTTTTCTTTGGGTCCTTGATTTTAGTTGACGACTTAAGCAGGTTCTTATTAATGCTAAGTGGACTTATGATAGTTGAAGTCAGGAGCCAGCTCATCAATAGGAGTATAACTCTTTTATGAGAAATATTCTTGAATTTCATTTTTAGGTTGATAAGGCTTTGATGTATGTACAAGAGAATGATGAGGTTACTTTTCAGGTTATTCAATATTAAAAGGTTGAGAATTTATGTTCAACTTCTTTTTTGTAGTACTAGCACTCATTATTTTTAATTAAAATTATGTAGCAATTTGAAAAGGAGGGGATATTTTCATATGAGCTGAGATGGTTGATTATGCATTATTCACTACGTAACAAGATAGAAACATGATCTGAGTCTACAAGAGTTGAAAGCTTAAATAGTAGTGCATTTTAGCATTTAATAGAAAATACTCTACTTCATAATATAATATAAAAAGCAAGAACAAAAGATCCTTTTATTACTAAAATAGCCCTTTAAGTAAAGAATACATGATGGAGAGTATTATCCAAACATACCTGACTATGTAGACCTTTAAAAAATTAACCATTTGAAAATGTTTACCTAAAGATATAATCATAAATATAATAATATATTTTAAAATAAATAAAAGTTTTAAAATTTGTTGCTGCCAATCTTATTATGATCTTATGATTGAGTGGTACAACTTATTAGTTTTGCTAAAAATAGGACATTATCTCTTTCAACTAGTAGATACATATAATGGATTAATTTAATAAATAATTAAATTTTCTGTAAATGAATTAGAAAATATTAAAACAAGTGATAATTCTACACATCAAGATGCTCTTTAAATACCACAATTAAATTAAAAATTTGTTTATAAAATTTTATCAACTCTCAAATTTATTATATAATGAAACTCGCAATTTAAACAGCTATGAATAACATTTCAAAACCACAAGTTGGTCATGAGGTTACATCTTATATGCAAAATGTGCTGCAATTTAGAGGGTTACTTTAGCCTTAAATTGAATCAGTTTATAAGCAATTTAGAAAAGAAATTTCAACACTTAATGATAATTAAAAATATGATTTGGCTGATTCTTTAATGAGAGAGCAGTTCGGAGAGGATAAAAGGTTTGGTTTGATGGTAGCTGAGAAAATTGAGTTTGATCTTCCAAGGATAAAACAGACTGAACAATGGTTCTTAGAAGGTTTCATTTAGGATTGGGGAACCTCAGATATCTATTGTAGTAGAGTTTTGAAGCCTTTTGTATAGGACAAGGAAAATGCTAAATTAATGATTGAATGGTCAAAATGCAATAACTTATGGATGAGAAGATCTAGTTGTGTTGGATTTATATTTTTAGTCAATAAAAATAAATGCGATTTAAAAATGCTATTTGATATTTGCTAAGAAAATATCATTCATTAAGAAAGATTTAATTAATTAGGAACTGGCTGGCTATTGAGAGAACTATCATAGGTTGATTTGCAACAGGTAATTTAGTTTATAGAGAAAAATCTATAATATTTTAGTAGTGAGGGTTTGAGATATGCTTATGAAAAAATGGACTAGCCTTAAAAAGATTACTTAAGAGATTTGCTTAATCAATATAAAAAATAATAAAGAACATTAAAGAAATTATGATTTTATTGAATATTTTTTACAAACTGAAAATGTTTAATTAGCAATGGCAGGTTTTAATATTGAGTTAAACTTCCTAAATTAGAACTTCATTATTAATTATCAGAATTTTATAAAATAATAGAAAATTGAATTGCAAAGAAAATTAAAATTATCTTATTATATGAAAAATTATTAATGTAATTAGTCTCTTTTTGCATTCTCAATCGTTTTAGGAATGCAGGAAACATAAATTTTTCAAATGATAGAACATCTACCATTCAAAAATAATATAGATTAATAAGAATATTGAATTAAGAATATTTACAATAAGATTGCAACTATTAAAATTTGAAAAAATTCATTCCCTTTCATAATTCATTTGAAAATAAAAATATTATTGATGAATACTTAAATAGTGGATTCTCATTTACATCAGTTAAGGATCTTAATTTATATAATATATCATTTTATAATTTTCTCTAAGTCTTCCTTCATAAGAGGCTGGGGATCCTTTAAGGCCTATTGAATTTTTATAAACGGCTAATATGATTTATTGTGATATCTTACATCAAATAATTATTTCAACTTATTCATTCCTTCAAGCAACTTATCATATATTTGATCTTGCTTTTAATATGTGCTCCAGAAATAGATCTCATAAGAAGAACTTATCACTAATTAATAATTTTAAACTTCCTTAAATAATCAAATATGAGAATACCTCAGACAAAAATTCTAACAAGTCCATGTTTTCCTTTATCTTATTTTCAGCTTCAAAATTATCAATAATTTCTTTTACAGCCTATTAATTATGATTTTCTATTATAGCATTTAACATAATTGATATCTCAGTTTTCCATAACTTTGGATCATCATATTAGAAGTGATTATGCACTAAATATGCCTACAATAACTATAATTCTTTTAGATTAACTTAAGATTCTTTTGGTATCATCTTACCTATTATAATGATAGGCACTAAAATCTTTAGATTCTTAGTAAATTTAAAAAAGTAACTCTATTACTCTAAAGTTTTCACTTTCTTAGTCAAACATTATAGAACTTATAAAACTTGAATAAAATCCTTTTTCTCCAATAGTTCTAATATGATTGTAGCCCATGATCCTAAGTTTACATAATTCAAATATTCCTATTCAAATTTATTCAAATCATTTTATTCAGATTATGTCAATTTAGCTGATGGCCTTTTAAATTCATTGAATTGGGCTGAAAATTTATTTATCAACTTATTTTAAAACTAAGATCTAAAAATGAATAAATACATTTTCGCCGATTTATCCCCCAAAGATTCCTTATTTGTTTTCTTAAACTTCACGTAATGCAGAATCCAAGATAATCCATTTTATTAAATTATCATGCTAAGTATTTTGATTTGATATCTATGATGCTTTGCTTTTAACGTAAATGGGGAAATTTTAAATAAAAATAGGCTTAAACTTGATGTTTTAAGTCTTATTAACCAATGTACGATAGTGTTCATTCACAAATTCAAACCGAGTTTGATAAGCTTCAGTAATTCTTTCAATTATCCTAGCCTATTTGTAATCTTCAATTTCATTCTAGAACAATTGATTTTCTCTTTTAATGCTTTCATTTTGACTTTGACTAAGGAAACCTCCATAACTGTCTTATAAATAATCCTTCTCTGTGCTTGTTGAATATAACCTTTTTGGAAATTTCATTTCTTCTTATACAAGTTCATCTTTCACGTAGATAAGTAAGTAGGCATTGATACCTGGTTTGACACCAATGGCATCTTGGAACACTTTCTCTCTAGTTTCTTCTGTAACACGAATATCGTTGAATTTGAACCACTTATTTAATCTGAAATCTTTTATGTAAGTGTAATAATGTCCAGAATCTAAGTTATTTAATAATATTATTTACTTGCCATTCCCTCATGAATCAAAACGGATTATAATTGATATTTGTTTCCCTTAAAATTATTGTAAGAAGCCTAGATCTTATCTTCAAGGTCATTATATTGTTTTTGTAAGTGTTCCTTTTTTTTTTAGACTTGCTATGAATATTTTTGGAGTTGTTCAATAGTGTTTTTTTGATCAGAGGGTCCAAAATTGGCTGGGTTTTGAGGATTTTCTTTTGATTGTATTGTTAAAAATTTGACTGCAGTTTATAAAACATCTTGTAGATCATATTTATCATCAAATTTTGAGAGTTATAATAATTCTTATTTAATTACTTTTTATTTAGCCTTCAATTCTCTATTTTAATTTCGAATGTCCAGGTATCGTTTGCTGTTTTCATAAAGGAAGCGATCCAAATAGATTTCCTCTTCGAAATAGAATTCATCATTTTGTTTTACAAGATCATCTAAATAGAATGAATGAATGAATTACTTTTCTCTTTATTATAAGCAACTCTTTTAATTTAGAACGACAATGTCTATGGAGCACCTTGAACCCAATTGTACTTAGTTGCACAAACAGTTTCACTTAAATCATTTTTGAAATCTTCAATAGAATTAACAACGAAATTATCGAAACCATCATAAAGATTTCCATCTTGTAAATCGATAGGAATGAAGTTATAAAGCTCAGTGTTGTCTCTATTTTGAGGGACACCAGCTTGATCAAATTACAAGTAATGATGCACTTTACAAAAGAATAATTTGGAGACAACATCCTCATCATGAATAGTGGATGATTTCATTCTCAAAATAGAAGGAGGACCTTCATGAGGTTGCTCTTCTATTTTGCTAGGTTAATGTTCATTATAAGCTAGGCCCTCCCCAATCCTGCTTAGGAAGTAGGTATTGAATTCTCCAACATCCTTCTGATCACCTATAGGAAGAACATTTCCAAAGTCATCACAGATGCTCTTGATTACATCTGATGGATCCACGTATTTTTTATCACTTCCTATCATACTTAAGAATAGTTGTTGAAGATTTTGCACCAATTGAATGGATTTGCCCTACTTACCTTATTCAATTTGAGCAGGTGGTTGAAATTTGATAATGATTTTAACAAAATCACTATTGAAGAAGTATGTTTAGAGTAATCCATTAAAGTAACAAGTATTGCCAACATTCTTAAGACCACAAGGAACCCCATTTGTTCTCTTTCGTTATTCGGGTGATACCATTTCAAAGGTGGATGTAGTCGCTTAAGGATTAGTTTTGTAAGAGTCTATTAATGCTTAATTTAGTAGGATCTCTTCGTCTTGTTTCTAATGGATAAATTCAAAAATGGATTACTGTTGGTGTATTGGCAAGTGCATTGTTTTTGTCAGACAAAGTGAGTAGCGTATTGATGACATCAGCTTCTGTGTTGCTCTCTTCCCATGCCATGGTGATCAATTCTTTGGAAAACCCCATCCCAATATATTGGTCTAATAGGTCTTAATTAATTGGTGTCTTCATTTAATTAAATTATGGATATGAAAGTAAAGCTTTTTGGAGGTCTTGCAGCCACATTTGCAGCATCAGCCATATATTTATTTTTCAAGGAAAACAACAAATCACTCAACTAGAAGATGTTTGATTAGATAAATAAACTTAAGAACTACATTGAAAATCATTTTTATGAATGCACCAAAGAAAATGTTAGATTATTCATAATCCATTATAATAGCTATCCTAAAAGTTGGAGGACAGAAAGGATTTCATCAATCTCTTAAATGAAGTAGCCAGTAATTTCTTTGACATTGACAGAGTAAATGATGAAATTAGTCGACATCCTTATTTCAAATAGTTTGCTGGGATTAATCAGTAGGTTCATCTATTCAATTAAGAATACACATCGCTATATTTAAGAAAGTAATTGATATCCCCTTATCCCTCTAGGAACTCCCTTGATGCCGTATAAAATGGTCTCAATATGATTGTAAGCAAACATCGACTACTGAAATAAGAATAGCCTCAATTATCAGAGAACACCTAGAAGTTTATCAATTTCTTTTACCTGGTGCTTATTAATTTAGTAAAACTAATCGAGGAAACACTCTTAGATTTGGAAGACAAACATGCTTTAATATAAATGAATTTCTACTTGGCAGGATTATTGGATTAAATAGAATAAATATTAAGACAATATCCATTGTTGTCAAATCTCTTTGGAATAGCACTCTTGGGTCAATTGTAATTAAATGATCCCTAAATTGGTTTTGGACATAAATGTGATGATAATTTCTTTAATGCTAAAATAGAAGATGCAAATTCCAATCAAAATTGCACATGTCTCATCTTTGATGCACTTATACGTTACGTCTCATTGATAACTCCAACTTTATAGAAGAAATTCATCACCATTTTAGTTGATTATCAGATCTTGTCAACAAAGGATCATTTGGTCCAGTTGGGATAGATTCTCTTAAAAAATTAATTCTTTTTGAATAGTCAGATTAGTAAAGTAGAAATGTATTATGCCACAGATGTAAGTGTTTTTAATCATTTACTCATATAAGCTATTGCTTATAAGGAAGTAAGATAAGAATTAATCAAACCAGATTTGTTGGATTTATATTTTCTTTATACTGAAAGAGTTATTGCACAAAATAACCCTAAATTTATAGCCAAGATATTAAGTAGTCTTATCGCTTCTCATGTTATGATTTATCCTCTTTTTGGAGATGAAGAATTTCTGGCTTAAATGATAAATAATGAAAAACAATAAACATTAGTTGTAGTCCACTTTCTAGGATTGTTATTGATTTTGGAAACTAAAGACACTATAGATGTTAAAGAAAATCAGAATGTCTAGATGTTGGATTGGCTAGCATAGAATATGGACTTCATGCTTGCAGTTGAAGTGTTGTCCTATTTACAAAAATAATTCATCTTGAGAATATTTAGAAGCAAAGTCAGTGACATTCCATTGTTAATGAAACAATATCTGTAATGCTTGCGTGTCACTCACAATAAGAGAATTCAATAAAGAATGGCTTAGAAGAAGTAGTTTGATGTTAATGCAATACTCTAATAAATGATAGGATATTTGACAGCCATTTAGGTTACAGAATTACCATCCAAAGACTCTTTCACAAAGATTATCAGTTTGATTCCATTCTAAGATTAGAATGAACAATCGAACATATTTTCTAATATTCTGCGTATCATTTTTGATCTTCCAACTATTAACTTCCATTTCTTGAAGTTTGTGTTAGATAAATGTGAGAAAGTATCAAAAGAGTCAATTATGAGTTATAATGGGTATTATTCTCATATTTTGACTGCTTAAACAGTTTCATTTGACTCTTATATGTTCTCCATCCAATTGTCATTGTTATTTGGTAGACCTGAAGCTTTGCTAGGTGAAATCAGTGCTCGAATGAAGAATGATTTTACTAATTTCGAAAGATATGAAGATTTCCTCACTAGAGATGTATTTTATTTTGATTAAACTAGATCATATTACTAATAGATTTATTAGAAAATCCATATTATTGCATGAATGTTCTCATGTAAACTGGATCAGAATTCCCTTAGAAATAAGAGATAGTGACATAGTTGTACTAATACTCTGCAATATCAATTTTGAAATTGAACGATCAGATGACGTAGCTCTAATTGTAGGAGACATTGCAATTGTTCATCCACATTTAAGAATTACCTCAATACATTAAGGATCTAATTGAAGATGGGTAGGATGGCAAAGTCAAATTGAAGCAAGAATACTCAGAAAATTGGCCTTACTTGAACTTATAAAAGGATATGGAATCAGTCAAGTACTTCTTGAGCAAGACTTCTGCTCCCTTTGATGAAGTAACACTACCATTTTAATATATAGTTAATGTATGCTCCGGATTCGTTCCCCTTTTTATTTGAATTGAGATAACAGGTGTACGAATGCGAACCATTTATAAAGATTATTGAGTTGGCTTTGCAATCAAAAGATAGGATGAAATTGTATGTTTGGATTGGTAAGTTGGTTTACTATGCAAAATAAATCTTGTTGAAGAAGGGATCAAGCAAGTTGGAATAATTGTTTGCTTTAGAAGAATGCAAGTCCTTTATCCAAGAGTTGTCGGATAAGGAAGGGTGTAACAAATTAGTACAATACCTTTAACAGTGATATATCGTTATTTTAATTAAAATGGAAGAACTTATATGTCCATAATGTCATAATATATTCAATGAATTCGAGAATACTCCTCTCATGCTTCCAGACTGTGGCCATACCATCTGTCAAAAATGCATCCAATACATGTTATCCAACGTTGATGGCTAGTAGATCTCCTGTCCAGAAGACAAGTATTTATTCTACTCCAACCCTAGTATTTTAGCAAAGGGCAAGACTCATATCTCAGAATTTCCAAAAAATTGCTAGCTTTTGAAAATGATCGTAAAATAGAGACCATCCATCGAGTAACCTGAATATTAGTTGCATCTCAATAATTTAGCTTAGGAACGGATTGAATTGTGTGCTGAACATCTTGAAAAGTTAGAAATTGTATGCTTAACAGATAAAATTCGAATTTGTACTAAATGTGCTTTGTTTGGAAATCACAGGCATCACGAAGTGAAATCTGTTGATGATGTAGTGAGAGAAGTCACTCTCAGAGCTGAAAATATCATGTAGACTTATTAAAGAATATTGGATAAACAATAAGAAATGAGCGAGTCCAAGTTTTATGATCTTCTGAATGATAAATTCTAAACGATGCTCTTAGATAGTTAGATGCAGGTTAAGGAGAAGTTTAAGGAATTGCATTAATAATTAGAGTTAAAGGAGAATAAGTTATTGGAACAATTGAATGGTCTCACTTAAACTCTTGAATAATAGACTAAGAAATAGATCAAAGATCAAATCTCATCAAGCTTGTAATAAGCTGATTTATGGAAGATTGGAGCCAAAGATCGTTTGCTCTATTTCTCGACTAAAACTGATAATGGGGAGTTGCCTTTGGATTTACTTTATAATTAGGAATTCAAAGGAAATGCCATCATTGAAGAAATGGACAGAACCATTAAAATGTTAGAACAACGAATTAATAACATTAGAATCAAAAAAATTAGAGTGGACTTTAAGAAAACAGAAATAGATAAGTGTTTTGATACAATGTGCTCATTAACATTATAATTAAATCATACTGAAAACAATCATGTTGAGAATAGCTTTACAAAATTTGATTAAGAAGAACCTCTCCTCTTGAGGGATAATTCAGTAGCAGATTGGAATGATATTGAGGAGAGTCTGATTACTCAAGTAGCCCATAATTAGAGTCATGTTTCAACATAATCAGTTGTGTAGGCTAAAAGTCCTTTGAGAACTGAAAATCTTGCTCATTCTCATCATTCCATCACTCCTCTCAAGAGCATCAAACAAAAAAGTCCAACCAAGGAACACTCTAACAATACTCTCTAACCACCAGCTCCTGTGTCCATTTTACGTTAAGGTATATCTCCGACACCAAAATTACAAGAAAAGAGAAAGAAAACTTTTAAAATGAGTGAGAAGTTTGATCCAGCCTTTTAGGCCTTCAAAAATGACAATTTAGAGATTGTAGATTTCTCAAATGCTGGTAAGTATTGTTGATATCTAATTTTAGAGTTGGGAGATGAGGGATGCTCAATAATTGCAGATCAATTGAAAATTTGTAAAAAAGTGAAGTAGTTGAAATTGGCTAGAAATAAGATTAGTGATGATGGTGCTGCTGTGTTGTTGCAAGCATTGGCTTAAAATAGTAATGTGGTTTCATTACATTTGTCCTCAAATATGATCACGGAGAGAACTCTGGATTAGATCTTAACGTTGATTAAATCGTCTTAATTGCCAAGGAATATTTATTTGTCATAAACTCTAATCAATGCTACCAAATCCAAGAAAAAAGTTTGAGGAATTAAAGAAGATGGGATACATTGTGAACATTTGATGAAATATTAGTTATAAATTATATTACATTGTTAACTGATGAGTGGGATGTAAGGAGGGGATCAGGAAGGTATTTTAAAGGAGTAAATGCGATCTAAATAATATTGAAACAAGAAAGAAATATAAAATTATAATAAATAAAAAATGATGAAGCTTCCTCCTAGTTACAGGGATCCGAAGATTTTCAACAACAAATATATTATCAAATAATAGATCTCGTCAGGTTCATTTGGTATAGTGTATTTGGCATTTGACAAGCACACAAGAGAGGAAGTGGCTGTGAAAATAGAGAAGGAGGAAAATGAAGATGTCAGTTCTCTGGACAGAGAAATATCCATCCTTAATCGCTTGAATGGAGTGCCTGGAACACCCAAACTCTATTGGAGTGGATTCGAGTAAGACTACAATGTGATTGTAATCCAAATTTTGGGCAAGGACCTGAGTCAACATATCAAGCAATTTAAGAAGTTTAGTTTGAAAAGCGTATTGCAGATTTCATATCAATTGCTGTCTACTTTGCAATAAGTGCATGAGAGGGGAGTAATCCATAGAGATTTCAAACCAGAAAATATTTTGACAGGTTATCAACAAGAGAATGGCACTATTTATCTGGTGGATTATGGAGTGTCAAAAGTCTATTTAGATAATCATGGCAAGCACATGTACTGAATTTACCTAAGGCAAAGCCCACTCAAAGACAAGAAATCCTTTATCGGGACAACAAGATATGCATCGATAGCAGCACATCGAGGTTACGAATTAGGAAGAAAAGATGATGTGGAATCAATGTTTTATGTTATGATATATCTCTTAAAAGGGTAGAGAGAACTTTCTTTATATTAGTAAAATTGCCTTGGTAAAATTTACAAAATATTGGCGATAGAGATCGAACTGATGTTGTAGGCGAAGTCAAATAGAAGACTGAAGTATCAGAATTATGCAAAGATGTTCCACCTGAATTTGCTGAAATATTTAAGTATCTTCTCTTTATCAATTAGTTATTTAAAAAAATTAGAATTCAAATCTGAACCAGATTATAAATACATGTTATCTCTCTTGCTCAAGGCATCCACTAATAATCATATAATTCTAGACAAGTTATTCGAATGGACTGATCGTCAAACCAAAATAAAGGATCAAATGATTTGGGCCTTATCTGAAGACAAATAAAAATAACCACAAATGAACAGTTCGTAATAAATCATGGGTTCCAACAACCTTCTCAAACCTCCTGAGGCAATGAGAGCCACAGGTGGGAGTCCTATAAGGATGGAGTCGAAACATCTCACAAGTACATCGATCTAAGGGTCTTTGTCGTCTATGATGATCAAATATATTCCATCCTAAGTAGAAAACACGAGCATGTGTAATCAAGACGAGAAACGATCTAAAAGTAAGAAAAGTAAACGAAGTAGAAAGAGTGCTAAATCTTCTAAACGTTAATCAGTCATCTTTCATAGTGGAGTGTAAATTATTGAACCCAAAGATTAACTTAGAGTAAATAAATATTGATTTTGTAGAGACATAAAACTATTGATTCAACTTGGGGATTTTAATAGTACATGAACGAATTTAGTGGAGATGAGGATTCCTAAAAGTTATCCAAAAAGTATCATCAATTGTAGGCTTACAGTCTTCACCCCAAGAAAATACCAAAAAATACTTCTAAATTATGATAATATTTAAAATATGTGGTATGCTTAAATACTCAACTCACTTGAAGTTGATGACTTCTCAGAAGAGCTGCTCCAAGATATCACCAACCATCTTCAATCCATCTCTGTGACTGATTTCTCCAAGGGATACCAAATCATCGTCACAGAACTAGCAGATATGGGATATGAATTTATGTCTAAGAATTAATTGCCAAGCACACAATTAATCATTTAATATCTATAGCTATGGAATCAGGAAGTATGCACCTTCTCCAACCTATGGGTTTTGCAGAATCTGGAAATCGCCTACCAAATTAAGATCAATCGCATTACACAAGCAAGAGCACGTCTACTGGCATTGATTGATGAATAACAATACTATAGCATTGGAGGAACTGTGTCTCAGATTTATGAATCCGCCCTCTCTCTTTATCACTTTTGTACTATAGACAATCAGAGCAAACAGCAAGCATTATAAGCAATTCTGAAACTGTAACAACTTATAATTAAGTCTTTGGAACCAAAGTTAGATAAAAAGGTGCATCTCTTAATGGCCAAATTATACGAACGAATGGCCTAGCTAGAAAAGGGGGCCTATGAATCCAATCAATTCTGCATTTAGGCTTACAAAGTAGCAAGCCAAGTTCTTACACCAGATGACTCCCTCTTACAATACTATGAATCGCATATTCAAATAGACAACCAGTAATCACAGCCTCCAAAGCCACTGTCCATTACTCATTTGTAGGAGAACACAGTGTTGTTGGAGGAGAGAGATGTGGTGATCAGCGATTAGGCAGGTTTAATGAGAGTCACCTACAATCACAAGGCTAAGGAACTAACCATATTGTTTTTAAATATGAAATGCATATTTAATTTATCAGACGTTGAGAATGAGATCACAATATACAATTTATAAAGTCTACCGGTTTTTTTGAATGAGTTTGTGAATGTGGTAAGTCAATAATTGATTCTTGAAGAAACTTTGATCATTTCAACCAACATTATAGGATTGGAGTCTTTTGAAAAATAAGTTCAAATTACCCAAAAAACTCGCGGACATTATTTTGCCTACTTCACAGAACAAGTACTAGATTATATGGACGATGAATCAGTACAACCACTATTGATCTAATGATTATTGTAATTATTTTTGAATATATGTCAAAAATCAGTTGATCTTTCTACAAATATATAATTCTAATCAATTAATTCTCCTATCTTAGATGATTAACTATAATCAATAGTAATGATATTATCAGGTATATAAAGAACAAACTAATTATGAAATGATTCAAAATTATTAAATGTTAATCATCAATAACAAAAGAAATCAAAATAGAAGGACCACTTAAAAACTTAAATATTTAGATTCCGTCTAAGAATAGCCAAGAAGAGCAAGTTGTTGTTGTGACAATTGTGGCAAACTCACTCATTTTTAACAAATTTATCAGAATTCTCCCTTGGTAGTTCAACAACATTAGGTCGAAAAATAAAAACTGAGTCAACTAATTTAATGTAAACCCCTTAAGAAAATGATTTCTACTAGTTTTCATCTCTCTAACAAAAATACTGACTCAATCAAAAAAAGACGACATAGTTGTAAATGTGAAGAATGTGGCTCAGAAACTCTATTCTAAAAGACTAGTTGTCATTAGATCCCCCTCAGATAGCCTATTAAAAGTGCTCAATTCAAAAGCTTCATAATAAAGAAGTCGCTTGGAAAAGCTTTTCAAGAATTCTCGGATGTTAAAAAATCCCATCCACTAACATCTCGATCCCATAAGGATATCATAATCAAGTCTCCCCTTCTTGTAAATAGGCTTAAAACTGGTTCCTGTCTGCTCCCAGTCTAGAATTCCCACGGCTTTAAAAAATAGGTTAAAGCCAATAAGTAAATGGTGGAATTAAAAGGATTTAAGAATGGAAATTCATCAGAGAAATTCAAACTTTTAGTAGATAAACACGAACACATTTTTCATACAACTATAAGATTAAAGACTATTTTTAATTGATTAATAATTATACCATTATCATATTTTATATACTGAATTAAAATTTCTTAGTATAAATAGAGATTTTAAGAACTATTATTAATTTAAGTGATATAAAAACCATTATCATTCTTAAGTATCCATCATCCAATCAATAAGATGACAACTACCAATTCATCTTTGTGGTTTTGAATTATAATTAAGAACTACAAGTATGTCACAGTGTTTTTTACTAATAAAGTTACTTGCCAGACTTGAACCAGTATGATTGATTAAAATTGTTTTAATAAATGAAAAATTGTGTCTAGAAGTTTATTGATTTTCCAATTTTTTTAAATGAATTTAATCTAGTAAATGGCTTTACTAGATTATTCTTTATTACTAATTATTAAAGCAAATAATTGCATAATAAACACAACTTAGAGGCATCATAAGTAATAAATAAATTAATCTATGAGTAAGACCTTGAAGATTAGTAAAGTAAACATTAGTATACCCTAATTATAGAGCACTAGAATTCATTTCAGACAGAAAGATACTATACAAAAAAATGTATAATATAATATTATTTTTGTCAAATGATCAATTTTTTGTTGGAAATATTTGGATTTAATATTGATACACTCCAAATTTTCTGGAATAGTTAAAGCAGAATCATTTCTTTATTTTAACATTAATTCATTTAAGAGATCTAATACGGCGAAAGCATCTCCTCCTTGTAAATTAGAGGCTTTTCATCTATTTAAATTGCATATTTTGAGACAAAATATTGACTTGAGTTGGATCAAATTTGAAACATTATCAAATCTTAATAGTTACTAAAGGTTGTAGAAGCATTTTCCCTTTTAGAATATTCATTCTTTCCCAAAATGAATTTACTTGCATAGATTTATAAGACCTTAGAGTGTGTGCAGAAATCGAAGGATCAATAATTTCATCGAAATTATTTGAAATTTCTTGCAGCTTCAAGATTATATTCCACTTCTACAAAGAATGAATATTTAAATTATATCGAAATGTAACTTTCTGACTTCGTATCACTATTCTAGCAAATCATCGTATTATTATATCAATATTTTATTATTTCTTAGAATAACTAACAAATTGGCATGATCAAATATAAAAATAATTTGATAAAAAAAATCTATTCTAATAATGGGCAGTTGTTAAAGTGCTCCAAGTATTATAGATGACTTACCAACCATGGACTCAAGTGCCTGCAAATAAACAGATAATCCTATCAAGGAAGAAATCCCTCCTTAATATAATGAGAACAAAATCATCACTATATAGGCCTATTATAGGGGACACAAAGTCCGCAAATCTCTTGTGCCTACTCTCTAATCTCCAGTACCCTCTGCTCCTACTCAACCTGATAATCCAAAATTCTGTTTCGATCCTACTTTCGTATAAGAGAATGATTAGCCTATAATTATGAAAAATGGAGCTATCTATACAGGGATATGGAAAGAAGGGAAAGCTAATGGAAAAGGAAAATATTAATTCCATGATAGGTAGTTACTATTTTTTATTTTTCTAGTTACATTGAAGGAACTGTAATTTATTCAATTTATTTTAGTGGACTGCCAATGAACTTCAAGGTTAAGGAGTCTACATGAATCCCAATGAATCATATCGAGGAGAATGGCTAAATAATATGTTCCATGGTCAAGGGGAATTTAGGTATTAAGATGGTCGCATCTATACAGGTATCCAAATCTTATATTTAGGTTAATGGAAGAAAGGACTCTAGCATGGGATGGGCAAAGAGATATATAAGGATAAATCCATTTATGAAGGCAAATTTAAAAATGGAATGAAGTGTGGTTTAGGCATTTTTCAGTTGGCTGATGGGTCAGTTTATTAAGGCGAATTTCAAAATGATTTATTTCATGGATATGGTTCATTTGTAAACTCTATTAATTAAGTAGACTTGGCCTGATAAAGCTAGAATTTTTGAAGGCTACTGGGGGAATGGATTAAAGAATGGCGATGGCACGATGAAATGGGGGGACGGTATTTCCTTTATTTTCATTTAATAGGTCGTGTGTATATTGGCCAATATTTGGATGATATCAAACATGGTTATGGAGAAATGTAGTACATAGATGGCCGAATTTATAAAGGATAATGGAAACATGGTCTATAAGATGGTATAGGCTTATTTGTAGACAAAGAAGGGATTGCCAGAAAAGGCTTCTGGTCTAAAGGTAAATTAAAAAAGTGGCTCTGATTTAAAAATGAGTTTTGATTTTCTATCTCTTCTAATAATAAATACACTTAGTATGTTTATAATAAGATTTAATAATATATAATAGAACGAGGAAAAATAGGTCTTATTCAAAATTTCAATACTAATTTCTAAGAATTAAATACTTCCTCATCAGATATGTTTGGATCTATTTAATCTTCATCCAGTATGTCATCAGGCAAAATTTTCTATTACTGTTATTATTACTATTCCAAAAGTTCTTAGCGTTTTTGACTAGAATAAAATCTTATAAATACGCAGCTTAAGCTAATAAGACATTCATCATATTTATTTTCAATTTCTCTTTGGAAATAGTCTAGTTACTCTTTTTTTTGATTTGTGGCTTAACAAATTGAGATGCCAAGTTGAAGTAACAACTTATCTCAGTCGCTTATTCCTTGCCTTTGTATTCAAAACTACTTTCCTCAGAATCATTTATTCCTATATAAAATTAGAGAATTAATACTTGAGTCATCTGCCAATAAAGAGTCACATAGGTTTAACTGTTACTTGTAAATATCCTCATATTAGGACAAGATTTAGAGAGGATAAGTATTTTATTCAGGAGAACTAAGTTTTTATTTGGGAGTTTAAAGTTTATTAAGAGTATTAGGTTGATTTATTGGATTAATATCTATGTTTAAGTTTCCTTCTGTATCATCTGGATTCTCTTATTCTGTATTCTAGATAAACTATTCGAACATTCTAAATTAAAATAGCATTATTACTCTATTATTGAACTATCTCCGACTCGTTTCAAGAATATTTTAGTTAATTGCTCTCTTTGAAGTAGTTTTTAGATTGCTTCGAACTATCCTTACACTAAATATTTCAATTCCAAGATTTCTACAATTATTATCTATCTATACCTGCGTCGTTTTATCCTACTTGATCTTACTCTTAAATCTAAGCTGACAATCCATTAATTTATTATTACAAATTAACAATTATTTCATCTTGAGATTTCTTAATTTCTAATAACTAATTATGTTCTTATAATAGACTCTCATGCTTCTTTTTAATAGAAATAAGAATATTTTCCATTTTTTTCTTTTCTGTTTGTTGTTAAAATGATTGTTATAGAATTTAGATTTATCTCTTGAAGAAACAATCGATTTACAGAGCCTGATTCGTATCTTAAGTTGAGGTTGGCTAAGTGTTTTGTTAATCTTGAAACATGATTGCTAATAGCTGGTTTAGGGTTTAATTAAATTTAATCATAAATGCCATTTCTTTTTAATCCTATTACCAGTTATTCTCTCTATCTTGTAGAAGCACTTTGATTTTTTCTTTTATCTTTTGAATTTGAGTCTAATCGCAAGAAACACTATTACTATTCTTTATCTTCACACTTGAATTGGGTCGATGAAAGGATGAGTTCTTAGTTAGTTAAGGTGATTATTGATCCATTTATATCATTGATTGATTCTTTCTTAATTTATGAGATATCTTCACTGTGTCAATTAATTCATTGTTAAATAAACTTTAATTTTTAGGTTTCGTCTGTTAGCCTGCCATCACATTTAGAATGCTGCATAATTTCTGTTAGGACACTTAGAGTGTTGGGTTTATGAATGTTCTATTAACTTTTAATAAATTTTCATATGACTTCTGTCTTCCAACTGCAGGACTATTATTATTCGAGATATTTTGTGATTGACTTTCAAATTACTGTTTTGAAGGCCACCTTTGTCATTTTCTTCTCTAAGATTTTCCCATGTAATTTCATCATCTATGATGCATAAATAGCAATCTTCTCATTCTCACTTTATTTTTTCATTGTAATTTTGTTTGTTGAGAATAATAAATGATGAAATTATCAAATTCTTCAATATATATTCATTTAATAAATATATACATACACTTTTTTTTGCAAATGACTTTCACATTCAATGAATATAAATATGATATTTAAAAATGAAAAACCAAAAGTCAATTAATTAATTTTCGAGAAGCGAATAATTACTTAAATTAATTCAAGTTTTCTTCCTATTTTAGTTAGATATCAATCATTTGATCTAATTTTTTAATCATCTAACTTCGCTCCTAAAATTATGTTTGCTCCCTCTTACTTGTAATTAGTGCTTTTTGTCTTAAGTTAATTTCTTTACACTCATGCTCAATTAATAATGCTAATTCTCTAATTGTTCCTACTTCGTCTACAAATCCTTAATCTAAATAGCCAGACTTTCGACCTTTTTCTCAATACCCTCGCAAACAAATTCATTATTTTATTATCTTTCAGTTGGAGATTTCAGTAGATGATCATTCCTCATCATCTTTTTGGCTGTCTAAACATTTGTTTGGCATCGACTCTAAGGACTCATAGAATAGGGTTTTCTAATATAATTTTTGAAAGATCGAAGAAAAGCGATAATCTCTTAAGGTGTCTACACTTTTCTTTATTTCATCTTTAATAATTTTATTGTTAATTAACTAGAGTAAAACTAATAATGATTGATTGAGAGAAGTGAAAATGTATTGATGATATTTGAGTCTAACAAACCCAAATGATCATTTGCACAATATCAAAATTTAATAATTCATTTAGAACTATGAAATTGGAACAATTTTATTTCAATTTATCAAATAAAATTATAAATTACCAAATTCTCTCAATATGTAAAAATAATGTGTGAATGATAAAATTAAATAGTATTCTTTTAAAAATTAACTTATAATCATTTTTTTTCTTTCTTCTCTATGATATTTCCATTTTCATCTAAATAATCTCTACAGATACCACACTTATTCTTAATTTATTTACTTTTACTCTCTTTTTTAGATTTAGAATTCTTCAAAGACTTCTTCTTCTTTTTTTTCTTTAATTTATTAATAACTACATACTCACAGTATATGTTTGTTCCATTATTTTTTAAATGTTGATTGATGGAAGTTGTTGAATTTCTTTTTTATTATTTATTTCCATCTTAGTCAAGTGTAGAATTGCTTTCTAAAAATTAAATTGATTTAGTTGGGTACTTTTTAAACATTTCATTTCTTGTAGAAATTGATGCTAATGACCTTATTTCGTTACTTTTTTATTGAAAAATCTAATCATAAAATTATTCACTAATAGAATAAATCTTCCATCTTTAAAAATGCTCTCTTAAAGGTAGCTATCTCTATTTCTTTATCAATGAAAATAAAGCTTATTTTTATTAGGCCATTTATTATTGATTTATTAGCAAAATTGAGAAAACTAATCTCTTCCTTTATATTTCAAAGTGTTCTACACTTTTTTCTAGCTATTTAGCCTCATATCTATTTTTCAGCCTAAGCATAATATTGAATGCTTCCTCCTTTATATTATAGAGAATTGGTTGTGTAACCTTTGCTATAATTTTTGTGGCTATGAGCTATTTCACTTTAGTAAAGCTGTGTTTCAAAAGTCCGATTTATCTTCTCTTCATGATTTTCTCAAAAATTTATTGAATATGCGCTCTTTTCCTCAAGAAATCAAATACTAATTATTATTAATGTTCAGTTTATTTTTTTGTGAAATTATTTAAGACTCTAACAAAAATGGAAACAGAATTATGATTTATTCTATGACTTAACTAGCTTTAAGAAGTCAAAATAGATTTATTAGTATTATTCTTCATTCTACCAATTGATTAACTTGATTTGGTCTTATTTATTGATTATTAATTATTCTCATGATTAGATCGAGTATTTTCTTAATATTCCACACTTTATTAACGATAGGATTATAATGAAGTTTACTGAAATCTGGTATTTACATACTTATTTTGTCTTTTAAATTATATTTTAATTAATTCTATAATTGATTTAACATAATCAAGGCATAAAGGGAAATAAGGAAAGCAAAACTATTATTCCTTAAAAATAATGTCATTCAACTACAAAAAGTTTTAATATAAACATTGTTATTTGTAGACGTTATTAGATTAGAATTCAAATAAATCTATCTCTTAATCTTACAATGCTTGATTCATCAAACACATCTAAAGATCATTGCTTTTTTGGTTATTATTTAAGATATCTAAGAGTTTTGAGAATACTTATTCTCCTGATTGTTAAAGTTGTTAATTAGTGTGCTAATTTGAATAGTGAAAATTAATCAGATGCGTGTATATAATGGAATTTAGCTTAAAAATGCAAATTTCATATTTTTTTAATTCAATGGACAATTAATTAACTAATTATTCTGATACACAATTTTCGTTCAAGTAGGGAATAAGCAATTAACCAATGCATTTGATCCAATGAAAATATTATTAATAATATTACTTATTTAACCTTTGGTTATCAAGTTACTCCAAATAACAGAATTTCTACAAAATGACAGTTGAATATGTTGGATTAACAGTAAATGGATTATGATGAACATTGAGCAATTTAAGTAGATGAGGTTGTTTGATTTTATTTAACTCATTAACGCTTTGAATTAGATTGTGATGGAGGGAGAGCGTAGTTAATTACACAAACTATTCGATTCCATCAAGATGTTAAATGCAATTATGAGATAAACACAAAGTTGTAATGTACATGAAAGAATTATGCAAGCCTATCTCTCTGATGTTCTAATAGTTGAGGATGATTTGTTTTTGATTCTTGGAAGGTTTTTATTTTAAAACCTCGATAATTTGCATTTGAAATTATATTATATAAACTGCTAATTTAATTTCACACTCATTTTTTTTCATTTTCTTTTATATTTCAGATTAAGTTGTTTTTCTACATATTTTCGTGATTAATTATCTTACTTATACGAGTTTATTATTGAAAATTATAGATATCTTAATAATATATAATATATATATTCACAATTAGGAATTATGCTTTGTTCTTAGATTCACATCAATTTTAGGAATCTTTATTGTAATTTTTATTGATAACGTAATAAAGTAATAGAATGGAGTTTTGGTAAGGATAGGTTCATTCTTATAAATTTTTAAATTTATCGATATTTGTTATTAGTTTAAATAGCTTCTATTGATTTGAGAATTTATTTTGAAAAATATTTTCAAATTAGTAAGAAAAGAGAGATTAAAATAATCTTCTATCTTATACACATAATAAGAGCTGAGGGAACTATTAATTTAATCAATAATTCATTTGATAACATTTTTCTTTATTTATATTCTCAAAATCAAAAATACTAATTATTTACTATAAATTTATAAAATCATTGTAAGAGATATTAGAGATTATTGCATATTTGTTAAGTTTCACTTGTCTTAATTAATGGTTTATTTAATTTTAAATCATTCCTTCATTTTATGCTTATATCAAATTTAAACTTTAAATTGTTTCAAACTTAAAAAAGAAAAGTCTTATATGGTTTAAATCGCTTTTATCAAAATAAAAAATAAATTTTCTTCATTTATAGATTGTGGTCTTAACTACTTGTGATGAATAAAATTTTGCTAAATTATTAAGATTAAGTGTTTGTCAATCTGTATTTTTGAATATTTTAACCAATCTCAATTAAAAAAGAAATCCATTTATCATATTGATTTCATTTATTAATTAATTCCTTATTGGTCGAGATTTTTATTGATTAGTTGACCATTTTAAAAAAATGCTAAAATTCTGCATTGAATGAGTGTTTATAATTAATAATAATAAATAAACATAGTTAACTAAAATTATTAGCAATAGTTCTCTAAAACTATAGATTTTTACTATTAACTTATAATAGAATTGAATAAAATATTTTTGAAGATAAGCGTAATATTTCAAAACATCCGAAAAAATGAGTGTTAGCAATGAATGTATAAACTGATTGCAAAGGTTGAATAATTGTGGTTTAATAAAAATAGAAGCTGGTTGTATCATCGAAAGTAAAGTCTCCGTATCTTGGCAAATCTTTTTATTTCTTGTAACGTATAAGATACACAAAGATTTATTGATTGAACACTGAACTTATTTAGCATTTCAAGAGAAAAAGTAATTGTAACCCAATTAATGATTTTTAAGAATTTCAGGAATTTCAGTTTTCTACTTTAATTCTATAATGAATAAGGAGTGATGAACACATCGTTACAGACATGGTAATGATTGAGGTTGAATTCCGAAGAAAGTACAACTTAATATGATGAATTAAGGGCTTCTTTTTCTTCAAAAAAATTAAATGATTCAGAATAGTTGAGATTTAGAGATTAGTGGCTGCCATTGTTCAGAGTATGTTCATGATGTGCATTTGATTAGAGCTAATGAAATGAATGAGTTTTAATTAAAAAGAAAAACGTATTAATGAGGGATGTAGAAATAAATTGAAAAACGGGTAATTTTTAATGTCTTGGAGAGTGATTGTGATTTCATTTCATTAATATTAATAACATGAGAATCGTTCCTGTATTGGCTCTTATTCTCGCAGTTGCAACTGCTAGAGTGACAAAGACAGAAAGTCCAAAGGAAGTGTTGGCTTAAATTAACAAGGATTCATTTGGAAATTCAGTGTTGTCAGTCCTTTAACTTTAATTGGCAACAGGTGGACCCGTAGGTGAAATTCAAATTCTCTTAAACAATATTGCTTCCCAACTTAATGGAGATTAAAAGAAAGCTGACAAAGTTCACGAAAGTGATACAGTTGCTTTCGAAAAGGTTTGTCTATTTAATTAATTTTTATTAGATTATTGCTGACTTAGAACAAGAAATTGCTTATCATTAAACCCAAATTGTTGCTCTTTCAAATTTGAGAGACTCCACAACTGAAGCTTTGGGTGAAGCTGAATCCGAAGTCAGAGTTGTTACCTCAGATATTGCCAATAACGAGAAAAGCTTTGCTGATGAATCTGCTACAAGACAATCATAACACGATACCTGGGTTAGAAAAGATGCAGAACACGTTGATTAAATGGAAGCTATTGATGAAGCTTCAAAGATCGTTTAACATTTATAAGCTGGTGTTGCCTTTGCTCAACTCAAAAGTAGATTCGAAAAGGTCTAAGCCAAATTGATGGAATCCAAACACGCACTCTTCAAGGTACTCTCTTTTATCTCAATTCTAGCCACTCATCAACGCCTTGACTTAATTAGCCTCAAAGGTCGACAACAAGAGCATCATCAAGATCTTAGAACTCTTGGCTCAAATCAGATAACAATTGGTTGCCAGCAGAGCATCCTTACTTGCCACAGAAGAAAGACAAGCTGCCAACTGGGAAGTTCAAAGTTCCCATTTGTAAGAAGAACACAAGAGATTAGTCGAAAGAAAGGCTTTCTTAGAAAACTCAATTGTCCAATTCAAAGTGACCATTTAAGAGTCTGTTGAGGATTTAGAAGATCAAACTGTAAATTTTAAGATTAATGTCAATAGTTATTCCTTGAAGATGCTGAAGACTCATTGGCTATTTAAGAAAGATGGGCTGCTGAATAAGAATCCCAATATGAAGCTTAAACCTTCGAAAGAGAACAATAATTGGAAGTTGTTGAAAGATTATAAGAAGTTCTCACTCAAAAGTTGAGCGCTGCATCAGAATTCCTCCAAATCAGAGAAGAGGTCTTTTGATTATGAAGTCCAATATATTCAATATAGAAATCTTCATAAAATCATTTAATTTAGTTATTACTAATCGGTTGAGCATTTTATTATGGATTCTGTTGGTTCAACTCCTTAAAGAGAACATTAGGATTGGCATTTAAATCGTTGGCCACCTAAAATTAATATTAGTATTTACCTCACTATGCAATTCTTATTTTAATTATCCCATCATTTAATCGATTGCCAAATCTTATCCTATGTTGTTATTTTGGTTCATCATTCCTGTCATTATGTTTCCTTACACTGTCATTTCATCCATTGCTTTCTCAAATTGATTCATGTTTTGATAAACCAACTCTAAGGGCATGTTTTAAATCTAATGTTATTGCCTTTTTTTACTTATTAACTCATGAGAGGACTAATTTTTGCAAGAGCTTCCACTGTTTTAGTTTGGTTTGTGCTTGATTTTATAATGCCTTGCATATGATCCATTTTATGTGCCATCTTCTATAAGCTCTCTGCTTCCTTCTGTTTATTCATGGCTGATGTTAAGAATAGTCTTGCACCTAAACATCATCGAACCAATTCTTACCTTCCTCATTGTTTTTCTATAAAGCTACTTTTGCTTGGTTCATTAATTTATCTTTCTCCTTCTCGCATCTTCTTGATTCATTGGCAAATCTCTTTGATGCCAATTTCATATCCAAAATTGCATCGTCAATTGTAGGTTTAGGAGCTTAAGGCTTAGGTTATTCGTTTCCCATATTTATTAATAATTAATTTCTAAATATTTAGACGCCTTAAAAATCGATTTATTCTATATGTGTTTATAGAATAAACTATGTGATTATTAATCACTCAAAATATGAAATGTGCTAAATATTTAAGATATAGATTTTATACTTAAAAAGGGATTTAAAAGATACTTATTAATCATTTATTACAAACATTATATATATACTAATGTTATTCAACTTCTATCATAAATAATCTAATCAAAAGAATTAAAGTTTTCAATATATTATAACTCTTTAACTAATTAGCACTAATAATTTGATTTATTATTAATATAAAATTAGTCTTTTTTCTCAGTTTCTTTCAAGAAAAGCAGAATTAATTTTAAATTAATTACACTAATAAGCAGAGTTTAAATATACACAATTATATGAAATATCTAAAGTGAAAGAACAATGATAAGCTTTTGATGTATACAAAGAAAAGTATTTTGCCTATTTTGTGTATAAATATTCTTAAAATCTCATGAGAATAGACTATTGGTTATTCAAAAAAATTAAGATCAAATAGAGGAAACTGTTCCATTTATAATACTATTTCTATGATAATTATTATTTAAATTTGTTTTATAAATTTAAATACAATTTTAAATATGCTTTCTTTTGATATTTGTTTAAAATCATTAAAAAGAAAAGGTTGCGTCCATATGTTGTTTGATAGAATAGTGAATAGTGTTCCTTTTTAATCATTACATTCCGAAATGTAATAATTAGAAAATTGATACCTATGTATAAATTATTTGATTTTAATATCTAAATGACAAAATTAAAATTTATTCAATGCTAATATATATATATATTCTTTCAATACTAATTTAGATTCATTTATAAATTATTTTTTTTCTGACGCAATATCTACTCCATGATTATCTTTATTTATAATTCTATTTGTAAAATTTCTTGTAAGGTCAACAGAATTTTTATTTTTCATCATAGTTTGGTCTATAATTATAGATAATTAAGAGTTTTTGCATTAGATTTTTAATATTGAAACGTTTAGTCGAAAAAAAGTAGAATAAGTATAGACTTCCCCTTTTCTTTTAATCATTATAACTTCTTTTAAACTTTGGAAAATCTCTGCTTTGTCCTTTATAATTCGTTTATTGCATTTTCATATATATGTGAATGTAGTTATTAACAAAAATGCATATATAGAAAATGCCACCTAATTTACAAATTTAAATTAAATGATAATATTTATCTTTATAATTTTAATAATCATATCCCTAAGTATTTTAATCTTCTTTAGACTCTTTATATACCCTTCTTTCTTATTAATAGTCGGATTGCTGGACTTTCCTTGTTGTGATCATCTTTCAATAAGTGGTCTTCTTCTTCTAAGAAACAATAAGTATCATCATTAGTTTTTAAGAATCCATCCAAGTCTTCTAGATTTCCACTTAATTAATGGAGTCTTTCAACTAAGTATGCTTTTGGAACTCCTTTATATTCCGACAAGATGGTAACTACTTGATCCATATCCTCGATTGAAAATTTATCAAAATCATTTCTGGGGAAAGTAGGATCAATTTGTTTTTTGTGTTCAACTTTAACCTTTTACAATTTATTAATCTCGAGTTCGTCTTCCACTTTCTTTTTTTCCTTCTCCATTATTTTAGGATCGAAAGTAACAATCTTTAATAATTCTCTTGGTGTTGAATTACTAAATAACAAATATCCCACCAATCCATGTTCATTTAAATGTTAAGCAATTTAATCCATATTATCCTAGGACAGATATTGAAGGTAATCCATATATCTATTATAAGATGTGAGCTAACCTGTTTTTTATAGAATTGTAAGTTCTTTTAACAATTTGGCTCTCTTCAATATCTCTAAAGTTTTTAGACTAAACTATGCTGACATCCTTAAGGGCCAACATTATTTTGAGATCTTCTTAAAGTGTATACGATTGATTCTTTTGAGGTACAAATTCTGGGGCTTGACTGATAAACTTTTCAAAAACTTCTCCTGGTCTCATCTGATGGAATTTAATAAATTAAAATAATGCAAGGGTACTTAGTTGAAGGCAAGGAAATTAATAATGACTATTCGTATCAATGGTTAACAGGCAGTCCTGACTTAGTGGCAATTGAAAGAGGAATACCAATACTGCATATCAATTCGGAAATACAAAAAAGAGATTTAGAAATGGAATTTAGAGTATATAAAAGTTCTTAAGAAGTTGTTACGTAGATTGACAGAAACCTAATTTCACAATGAAAATCTGCATGATTTTCATCCAGACTTATAGAAATTGAATAGATATAATAACATTATACCATGTATATGAAATTTAATCAATAGTCAAACATTCAATTGTCAAGCTCAAATAAGAAGGAGAAGATGAAGAAAATTATAAAGATACTTATATAAATGCCAATTTTATTAATGTATCAAATTTGTTTTCATATTTTTTATAGCTTATTAATGGAAAGGAAAAAATGATTATTGCCACTCAAGGTCCTTTAAATTAGACGTTCTGGCATTTCTGGAGAATGGTGATTTAAGAAGACATGGCTATGATTGTTATGCTCTGCAATTTAAGAGAGAATTAAAGAGTATGTCACCTACTATCATATAGGCTTAATGTGAGTAATATTGGCCGAAGAATGTTGGGGAATCAATCCAGGTTGGAAATATATAAGTTAACTTACTCAGTCAGGATGATTTGGGAAACAATATCATCAAAAGGGTAGTTAAAGTTACATCAGAATAAGAAGAGAAGTCAGTAATTCAAATTTAATGGTGTGGCTGGCCTGATTAAGGAGTACCATCTCCTAGTGATTTTGATGTTATGAGAGAACTTTTGAATATGATTAACGAGAAATTGTTATTGGATCAAAAAGTTGTTTTTCATTGCAGGTAATGTTTATCTTAGATTTTATAGTGCTGGGGTTGGTCGTACTGGTACTTTAATTGCTTTGGCTAATTTGATGATTTTATTAAGAGCATATAAATAGCATATTGGGGAGGACAAATAAAGTATTTATTTTGTTAATTTGTCTTAGAATTGGAAGAAAATCCTGAACTTTTCAGAATCTCAATCTTTGGGATTGTTCGTAGATTAAGAGAACAAAGATGGGGAATGGTTCATACTTCAGAGCAATACATATATATATATAAATTTATTAATGAGGCTGTTAAATCTATGTTTAACGTATGATTTAATAAATATTGTTATGTAATAAAAAAATAGTATTTTATAATTGTATAAGTTGTTTCATTGATTGAATAATTTGGTTCTAAATTTAGCTTCGCTTACCTTATGAACATGTTCATATTTTTTATCTAATTCGACATGTTTTATATATGAATTGGGATGTACAATATTGTCAGATAAGTAAGAATAATTAGCAGTGGTAGTAATTGGAAAATTAGTATTTCTACTTGTATATTTACTTTAATTCAATTGATGTGGCTTCATAATGTCATTCTTCGATAGTTGCATTGTGGATTGAGACTAAAATAGGGGGACCTTCACTTGAGCCTTAGTTGTATTGTATGATTGTAAAATATCTGCAGTTGATTGCTTGTTAGACTCAAACAAATATTATCTATTTTTGGCTTAAGAAGTCTTTGTTTGAGAGGGAGGATTCTAGAAATTTTATAAATATGAACTAGACTAAGTAGTGATCAAAGGTTTAGGAATGTTCATTGCTTTGGTTTTCGGTGTTAAAGTCATTATTTATGAAACTGTAGATGAAATTTTCTATGTTGACTCTCCAGTTAAAGCCTATAATTATTAAGACCAAATATTTAGTAATCCAGCCTTTTTTCTTAGGTAGGCCACACAAGATAATGCCAAAATTGCTTAATCATTTGAGAAGTATATTGAATCATCTAAATAAACTTGATAGAATACCTCTAAGTACAGTAAAAGCAGTCTCTATATATTTATTCTCTATTTCTTTGACATAATTTACAATCTGAGTTTCATTTAAATCTCTTATTTTAATGTGAACTTATTATTATTCTTAGTTTTCCTTTTATTATGGTGGCTGCTGTTGAACCAGACTATCGTCATCATCGATTGCCCCAAAAGAAAGCAAGGTTTCTATTCGATCCAACAAAGTAACTCTTTGTAGTTTCCAATCAAGTGATTGAACGATCGCCTTTTCAGCATTTCGAAATTCTTGAGTTGTATAGTTGTTTACTTCAGGATGGGATGTCATTGAGGAGTATCTCTTCAATTTACTTATGAAGGGAATCTTTTCGTCTAATTCTTATGCTTTCGCTGCCAACATCAATGCAGTTGCTGCATATAAAAATATTTGATCTTCATGTATTCCTTGCTAATTAAAAAAATTATCTAAGTAGGTGATGGCCAAAAATGAAGTATTAGCACTCAGATTCAATCTCTCTGATGCCTATTCAATGAAATCAATAACTGGCTATCTATTTATTTAATGTTGCTAAATAATTTGAGGATCCAATGCTTTATTCAATATGTTGGTAGGATTAAAAAATGCATTATATCTCATTTTTATTGTCTTGTACACCTTTGTTGATGTCTGATTTAGAATCGAATAATTTACATTGTAAATAAATATGCCACATTGCTAACAAATCTATTTCCCTGAAAAAGTGATCCTTGTGTTATGCATGCAACCAAACACATCTAGATATTATCTATCATAATTGAATTCTTATTGTTCCGTCTAACTCATATACGTTAGATTTTATTTTTTAATTAAATATTATTCATATAAGAAAACACGTAGATTGTAGAATTCTATAGATGAACATTAATACAATATCGAAATTGTAGAAAAATGCTTATTCATAATAAAAGATCATAAAAATAATGGAGATCAAAGTTATAATATTTTCAATCATAAGTATCATGTTTAATTCGAGAGTATTTTGATTTTGAGATGCTATTTCAAACCACTACTCGCAATCTAATGGTAAATTTAATTAAAATACTCAAAAATAATAACAAAATTCTCAAAAATTAATAATAAAATTCATAATCAATAATAGTATTTTTTTTTTGTAATTAAGGACAATCTATAATATTATGTTAATGAAACACTACAAAACCATATGTTCTTCAGATATTCTATTCAAATTGTTGAAATTCTAGAAAATTTCTATTTTTGTTTTTAACTTTTTTAACTTAATTCAGTTGGTGAGTTTGATTAATTAAAAATAAACATCTCTTCTTTTGATTTAGATGAAAGTCAATAAATTGAAGTAAGTTTTATTTAATACAAACATTTATGAGTGAATTTAAAACTCATGTTTTGAGATATTTTGATAAAGTGTTAACTGACACAACCAATTTATGAAATGTTTATTTAGTTTTCTAAAAGTTAATTACGTTTTCTATTATTTATTTAATGACTTGATTTTAATATATAAATATATATAATAAAATGAAAATAAAAGTGTTTCTTGAAGGATTGCTTCCTATAGTCCTCATACCTCTATTTGACTTTTCATGGCTGCTAATGATTATACTACTATGTTTGATGAGTATTTTGTAATTTACTGCATTCTTATCAAAATATTGGAATTCAAAGAGATAATTGGAAATGAAAATATTTTACTCAATTTGTTAGGGCTTGTTTTTTGTTGAATGCAGTATTTAACTCAATAAAATAAGTGTTTTTTTCTTATACTTCATTTGCATTCAAATTGGACAAGTAAGAATATAAGATTGTAAATGGAATAAAATTACAATGCTATTGAATTTTTATGTCTTATTTAGAATAAGCCATTGGAATTCCTTTGATTTATACATTTTCGGAGCTGGGTTAATTTTATTATTTTTAAATCTCTATACTGAATGGGTATACTCAAAATAGGTTGAAGTGGATGCTTAATAGTAATCCTATTTATCGAAAAAGTCTTCGGAGAAATCAATTTTAAACATAGTTCCAACGCCGGAGCATAAAAAATAATAACTTCATTCTTCAACCAATTCGTTGTAACAAGAATTACAGGAATGTTTCCACTTTTTCAACTTGATTCCAGATTCTTTAGTATTGATGACAGCACAATAGTTAAATGTGCATTTTTGCAATGCTGCAACATTGGAACTGTTTAAGATAAGTGAAATGTCAAATTTTAAGAGTTGTTTAGAATAACTTACTGATATTGTATCAACTTAGAATAAATCAGAAACCCGAGATCCCAGAGATTCTCTTCCTTCTTTTCATAGTTTCTAACAGTCTTTCTAATAATATAAAATAAACAATCCAAAATAATTAAAGGAAGATCTTGATTTGAATGTATTTGATTTTTTTACTATAGCAAATACTAAGTGATTTAAGCAGCATCCAACCAAACAAGAGATTCTTCCAAATCCTGAAAAGCAGTCCTCATAACACTATTTACATAGGTAGTTATTTAGCCAACTGGTATGAAAATGCTTGTTGTGTGGATCTAGAATAACCGAAAAAAAAGAGATTGCTTGAAATCAATGCTCATGCAACTTTGGTTGATGAGAGATTGATGATTCTTCTACAAATCAGAGATGTAACTCATAGGGATTACATCAGTCTAGTTAAGAAATCATATTAGGCAAAATCAAACATCATTTCATTTGTGAGTCATGAATACAGAACACCTTTGAACTCAATCATCTAATTCATCTCTGCTTTGTAGGAAGAAAAAGATATGAATTTGTAAAGCAAATACTTAAAAATTGCTTTATCCAATTGCAATTATTTATTGAATTTATCGAATGATTTATTAGATTTTGCTTAGTTGAAAGCTGGCAAGTTTTCGATATGTCCAGTAGAAATGGATTTACAAAAATTAATCGAGGAATGTTTAGAATTGTTCAGATTAGAAGCAAGTTTAAAAAAGATCAAATTGTCATTAATTTATAGAAAGAGTGCTCCTAGATTGCTAAATAATGATCCCAATAGGATTAGATAAATTATCATTAATTTACTAGGCAATGCATTTAAATTTACATTGCAAGGGTAAATTGAAATAAGAGTATCTAATTACTTAAATAATTCGATTAAAGTGGAGATTCATGACACTGGCTAGGGGATAAAGGAGGAGTACAAAGAGAATTTGATATAAGCGTTTTCGAAAGTAGATGATAAAGACAGCAAAAAACTGAATCCTTAGGGAGTCGGTTTGGGATTGCTTATAAGTAATATGATTGCAAGGAACTTAAGTAAAAATGAGAAAGGATTACAATTTCAATCGGAATATCTTAATGGATCCTCGTTTTGGTTTTATGTTTCTAAGAATGTGTATGAAACTGAGATCAAGGAGGAAATGGATGAAATTGATGAAGAGAGTCCAGAACGGAGATAAAGTTTATGGAGATATAATAATATAAAAACTCATCGTTAAAGTAAATGCAAATGCATCAGCATTTTAATCGTGGATGACAATGCATTTAATATTGAGGTGCTCAAATTTTTGATCATGAAAATAAGCCCTTCTATATAATTCGATTGTTCTCTGGATGGATACAGTGCTATTTAGATGGTTAAAATGAACAGATGCAAGAAATGCAATGGGTATGATCTAATTTTTATGGACATTGATATGCCAACTATGAATGGAATCTAAACTACTATTTCAATAAAGAAGCAGTTTCCAAAAATACAAATCATAGGTTGTTCGGCCTATTCAAAGAAAGAGGAAGAACAGTTGGCATTGCAGAATGGAATGGATGGCTATTTAGTAAAACCAATATAAATTGATTAGCTTAAAGCGTACTTAAGATCTAAACTTTGACTATTATATATTATTATGTATTTTATTGCTCAATTATTTAGTCAATCAGAATGAATTCTCAAATTTGATCAGGACCAAAACTTATAAATAATAAAAATATCAAACATTAATTAATTATGGGTCACACTCAAGGAAAAGAAGTATGAATGAATTTGTAATTAAGTTATCTCCCTAAATGAGAGAGAGAGTCCTCAAATTATTCGCCAAATTCGATGTAGATGGTTCGAAATCTATTGAAAAAACAGAAACAATCAAATATTGGTAATATTTTATCAAATTTACACCTTCAGGAAAAGCAATTTCGCAAAACTCAATACTGAAGAGTTGTTCAAATCTGTTGATACTGATAATAGTGGTACGATCTCCGAGGAAGAGTGGTTAAATTTTTGGACCTCAGTTTTAAGGAGTGGACATACTGAAGAAGAAATATCAGATGAAGTATTTGATTAGTATAAAGATTAGTTAGAATCAATAGAAACTGGATCATCTTGGTGCAAATTTGAGAATCTGGATAAAAAAGGCTGATCATAACAATATTTAATAATATATTCAAAGAATTGTTAATTCATTAATAATTCAATCGCTTTATGCTTTTGTGTATGAAATCTTTCAATTTATTGTTGAACTATGCGTTTTTATTGATTCTTTCCTCCTCAGGTGATTGTCTACTTATTCTTTGAGTCCTTATGCTGCATCTTTGTTTCATTTTCCTTGTCTTTTACTGTTCATTTTCTTTTAAGCTTGAAAGCACAGCCCCATTTACCCTTTTCTATTTATACCCTTATATATATTAGCTGTTGTTGTAATCAATCTAATAGGAAGATCTAATAGCCATCAATTGATAAATTACTTACTTTATTTATTTCTTCCGAGGATTCAGTTATAGTCACATTCCCAGTATAAGCTCTGGTTAGTTCTTTTAGTAATTTCGATCTTTTCTCGTAATTTTATGGTGAATACAAAGGAGTTGCATTCTTAATTCTTTTTGGTTAAATTTCATAGTATTCTTGTCTTGCTAATGGCAAAGAATCATCGAATGCACACAAATCGGAAATCAAGGTTTTTTGGGGTTTTTTTAATTATAAAATATACTCTGCCATCTCATAGTACATTATGTTATTTTTGGAGTCCTTTATTTGATGTTGCGGTACTCTATTCTTATAGTTTTGTTCCGATGACAAAGATCTCAATTTTGTGATTGTTTCATCTAAACTCAAATCATTGAATGAATATTTTATATCCAGATCACTATAAAATTATTTTAATTATTCCAATTTTTTTGACTCTTCTTTATTTTATACTTATATTTACCATTTAGTATCATCAGAATACTCTTATTGCATAGACTCCTCATAATTTAGTCTTCCTACCATCTGCCATCCATTTAATTACTTAAATTTATTTATTTTTGTTTTAAAAATCTTTAAACCTGGAGGACCATGTTTAATTTGTGTTGAATCAATTTTACAATGATGAGCAGTACAAAATTGGAGTGCTTTGCTCCTTTTCATTCCTGCTTCCCTTAATAGATCGTAATTTATGGCATCAGAAATACAATAGTCATTAACTCTTTCAGATGGAAGAAACCTTATGCACTCCTTATAATAACCAATCTCATCGTTTAAGTGCTTAGTATTTGAAAGTCCAACTTTTTTGTAGTTTTTCATTTTATTAATTTAATTAATTAAATGAATTAACCTATATCATAAATTTTGGCTTAAGCAAAATTGAAATGTTGGGATTAACAATTGCAGACTCTTAGAAATTTAGAGATATATTCAACTTTTATTTGTCAACTAAATTATACAAACAGTGAGATAAATGATTTCACTTGACTTTTATTTGACCAACGATATACCTAACTAGAAAATATTTGGATATCAAATCATTAATACTTTAACTAAAACATGAAAAGTGTTTGTTGTGAAACTTTGAGAAATTTACTAATGATTTGAAAATTTTATTAATATTGCGACATATAAGCTTCTAATTTAATGTAAGTATAGATTATTCTCAAGTTAAAAGTAATTTTGATATTATAAAGAATAGATTATGTTAATGCTTTTTAAAATAAATATAATATGAGGAGTTTCTAAAGTATTTCCATTATAGATGAATTATTAATTAGCTAAAAATCATAAAATGTAACATGAAATTATAGTATTTTACTTTTGCTTATCATTAACTTCATTTATTAATGTGGGATATAAAATGGTAGCTTCCCAAAGAGTGAGGTTATCTGACACTATTTGATAACAGAAAACTTAAACATTAAATAATAATATGTTATTCTAGTTCCTGAAATTATAGGAGAAATTGCATTTTAGATAACTAATTTTATAACTTGGATGTTTAGAGAAAGCTGTAGATAGAGATAGAATTAAAAATTTGGATATTTTTTTTGCTTAAATTAAACAATTATAAACTTTTAAATTCTTTTGTTAACTTTATTTAATTGGCATGAATCACATATTAAATAGAAATAAAAGACTTCTTGTTTTTCTATTTGCTAGTTTATCCACCAAGTATTAATTAGTTAAATAATATTAATTATCAGTTTTTGATAACTAAATAGGCAAGTTAAGGAAATTTCCATAAGTAGTCTAGGGATATTGTAGCCTTATATAATAACAAGATAGGAATTCCATTCATCTATTTTTTTAAAAAAAAAAATGCTACTTAGTATTATTCTCAATTTACTTCAATTTTGATGAATAAAACTTGATCTGAACAAACGATTTAAAATTAAAATTTATTGGCAAAATAACAATAATAGCAATAAAGTCAATGAAGGACAATTTTTAAAAGATAATTTAATTTAGATATTTTTATTTTTAAATATTGATAATAAATAATTAGCATTTGATGATAGTATTTTGCTTTAAACCAATACAAAATTCTCTTTTATTCATATTAAAATATATTTGATTGACCTAATAGAATAAAGTTTAAGAAAAATCAAAAGAGAAGTATGAGAAAGCTTTATAATATTTTCTTAAATTTTCAAACCTCATATCAATTTAAATATATTTTTATCTTTTTAGCTGAAAATTTGTCAAAAAAAAAGAAATTAGATTATTTTAACTCAAGATTGGATTAAAAGCAAGCATAAAAAGATAAGATTGATTTTCTATGAATATGAAGAATCAATCTCTACCAAATAATAAATACATAACCTGCTTTTGTTTATTAATTATCTCATTAATTGCACTAGGGATCATAATAATTTGGTATAATTATTTACCCCTTAGAATTTTGATATAATTAGATAAACTATTTATCTAAAAACATTTGAGAATTATTTTTATATTGCAATTTGGATTTTAAATATTACTCCTAGATATATTATAATGTTAATTTTAATAATGATTACAATCATTTTGTATATTATGATTATCCTACAAGTGGTTCTGCTGTTTCAGATTAGGAATACTATTAGGGTGGTTCTTAATTTTATGGAATATCATCAACAGATTATTCTGTTTATTATTATGTTTATTATTATTATTAGGCTTCCTCTTCTTATTTCAATTACTCCTTTTCAGTTTCTAATTCAACCTCTTATTTATCTTCTACTTATTATACAATTTCTGCAACAGTTTCTACAACTTCCTCCATTTCCTTTTGTTATAATTCCTCATTTTGTACATCTGCCTCTGATTGTTATTCTACTTATTCCTAAGTTTAATCTGCTTATTATGTTTAATTTTCTTAATTTTATTCAGTAGATGTAGTTTCTTATGCTTATTCCTATTAATTTTCTGATTGATTATTCTATTCTGGGGATTATTATACTTCTACATTTTATTAGGTTGGTTCTTATGCTGATTGTTATTCATTATCGGTTGATTATTACTCTTAAGCTTAAGCCTCTTACTATTAATCAACTTATTGTTCTGTTTATGATTGATCAACTTATTATTCAGTTTAGGTTTAATCAACTTATTATTCTGTTTATGTTTAATCTACTGATGATTCTGTTTAGGTTTAATCAACTTATGATTCTGCTTATGTTTAATCTACTTATTATTCTGCTTATGTTTAATCCACTTATTATTCTGCTTATGATTGATCAACTTACTATTCTGCTTATGCTTAATCAGCTTATTATTCAGCATTAACATCTGCTGATTCTTAAACTTATTAATCAACCTATTCTGATACATTTTCTTATTGTTCAACCTATTGACTTGCTGTTTCTTAGTTTTCTACCTCCTCTTATTGAATCAATTAAGTTATTACTTAAATAGTTTGAAAATAATGATACCTGTATTTTCTCCAATCCAATTTGACATTGACTTTGCGATGAAAAAATCTAATTGAGTATCAGCCATAACAATAGGTGAATTTAAACACTTGTCACTGGTTAAAAAAGTAACTTAGGAATTACTATTCACATCAATAGTTGAAAATTGTTATCTATTAATACATATTTAGTATACAATTCAGGAACATAGATTGAATACACAGGAAGGGAAAAACTCATCACTTCTTCTACTCCTTTGCAAACTTGTTTTGAGGTCCCTTTGAATTGGCATTCAGCGTATAAAATTACACAGTCTCCTTATGGTAAGAGATCCTTTTCATAGGCTAATAAAATTTGTTATTGTTCAGTGCTTTGTAATGGGGATATCTATTCTGATTAGTAGTCGAAGGGTTCATTTTTATTCATCCCCTACTCTGTATTTTGAGCCAATTAATCTTCTGTGAACAGCGATGTAGGTTGATCATATGAAATTTAAACTTCTGCTTCCTATCCAAAAACTGTGGTTTCATCTAAGAATTTTGTTGCACTTGCAATAGCTATAATTAAGCAGATATGAACAAATCTCATAAATCAAAAACGAATTAAATTAATAAGACAAAGCTTTGTTAATTAATCAGATATTTGTTTGAAGGCAAATACAATTATGAATAAACATAAATTGGAAATTTTCAGTAGTGTCTCCTTGAATAGGGATTATATACAATTCTAAGGAGGTTACTTCATTCTCGACTGTCTGCACATAAAGGATGATTATTTCTTATTATGATACTAATTCTCAGATTAATATATATTTTTTCATTGAATTTTATTATTGCTTTTCATAAGATGTTTAAAAGCATAAGATATCATTTATTTTTAATAATTATAGAAATAAGCATATCATTTTGATAAGAACATCTTATGCGTGTAACTTAAATAGAATCAGATTCATATTTACTTAATTACAGGGTAGTATTCCATTGGTTATGAAACTCTGAACTTGATGAATTTAAATTTGATTATAAATTCCAGCAATAATCAGAAAGATTTTATAAATTTAAAAAAAGGGAATATATAGGGAAAATACTAAACATACAAGTTGGTTTAGTTATATGGTAATTCTATATTTAAGTAAAAAAAAAGTGAGAAAGGAGAATATTATTTGGAAATAGTTTATCATTTAATGTCGTTAACTTAAAATTGATTCTTTGATAATATAAGTATTTAAATCGAAATTGATTGTTTTAGTAATAATTTAAACGCGAAATGTAAAATTGTATATCAATGAACTAATCTAACTCATCAACCCCAATTAATACGGTCACAGTATATCAATATGGTCAGAATCCTATGTAAGTCAGTTTGGCATAAGCGAATTCACTTGATAGTCTAATTAAGTTAGTTAGTAGGAAGCTGTCTTTTAAGAAAATTAGACTTTTTGACCATAAATGCTAAGAATTGTTCGATGAAGATCTTAAATACCTCAAGAATGGGAACAAAATCTATATAACAACCAATGGTAAGTGTTTGGATGGTCGATTTGTCTTGTTTGAATATAATCCTATATCAGTCCTGTGCAAAGGTGGTTAGGCGACGGTAATGTTGATTTCCCATAAAACTACTTGTGAGGAGCGAGCTCTCAAGTTTATAAGTGAAGGCTAGGAGAATTAATACTTGTATATTGCTCGGGAGGCAGTGATATTGGAATAATTAAAACATCGAAATATAGTCAAACTCCATAAATATAAGTTGTTCCCAGAGAGGTCAGAGGCAGTGTTGGAATTGGAATACTTGAAAGGAGGGTCCTTGTTGGATTATGTGTTAGGTAGAATTTGTGTTTAATCTTAGATCATGGTGCTTTAGACGAACCAACTGCTCGCATTTTTTTTAATCAGATTTTGGATGGCATCTCTTACTGTCACAAAAACAATGTAATTCATAGAGATTTGAAGTTGGACAACATACTTCTTTGTGACAATACCGATTTGCGAGTATTTAATATAAATAAATATTATAGATTAAAATTATAGACTTTGGTTTGGCTTATTTGTCTGGCACAGGTATTCCATTTGATGAACCTTTAAATGTTGGGACAGTTCTTTACGCCTCCCCTGAAATCGTCTTTGGGAAATTGAAGACTGTCAATTTTTCAGTTGATATCTGGGCCTTGGGAGTCATTCTATATTATTTAGTGTTCGCCGAATATCCTTTCAAAGGTGAGGAGAATACAGACATACTGCTGAATATCAGTGAGGGGAATTACAATATTCCCAAATAGGTGAGTTGGGAATTAGTCAGCTTATTAACTGATTTGTTCAATCCTGATCATGAGTGTAGAATAACTTTGAAGGAAATAAAGTAACACAAGTGGGTTAGAGGGTAGATCCAAAGTAATCACCAATTGAGTATTCCACTTTCAGAAATGCCTACCACTTCAAAGGGATTATAGACTTTTGAAAATTCTATCAGAAAAACAAAAGAGGATATCCTACATCAAATTGAAAAATAACAACTCAGTAGCATCCATTCAGAGAAACTCTATAAAAGGTTAACACCCAAATCATGTATGTAGAATTTACTCAAGTGAATTACTTTTGGAAATATTGATAATATTTATGTTATTTATAAAGAGTGAATTGTATTTCTGTGAGTTGTATTTAAAAGTATTTTAAATCTTCTAAATTTGGAAGCATCGGAAGATAGTTCATAGATCTATTTAATTAATTAAATATAAATTAAATTTATTTAATCTCCATATTTATTTATTAACAATTGTTGTAAATAAAAGTGAAATTTGAAAAGCTTGTTCTGTCTTATTCATAATTAGATTTAGACTTAGTTACAATAGTAAATTTGTAATAATTAGAATTAAAGTGGATTAGTATAAATTATATTATATTATAAGTTAATTTTGAAATGGCAAGTCGTTTTATTCAAAATTCATTTCATCAACAAGAATCTTAAAGGCCAAGTAGAGCCTTATCAGAACATTAAAAAAGTAGAAGTGAAAAAGGTGGTCAAAAAGTACATCATAAGAGTCATGCATCTCATCACTATAATCCTTTGGTTATACCTTGTGATTGGGTCTTGGCTGAGAATCATGCTAAAGCAAGAAGGGTGGCAAGAGAATTGGAAGTTGAGAATTAATCAACATGCCCTTGTTGTGGGTATTCAATAGAGAGAACTGATTTAGAATATGATTGCGATCCATTAGAGATGAAATTCTTGGGATCTGGATTTCCATTGTTTTATATGTTTATAAAATACTGTATATTCATCTTAGTAGAATTTTGGTTATTGAAAGGGATGTTTTGTTTGGCTACAGATTTGATGGGCGATTATTGTTATAATTAAGATAAGATTAAAATATAAGAGCAAGCACACCACTCTATTCATGATCATTTGAACTAGTAGCATCACCATAAGCATAAATCCGATAATTCAATATGTGGTGGGTCTTTGTGGCATTTTGTGAGTTTGGCTAATGTATATGATAGAGAGGATATTAGAAATTTGTAATCAAACTTATCCCTTGTTGTTGTGTTTGCCAATATGGTTTCATTTCTGTTCTTCAGGAAGGCCCAAAGAAGCATAGACATAGAAGTAGATGAATCATAATTAACTCCATCAGATTATACTATTTGTGTTAAGAATATTCCAAAGTTAAATGAGGATTACAAGGAAGTGTTGAAGAATATCTTTTAGAATTATGCAGCTGATGGAAGGGAGTTATCAGTTACTAAGATTGTGTTGGTGTATAATTTGGATGAAGTAATTGAATTGGAGGAAGCATTGAAGGAGATGATAAGAGAGAAATAGGAGTATCTATTGGAGAATGGCATGAATTTTACAGATTTCAAAGTTAAATAGTTGGATGAGAAATTAGAGTCTTTGGAATAAAAGATTCATCAAAAAGAACATGAGCTTTTTATAAACAAAGAAAAATTCGCAGGAATAGCATTTATAAGTTTTTTGACTGAGGAAATGAAGTAGTTGGTGTTGTAACACAATCCTCACACTTCATGGGAGAGAATTAAGGCATTCTTTAATAATGGATTGACAGGAGATGTAAAAGAAAAGGGTTTGATTTTTGAGGGACACAAATTGTATGTAGAGGAAGCACCAGAGCCTAATGATGTTGATTGGGAGTTCATCCATATCTAAACAGGATAAAAGGTGAAAGCACGTGTAATTGCATGGTCTATATCTATAAGTTTTATGGCTGGTTGTTTCTTTTTAATTTGGTTTTTGAGTGAGTTGGCAGAGAGAATGAATGAGTAAGTGGAAGAATAGGAGAAAAAGGGGATTAAGGACTCTTTAACTTAGACTATAGCCTTTTTAACTAGTTAGTCAATTTCTTGGACTGTTGTATTTTTTAATAAGTTTGTTATTGGAAAGGTGTATCATTTAATAGTTGATTTGGAGAAAATATCCAATAAGACTAAATTCAATATCAGTTTTGCTAGAAAACAGTCAGTTGCTTTGTTTATTAATACTGCTTTAATATCATTGGTGATAGATTTCTATTTGACTGGGAACGTAATTGGGAAAGGTGGCTTCATTTATAATGAATCTAATGTATTCTTGCTTAATGCATTTATTCCACCTATTGTTTGGTTTGTGGACCCTTGGAGTATCTAGAAGGATTATCAAAGATAGAAATAATAGAAGAATGTAAAGAATTGTGTGTTGACTTAACAAGAGGCAAATGAAATTATGGAAATGCCTGATTATTCTTAGGCCAAAAGATATGGTGACATAATGAAGACAATGTGGTTCACATTTTTTTATGGAGATATCATACCTTTAGGCATATTGTTCAGTATTATGGGTTTAACATTGTACTATTTTGTTGATAAATATAATGTACTAAGGAGGAGAACAATCAAAGAATCGTTATCAAAGCATTTGAGTATTGAGATGATAGAGATGTTGGAGTTGATCATAATATTTACAGGGATTGGCAACACTGTAGTATCGAGTATATTGTTTGGGGAAGTCAAATGGTAAGACTTTATTATAATCATAATTGGAGTAGTGTACATTTTACTGCCTATGGAAGACATTTCTAGTGTTTTATTTCCACTTGAATAGAAGGATGAAGTCTAAACTTATTATGAGGCTGAAGAATACTTTAATACTGATTATGATAGGGAGAATCCAGTAACGAGAAGAGAGATATTACATGAGATTGCAAAGAAAAAATGAATTTTATTTTATTTATTAATGATTGTAATTAAGACAGAAGAACTTAATTATCTAATATATACCTACTTTTTGGAATAAGGTTACTCACACAGTGCTTTTGCTTTGATTAACGAAGTGAAAATAGATTAACTACTTTATCGTGATGATGTTAAGCCGGGTCAACTAATTAATTTATTGGAGAAGGCTTTGTTATTTTAGCAATTGCAGGACCATATTTAGATCAATTAATATTATGAATGCAAAGTGCCCTAATTACTAATACAAAAGCATGTTTGTTAATTCACAGAGAAAAAGCAATTGGCTGAGAAGTAGGAGAGACGAGATCGTGAAATAATGATTCAGAATGCATTGATGAGGAGTCAGGAATTTGTGTCTCGCAATGGACAAACAATGGATTTGAATGTTGAATTATAATAGGATATAATACAATTACAGGACGAGATCTTATTGAGTGATTGGAATGCACAAAAAAACATTTTGGCAATATATCAACTCAATTGCATTAAATTGATTCAAAACAATCAAATACTACAAATAATGCCAACAGTTGTAGGCGAATGCTTTTCCAGAGTCAAATTAATGAAGTTCGATAGATCGAGCGGCAACAATATGTTAATAGTATATGAAAATGGCGCTGCGAAAGTGATAGATACTACAATTCAAATCATTAAAATGTTCAACATCAAAAATGCAAGCAAATTAATGGACTTTCATTGGAATCTTAATTGGCCTAACGTGGTTGCTCTCATTTTTGAAAAGGATGTCGAAGTATATATATAAATAGATATCATTAGATAGTGGACATATATAAATGCCAAACTTTGAAGTACTTAGAAAATGTGATTCATTTTGAGTGGAGACATTTTGATCACTTCATCGTGATGGATCTTAATTATTACATAAATTTAATGCAGATTGATATTGACAAACCACAATTATAATTAAAAGCCGAATTAGAAACCACCTTGATTGAATTCAACAAAAGGAAAACCTTATTAGCCTCCTTCTCAAGCACCTTAAATATCATAAAGATATGGACCTTGTAAAATGATGAGTATGTGTTCGAAATTACAGATGATCAGAAAATTCTACAATTTTGTTGGTGTTCTTCCTAAAATGCCAATTATTTGATCACACTAACATCTTAGACTCTTAATATATGGGATGTCGAATTTGGATAGATCAAATCTACTTATGAGATAGACTTCAATGTTGCTAAGATGGTTTCTATGGATCTCTTGAATGACACTCCGTAAGTGGTGTTGGTTGGCGAAAAGGTTGTGCTGTACGATTTGATAAACAAGAAGAGAAGAGTGTTCAATTGTGATACTCCTAATAAAGTGCTGCGCATCAATGATGAGGAGATTCTGTTCATATTTAGGAGTAGTTACATTGTTTACAAAAAAAATTGATATATTACATAAATATATATAAATTATTATGTTCCAAAGTCAATTGGAGTAGACAGGAAGGATATCACAAATACAATAGAATGTGGTGGGGGAAGTATGTAATTTTGAAAATCAATTCAATTCAAGAGTGGTTTACTCAAGAAAATTATACTAATACCTCTTAATCCAAATGATCGTTATATGTACACTATTTGAATTAAAGTGATAGCATTATTCATATATTGGGTATATGCTTCCCCTTCTCTAGATTCCTATTTAGAGGGTAAGCCATGGCTATTTTGGCTCTGTCTCTTCATTTCAATAGGCACAACCACAATGGCATTGATATTCAGAAAGGATGTAGCAGCATTCCCATGGAATTGGGTTGTGTTTGTCACCTTCACACTCTCTATTTCAGTTGTTTGCGGTACCTTAGTGGCTTTGGGAGACTCAGTTATCGGTCTTTTAGTTTTCAGCAGTCTTGCAAGTATTCATTCAGAATTACTATATAGGCATGGTGTTTTTCTTGTTTATGTATTCATTGACAGTCAAGAGAAGACTCACCTATTAGGGATCTATACTATTTATATCAGCTAGCATCCTCCTCATTTTTGAAATCTTCACAATCTTTACTGAAGTTTCCCTCTTTTGGTTGTCTAGTGTTTCACTCTTTGCTTTCCTTTTGGCATTCCTCCTGATTTATGACACTTACACTAATGTTAAGTAAAAATATCATATGATTATTTAGTTCAGGAGATCAATACGATGTCAATTAAGCAGATGAAGTGTCAGGAAGTGTAATTATCTATTGGGATGTGATCTTGCTTTTCTTGAAGATGAATGAACTTATTAAAGATTACTTAGTGAGGGAACGCAATTGAATAATATTATTAATGAAGATTATTTTATTATTGCTACCATATCTTGCATTGAGCACAATACATCCTGAAGGTAACATGGACTTTGTTAAGTACTGCAAATACTTCAATTATCCTGTGGAAGAACATGTTATCTAAACAGAAGATGGTTATCTTCTAACATACTTTAGAGTATAAGCTAAAGGAACAAAAATGGTTTCTGGCAAAAAAGTTGTTCTTCTCCAACATGGACTCTTAGATAGTAGTGATACATTCATAATCAATGACGAAGACAAAGCACCTGCCTTCTTGATTGCTAATAAAGGTTATGATGTGTGGCTTGGTATTTTAGATATATTTAAATAGGCAACAACAGAGGAAATAAACATGGCAGAGCCCACGTTAAAAAGAATCCCTTCTTTTGGTCATTCTGGGATTTCACATTAGAAGATTTCGCTATCTATGATCTTCCTGCAGGATTTAAATACATTGTCAACAAGACTGGCCAAAAAATCCAATATATTGGACATTCTTAAGGAACAGCTTAAATGCACATTCATTTATCTCTCTTCAAATAAAGTGTTGTCAGAGACAATCTGATATAATTCATTGGAATGGGACCTGTAGCTTGGGTTACAACCAAATACTCTCCATTAGTTCGTCTGCTCGACACTAATTTCTTGGAAGTTTTGGCAACATTTGGATTACATGAGTTTATGCCTGGAGATTCATTCCTCACCTCAGAAGTGGGCAGAGTAGTTTGTGGAATCATGGAAAATCTTTGCGGAGATTTGATTGGGTCATTTGTTTCAGCAGACCCAGTTCTCGACAACTATGACAGATATGACGTATTAGCTGGACATTCTCCTGCTGGTACTAGTGTCAAGAATCTTAAACACTGGTAATAATTCACTAGAACTGGAGAATTCAAGAGATATGATTACGGAGACAAGGAGAACTTGAAGAAGTACGGAACCAAGAAAGCTCCCTTATATGACTTATCCAACATCGATGTTAAGTAATTCTGAAGTATTATAAATTAGGATATTCTATATTGCTGGATACGATGACTTGTTGGCTGCACCAAAAGATGTGAATCACTTGTTCTCAGCCTTGGTAAACGCACCAAATAAAGAACTTAAATTCTACGATGCTGGTCATTGTTCCTTCATGTGGGGAAGAAAGTTGCCATATCTTGAAGATTTATGGGCTCATCTAGAGTGATATATATACACACATATTATCATCATCAAAATAATAATATTTATTCTTAATTAAAATATACAACCTCTCTCATTGTAACAAATTATAAATATATGTCAAACTATTCAATTTCATTTTTACTATCTATTTTAAGCCTAATAGTTTATCTTCTCTTCATAAATTTAACATGTTTATCTAATCTAATTTAATCTAATTTTGTATAAGATAAACAAAATTAATTTAAAAATGATAATTAGAGAAAAAGTGATTATTATAATAACTTAAATTAGAATAAATTCCGAATAAAACTTGGATCTATTCTAAACTAATATATTTTAATTCCAAAGAAGAATGCCCCTAAAAAGATTTAACTAACTAAAAGGGAGCTTAACAATATTTACCTTCACATAAATAGTAATAAATAATGTTTGTCTGTGGAAAATAACTATATGAATCATTGCAAATAAATCTTAAGAAACAGAGCCATTCAATTGTCTGTCAGTCAATTATAATTTGTAAATAATTATGTTATAATTGATAATGTTGAATGTGAGGAATACAGAATAGAACTATAATTTAATAAATAACAATTTCAAGACATAAAATTACTACCAGAGTATCTCATCATTTAGCGCTATTGACTGGAAGAAACTTATTTGTTAACTACATTTTACTTAGTTTATTTTGCAAACCGGATGCCATAAGGGAAATGGAGTCGACTCGGCCTCGATCATTCTTCATCGTGGAATTCTTGACAACAAATCTAGTCACTGATTGAGATGATGACTTGTAAATATTTCGAGTTGGTGTAAAACTCTGGAACTCTTGCTGTTTCTTTAGCTTTCCCATCTGAATCAGCCACTAACGATACATCCAATCGTCAGTCTAAACCGATTTGTCAACCATTAGGGGTGTCTCTGGTTATTTTACTTAGTCTAATTATCGTACTCTCAATGGAGCTTGGATTCGATATAAAGGATTCTTCGGCTTTTGGCTACTCATAGGCGGTTTTTATTCTGAATTTTTGGAGGGGGACTCCTACAAGATCGATGCTTTTTGTGAAGCTATTGTTGATTTTAAATTACTATTCGGTTATTATGGTTTTTTTTTATTATTTGTTTCCTATTATTTTAAAAGGTTTTTTCTGTTTGATTGAATAGGTCTTGGGTTGGAACAATTAAACCAACTCATCATCTGATAATTCTGCCTCAGATTGACTTGAATCTGATCCTATATCTTAGTCATCAGTCTGAGGCATCTTGCCCAATTCTTCCAACATCTATTGCTAAATATCCGGTTAATTAGACTAATTAGTGAATTCCTTCGTAGTGTCCTTGACTATTTGAGACAAGGCATTGCATATACTGACTCCACAATTCAAGTAATCCTTTATCTAATAATGCTTCTTCTGTTGACCATAGAAACTACATTCATAAGTATAGACCCAGTTGATTTTGAGTTCTCTCCAAATTTGAATCCTGGCAGTTTTATCCTTTGCACTCTCAACCCTGAAAGTGCAAGAGGAATAATCCATGAATGGATTTACCTTGGACATCAAAAGTGCAAATACTCTTTCAATAGTCTTTACTTAGGATGAGTAAGCGCAACCATATACAAATGATGATTGTCTAAGATATAAATCCTCATTACTTTCTTGAATGACCATGCAAATCAACTACCAACAATATTTGCCTTTCCTTGCTAAATCCCTTTACATATTTCTTCGCATAATACACACTTGGATGTAAATATTTGTTGGGCTTCTTCCATCTTCTATTAAGATCACCTCCTTCAAGACCACACCTGTAATTTCCATTGACTACCCCATCAGTATTCATCATAGGGAAGATTTTAAAAATGCAATTCTATCTTAAATAGTCTGCTTATGGATTATTCGATGTCAGAAAGTCTATAATGCCTTGCATAACATAGGATGCTTGAGGCTCGCCAGGATGTTATCTGGCTAAAAACACTACTCCCTTTCTAAAAGCCCTCTTCTACAACGAATTAGAAGTGATAGTTAGGACTTCACATGTGTTTCCACCAAGAGTTGTACACAATACTTTTCGAGATAAGTATCTAAATAATTAAAATTTAAAATTACTAGTTTCGTTCTTGATCTTCCAATTGGGTATTCAGAAACTCCAATAGATTTGTATAAGTATAAGGGTAGGAGTGAGCAAAGTAAACCTTGTCTCCTTCATGTTTAAATGTGTAATGAAATCTTAATTGATAATATTTCTTCTTTAAAGAGAGAGGATACTCTTTCATGAATACGCTTTTGAAATAGCTTATGTTAAATCCATCTCTACACCATTCAGTGCCTATTAATTGATTCTCTTTTACGGAATAGACAGCTGGTTGTAGGCCTTCATTGAAAAGACTCCCAGTTTTGAGCTAAAATTAATTACTGGTCCAAATACATGATTGAGGATGTTAAACTAAATGGTTTAACCTGCTTTGGCTCCAGTTACGCTAAAAAAAAACCATTATGTGTTGCCTCTGGTGTTGATGTCATTTTGAATTATGAGATCATAAACATTTTATGCTTTTTTGAATGCGCAGAAAAGATTGCCTGATTCAAAATTGGAATCAAATTATATTTAATCAGAAGGACAAGGTGTTAATTTTTAATCAAAAAGTGCTTCTCCTCTGAAAAAGACTCTTGGTTATGTTCTTCATTTAGAATTGTCCATACCTCTTAAAATTGGCTATGAGACTAGCAAAATATGTTCGGTCATTTGAAGTCCTTTTGCCTAAATCCAACTGGTCGAATCGTTTGTATACTAAGTTCTGTTTATTTTCTTCGTAATAATCTAGGAGTGTCCTATTCTCATCAGTCACCTAAATGTCAGGAATCGAACATTCTCGTTACAGGGACTCCTCAAAAAAGGTTGTATAGGTTTTGCAAAATTGAGGGAGCGGTCTTATAAGATCTACAATTAAATTACTTGAGAGGATATAAGGATTTAACATCTATGTCAATTGTCAATTTACGAGGCAATAGTTCATTCGGGGGTGCCAGTTTGGTGAGTGTCTCGTACACTTAAAGATCATCCTCACTCGAACTGTCATTGTTTTAATTATTGTTGGAATTCATTAATTTATATTATTTATAGTTAATAGCACTAAATTAGGAAATCCATCTCATCTCTATTCGATTTAACATAAGAATTATTATTAATTAATGAATAATAATTAATTCCATACCAGATAGTGGGAACAACAATACGCCAAACATAAAAAGTCAGTCGAATAAATTGAGCAGAGAAACAACAAATTCCCTGATCAGGTCGAAGAAATTCTATAAAGATGTAACATATATCTTCCTAATCAAGAAAAGGACGCAAATAAAAAAGTTCAAAATAGTTAGAATTTCAAATAAAAGGAGGTCCTTTCAAGAATTACAGCCTCCAACCTTATTCTCTCAAAGAAGTTGTAACAAATTGAAAATAGAAAGCAAATCAAGTTTATGTAAAATCAGTTATTATTAATTTAAGTGATGCTCCAATTCGTCTGTCCACTAAGTCTATCAGAGATGAAAACCATAACAAAATCAAAGTAGAAAATCATAAGCAATTTGAAAGAATTACTCAAGTTAAAGGAACACTATAAAGTTGATGACTATTATAATAATAATTTTATTGCTATATTTTATAATATTATTTGGGAGTTTTATAAATTTAATAATGCTGAGAACAAAGTATAAGTAGTCATTGAATCTTCCATTTTATATTAGTTTAAATTAAAGAGTATTTGAGAGTATCTTGTCTTCGAATCTAATTTTGTAGAATTTATGGAGAATCTAATTATTGACATGAGTTAATTATTGAAAACTTACTTTAATTCTACTTAGGCTATTCTAAGTCTCTTGTTGATATCCGATTATTAATTAGTTTGTTAATATCTTTAGTTCTTCTCATTTCGTTAATTTATTTCACCTAAAATGATCTTTGACTTTGACTGTGAGGAGAAGTAATTATAGACTTTTAAATAAATTTCTTGCTTGTTTAGAATTCAGTGGATCCATATTTTTGGAATTATCGTTGTCTTTTGATTTGAAACTCTTTGATCTTTCTCTGTTTTTTAAGAATCGATAATTCTTTATGTTTTATTTGGAATGTATTAAGTTATCCACATTCGCTGCATTCACAGCTTTTTCTTTTTATTTTTTTGCTCTTTTCTGTTCCTAAATATTCAAATCTTTGTGCTCCTTATGTTTATATATTCATAATTGAAAATGACCTAAAGGTTTATCTAATTCGTCTTCCATTTTCACTTTCAATTTGACTAAATTCACTAGGAATTTCAGTCTTAATCTCATCGCCGAAGCTCTATTTTCTTTTGATCCTCTGCTATTTACTAAATTATATTTCTTTTAGAGTTGGTAAATTAGAATATTGCAATTGAAAATGACCCTGATTTCCGCATTATTTACAATAACATGATTTTCTTCTAAATGGGTGCTCAAATTGGGTTGACGTTTTAGGATTTTCAAAGGATTTGTTATGATCTATAATCAATGAGAGTGTAGATGTCACTTACATTTATGATATACAGAATTAAATAATATTTTTGACTGATTTATAATGATGTTGAATATGGTATTATTCTAATATATTCTGAGTGAAATTTGAGAGTATAGATTTAATGATTATAATAATGAAAATTTATAGAATTTATAAATATCTTTGTGTGCAAATTTAAATGGTTTAAGTTAACTTAATATTATTATAAAGTAGAAAAGGCGATTAAAATTAATATTTAGTAAGTATATATGAAAAGATATCTAATCAAAATTTCTTTTTTCGTAAGAGTTCTTAAATTAAATAAAGGAAAGATAAAACGAACATAACTATTTAGATAATAAGGTAGGATTCAGGAATATATGTAAACTAGGATATTAATCTAACTGCTAAGATCATTAAATTAATACTCAATTAAAAGGATTTATTGCTAGTGATTGTATGTGTTGAGTTTGATATCAATTCTTAATATATTGTAAATTGTTCAATTGCATTGCCATCTAAATAAAGTTGAACATTCTATATAGAGTAAGACTGAGCAGAGATAATCTCGAAAGTGATTGGAGCATTCAGGTTTTTGGTGACGACAAATGTTACTCCCTTTTATGGTAAAACAATGAGTTCCAGCAGATTTGGTTCTAAGATGATGGGTGGAATTAAAAGCAACAGGAAAACAAAGCCTGAATTTGAATTGAAAGCATACTCACTAAGGCGAAACCATAGATTCTTTTATTGGACCCCTTAAGATATTCGTCAATACTATTTGCCAAGGGATCTTCGATAGTGTCCCTATCCTAAAAAAAGTACTTTTCTTTAACGAAATTTGATTCAGACTGTCGCTTCATCTACTTAATTAATTAAAATATCTGATTATTATAAACAATAATGGAAAAGTTAAAAAAGAATAACGAATATTCTCTTTGAAGAACTAAAAATTATGTATCAATATGGAGTAATAATACATTTGGGTATCAACAATAACAAGTTGAAGAATGATACCAAGAAGAGACTTTCAAATTCTTAAATTGAATAACATATTATTAATTATTTTAATAACACTAATAATTAGGAATATATAGATAATAGTGCAATGCCAGATCAGATTAAGGATTGGAAAATTGACATAATTCGATCACTCACAGCCTTGGCATTAAGACCCATATCATAGGATAATTCTTTAATAATAGGGCTGTTTTCTTGTAATTACATCCTAATTGATGAATGGTTAAATGATTTACTTATTGACAGTAGGTCGTTCTGAATTTTGTAAGACAAGGTATAGTGCATCACAGAGTCTTTCCAATTTCTAAGCTCCTTGGCCTTAAAACTCTTCTGGCAGAAATGCATTCCAAGCATTGGAGATGTTAAGCAGTTCTTTTAGTTGTACATTGGGTCCTATCAGAATAAAATGAGAGCCTATACCTTTGGGATCTCTACCACTTACTAGCCATGGGTGTTGCAATAATTATTCAGTGTATTGTCTCTGTCTTGGATCTATTTTAAGGGTTGAACATAAAAATTGAATAAATTCTGGACTGAATTTATCAGATGGAAGTAATTCTAGAATTGTAATTTTGGTAGGTTCAGATACTATCTTTTGATTCTATTCAACTAATGAAATGACTTTCGATTCACTATGGAGTAAGCAACAAGTATCTTTGAGGTGATCGGTATATTTTGCAATTTCTTCAATGATGATTCTCGATCCTTCATAGATTTGTTAGGCTTTGGGATGGAATTCAAGTGTTCCGATAGCACAATTCAATACTAGCCAGCCTAATTTCCAAATGTCATTGGCTCTCTCAAGAATGAAATCTTCTTGTGCAGGGAAATGGACTTTCTCGCTTGATGCTTTGCTCCAGAGGGAAGGGGTTTCTAGAATTGTTGGATCATAAAGACTACTCATAAGGGTGAATAAAGCACCTTTGAACATCTTTAGGTTTCCCAAGGATGTAAGAATTAAAGAGCTGATTTCCTTGGACTTAAACTCTGTATTGCAAGCCTTGACCTAATTTAACAGTGCCATCTCTAAGGAAGAGTATTTGTGATGGTCCAAGAGCCCCATGACATTAGGCTCCTTGCTAATGAATTTTTTGTAATCCTTAGAGGATAGGTGGTACAAGCTACTTGATACTTCTCTCTGGAAGGAAGCCCATGCTTTCAAGAAGATTCTAGGAATGAGATTTTAATATTTACTTATAATGAACCACCATTCATATATTCCATTACAATGGATACGTAACCTTCAGGTGTGTTCCAAAAGGTAGCGTAGACTTGAACATGCAAATTTGAATTGGCAAATTTGTTCTACCAAAAGGAGATCCAGTCTTTTAAGTTTTTACGAATTTCCTTGTTGTGCAAAGGTTCCTAGGTGTAAGAGTAGATAATTACTTCTTTAACAACATAAAGTTTCATGGTTGGAGCATGTAGCATTTTTTTGACAGGACTCTGATCACCATAGGCTATTAATTTAGAATCGATATTAACATCGTAGAGTGCCCGTGGTAATCATGTCTTCTATGCGCATCTGACCTTGGACGAGAGTACTAATGCTGAGGCCTAATTCCTCATGAATTTTCTTTTGGTCTTTCATGAACTAACGAAAAGGTGCTAATGGATTCTTGGATTGCTAGTTGTGTTCGCGCTAGGGTTTGATTTATAATTAATGCCTTCAAGGGACTTAACATTTGGCTCACCTACTTGTACTCTTGTATTGCCTCTATGTTCTGCAGATTCTGTTGTACCTATTGTTTCTACTCCTTCTTCTACGCCAAAGGTTCTATCTATTTCTTTTGTGGTCTGAATTACACCATAGTAGATACTTTTTATTTGCAAATGCTGGAGGCAAACGACTAATATTGATTTTTGGTTATCCCCTCTTTTGGGTGGTCTATAATGATTGTTCGTCGATCACTTCAGCCTTCTTCGGCTCCTCATTCTTAATACTATTGAATGAGTGAGAACTCATTATTTTAGGTCCTTTCGAATCGTTCATTATATAATTATTTCAATAATTTAAAAATAAGTCATCTTCTAATTATTCAATGCATCTATCTACCATTTGTATTTTGTGTAATCTCTTGGGCTTGCTTTCCCATCTATCTACTTGCTTGACAATCTTTCTTCCCACTGGAACTACTACTCCATTGGTATAATCAGTGTTATCAAATACTCTTGATCCGATTGATCCAAAATAACTACCATTTCTTTGGACTGTTTACACCTACGTTTACTATTATAGTTTTTGTCTTTGTTTCTCCCATTACTCCAAAATCTCATAATCGTAAACTTTCTATAATTTTGGTTGTTCTGGTTACAAAGTGTTATCCGAAAAGAGTTATGTGACGCAGTAAGAGGCAGGAGTTATCATTTGTTGAACCCCAGGAGTTGCTTTTGGCCATTCAACTTCATAAACAAAATTCTTTACTTTGCCCTTCGGATCCTTTTTAGGAGCCTCATACTTTTGAGGTTCAGGATATTAAAATTCGAATGGATCCTTGACCCTCATTCTTGTAAGGTATGCCTCAACCTTATCCCTTGGTCTGGTCACATTAAACTAAGCCAATTATTTCTTTAGCAAAATCTACTCAGGAGTATCCTCAACCTTTTTTATTTCCTAAGGATATTCCACTGTGTGTAAGAATCCATAAACTTACATCCTTTTTTCAGATAACTAGTTTTTTATTTGCCTCTTTCTCTCCTCTTCCTCTTCCATTTGCTTTTACATCTCTTCCCGCTATTTCTTCATTAATCTTCTCGTAAATTCAGCATCATCATCCTCCTTCCTCCTCTCTCTCATATGAGACAATGCCAACCACAACAATTTACGTTTTGCTGTTGTGTAATCATTCCTGGTAAGTATTGTGTCTCCCATTAGATCCAAATTCATCACAAACACCTTGTATATTGCATACACTATCAAATCACCCTGGTCTCCTTGCTATTCGTAATCCAACATAAAATCATTGAAATTCTTGATCTAAATCCCAAATGTATCCAAAATGAATTGAGTAGCAAATGCAGATATAGCATTAAAACTAGTATTTTTGTCTGTTCTAAAATCAATAATCCATGGCTGTAATTCCAAAATTATCATGTTCCATTTATTTTTACATCTCATCAATATTACAATTGGAGCATTTTATTTATTACCATCGTACTTGAATTTAGCCAGAGGCACTTGAGTGATCAATTAACCATCATACAATATGACATTCCCAAAGGATGGCTTGAATTATTTGAATTATAATTTACATTGTAATCCTCACTCGTTATAATCAAAAAGTAAGGAGCTATCTTCTGAGTAATCTAATTATATTTAATTATGTAATTTAGATAGAGAATAACAAGTTCAATGCTCAACTCAAAATTGGGATCCACTATGAACTTGTCCAGATCCTGCTTACTGATTTTGGTATTGTAGGCTTCCACAACAATCCTATCTCCATCACAATCACTATAAATTTCTTAGTAGATTCGTAACATCTTAAGTAGAACCGACTATTTGTAATCATGAAATTCTAACACATCTTAATCTTTCATCATTAGTAAATATATTATATTTTCTATTTATCAATTTTTTTTGATCCTCTTCTTTACTTGGCTCTTTTGTCTCTAATTATTGCATTCACAACATTTGCATTGTGAAGTGCATTTCCTTCCTCTAATGAAACATTCACAATATCCCTTCTTGCAATGGGTCTTTTTACATTTACAACCCAAAACTTGTCTTGTGTCGAATGAATCCAAATCAGATTGCGATACCCTATATTCCTTCAATTTGACTTTCTATAATGCCTTCACCATTTCCACCTTGTGGTTCCCATCATTAAAACAACCTTTGCATTGACATTTCGAAGAACATGCTTTATTCTTATGAAAACACGAACAATAAAGCTAAAGACACTTAGTTTTGGAACAATGACATGGTTTCAAGTCAGAATCATTCGAAAACGAATCACCAACCTTTAATTAGTATTATTCTCATACTCCATAATCTACTCTCCTTTTGGTTCTTTGTCTTTACTCCTTGTCTTTTATCCCCCTTGCTTATTTTGGTTTATTTTCTTCCTCAATATGATTTTGTGATCGATCACTGAATCTAAGTTACTTTTAAGAACTCTAATATTCTGGCTTCCATTCGTCCTCATTCAAATGATGCTAGGAACTAGTTGTTAATTAGTCATATATTGATTACTCATGCAGATTTAGTCTTATGGGATCGTCAGTTTTGGCTTCTCTAATTTATATTTAGAGATTAGTATCCTCAAGAATTCGTATGTTTTCATTTAGTTAGAACTCATCATCGATCCTCTGCCAATGCTTTTCCCAAATATAGAAGGGAGATTAAAAAAAGCAAGCACTGTTATTTGAATTAGAATAACTCATTTAATAATTAATCATCATAATCATTATTTCTCTAATAACATATCAACAATTTCATCTAGTGGGAATCCCTTAAAGCATTCAACATATTCTCTGGCTACTTTCTCATCACATTACAACACTTAAATCAATCCTTTAACCTTCTCTTCAAATTCCTCTTGAATCTTGCAATCATTTTATTAAGAAATAGTTTCTTATTAAATTTCCTATTATATTTCTTATTAAATTTCCTATTATGGTTCCTATTATATTTCTTATTATGTTTCTTGGACATCATTTGTATTACACTCATATTATTTTTATTCTTCTTATTTTGAGTTCTTGTGTTTCTCCAATTCTGTCTTTATTACACTAAAGGTATCCTTTGCAATGGTACATACTGTTTGCTTAATTTCTTTGAAAGCAGGATCCTAAAAGAATTCTCTAATTTGTTTAAATGTTTCATGTCCAAATGGTCCATGATGACCATGTGGTCCATGTTGTCCATGAGGTCCATGAGGTCCGCCTCTATGAAATCCACATCCTCCATGACCCCAATGTCCGAATTTACCCCAATGTTCCTTTCTGAATTATTCTAATTCTTCTTGGGTACTTATCTTAAAGAACTTATGATTGTTGTGTAGGCCTTTGGCTTGGCAGACTTCACATAAGTCATAATTGTGACATTCGAGACATTTGAATCTTGATCCAACGATTGGGTATGTATAGCATCCATCGCAAGTATGTCTCTTATGAACCATCTTGCCTTGAGGGAATTCTTATGGTTTTTTGGAGGTTAACACAAAGACTTTGATAGTTGGCGTTCCTTCATCAATAAGGACTTATAGATCTTCTTGGCAACTCAGAGTGATTTGGTCATTTTCTGAATCGTTATAGGCAAGTGTGAAGTTGGAATCGATGTTGGGATATATCTTTTGGATGTGTTATCTGATTCCTTGGAGTGTTGGGTTTGATTGTTTGAAGAGATGGATTTCGTTATTATAAACTATCTTGACCTTCATATTAATTAATTTTATAATAACAACATCAGATTTATTATAAATCAAATAGCACCTCAGGATCTGATTGATACCGACATAGATTGAGAATGTTAGCAGAACGAAACTTTATATGGAATGATATCCTCCAAGGGGGTGCATCTTGGCTATAGAATAACTGATTAAATTTTCGCGGTTTTTTTTTATATTTTTTTTGTGCTTTTTGGTTTTGAGTTGGAAGGAGTTTGGTGAGAGGGAGGGGATTGGTGAATTGATTAATTTAAATGTGTGGTTGGGTGCAGTCATATCAAAAGCATCAATAGAAAATTATTAACATATATTAATTTAATAATGGATAAAAAGATAATAGCAGATGTATTCCAAAGGCATTTAGATTAATTGACCAGTCGTCTGAATGATGTATGTTTTGTTAAATTAGAAGATAGGACCTCCCAGCCCTTTGCATTCTTTCAGGGAAGGAGGATGGCTCGATCAAACCAAAAACTAAGGCTTTATTTGTGTGGTTATTTGGATACGATATGATTGAGACTGTGTTCATTGCGACAAGGAAACAAATTTTCTATTTGGCGAGCGACAAGAAGTGTAAATGTGTTGTCCTGACTTTTGAATAGTGTAGATGATGGAGGAGACTAAGCAACGATTGGGCGGGAGATATGAAGTCCACTTCTATAAGAAAGTTGCTGACAATCGTGACAGCTTCGAAAAAATTCGTTAGAAATTGGGGAATGGCAAGCTGGGAATGCCTACAACAGAGCAACAAGCAGGTAGTTTGGCCACGGAATGGTACGACTATAAAGGATGGTCTCAAATCGTGGATGCGAGTTAATTGATTAGTGATGTCCTCGCAGTAAAGGATGACTAAGAGTAAGCCTTCATCAATCAATCGTCGCAATTGACTACTCGTCTTTTCAAGAAGCTCATCAAATAGATAGAGGATTCAATTGATGTTGGAACTCGCATAACTCATTAGGATTTAGCAAAGAAAGTGGAGCAATCTTTGGACAATGATAAACAAAAAGTCATAAAAGACATCGGATTGTAAGATGGCTTGTATGATTTTGCCTACACTCCAATAATTCAGAGTGGTGGCAATTATCAGCAAGTTGATGGTCCAAACAAAGACTATCTATCATCAGATGTAATTATTATATCTCTTGGTACTTAAGTTAATGAATATAACACAAATTGCATACGAACATTATTTATTAATCCAACAGAAGTGCAAAAGAAATTGTATAACACAATTATAGAAGTGTAGAGCAAAATAATTGGGTTATTGACAGTGGGCACTCCTTTAAATTAAGTGTATAAGGAAGCTGTGCCTATCCTCTAGCAGAAGATCCAGGAAATAAACATTACTAATGTTTAGTTGCCATCTTCTTTTGGATATGGCATAGGACTTGAGTTAAAAGAACCTTTTCTTGCAATTTCTGAAAAGTCAACTCATCTTGTGGCCAAGAATGAAGTTTACTTTGTATAAGTAACATTGGAGAATCTGTCAAATGGATAGAAGGGTATAAGTTACACAATTTCTGTTGGTGATGTCATTGTTGTAACAAATGGTGCAGCCAATGTGACTACCAATTCAATCCCAAAGGCTTATAAATAAATATCATATCAGTTGCAGGAGGAGGATGAATAGCCTGCTCAGAAGCAATAGCCTAAGTAGACGGATGCTCCAAAGGAGGGGCGAACGAGAGCACCACGTAATTAATAGATTCAAATACAAAGAGAGAATGAGAAATAGAGACAGATTCATTAGGAGAAGTTGGCGAAGGACAAATAGAATGAGTTAGAGTAGAGGTTAGAGCAGGATTAATTTGTTTAGAATTCTCAGGAGACTAAAGCCTTGGAGTTGGATAAGTTATAGTGTTACTAGAAATCAGAGCAGTATCCGAAGGACTTGTAAAAGGGATAGATTTATATTGATAATTAGAAATGCGCAGTCTTGGTACCTTTGTTGGGTACTCATGTGCCATTTCATGTGTCTTGCATAAAAAATGTGAGTAAGATTGATGAAGGCAAGATGGGGTCGTCTATAAGAATCAATTTCTTTACTTCAGAGACAACTGCCGGGTAGATTCAATTCCCTCAGATTGATGGAGAGACAATCTTCATTAAGGAGTTGTAGTACAGATCGAAGAAGAGTGATCGTCCTTAGAATTTGATATTGTAGATAAAATAATTATAGAAAAAGGTGAAGGCGGAATAGTAAGTGGAAAGAGAGAAATAGCATGTTGGTGAGTTAGAACCTTTGATTGTTAGCAAGTCTGGTAGAAAACCCATTTTCAAGGATTTGAAAGTGAGACCTACCTTTGGTTCTGGTAAAGCTGCAGGTATTTTGGAGGTGAATTCCAATGGGTTTAGATATGTTCATTCAAATAAAGAATAATTGGATATTGTATTTAAGAATATTAAGCATTACATTTATTAAAGTCCAGAACAAGACATTATTGCTGCCCTACATTTCCATCTTCATTCTCCTATAGTTCTAGGTAAGAGAAAGACACATGATGTGTAATTCTATTGTGAGGTAGGAGGAGCAGTAGAACATTTGGAAGGAAGAAGGAAAAACAATAAAAACGATGATGACGAAATAGAAGAAGAGGAGAGATTGCGAGTGCATAGAAAGAAGATGGCAAGAGAATTCGAAGTGTTCATTAAAACAATTGAGGAAATGGGAGCAGATTATAAGATATAATTTGAAAAGCCATTTAGAGATCTGGGATTTGAAGGAAATTGGAATAGAGCAAGATTGTTTTTGTAGCCTACTCACAACACTCTAATGAATGTCGTTGAGAGTCCATTCTTTATCTTGACATTATCTGAAGTTGAAATCTGTTGTTTTGAACGTATAATCCCAGGCATTAAATCCTTTGATCTAGTATTTGTGTTCAAGAACTACGACAGATAAGTGTTGAGAATTGAGAGTATTGACATCAAAGATTTGGAAGGAGTTAAAAATTGGTTGGATAGGGTATTATTAAATATGTTATCATAGATGAATTTGTTATTTTTTGAAGTAGCGTAGAATCTAGTTTGGAAAAACGTACTTGCTCAAATCTAAAAAGACATCCCAGGATTCGTGTAAGATGGAGGTTGGACTAACATTTTGGCTGAGAGTGAGGAAGAGGAAGGAGATGAAGATGATCCAGAAGCTGGAGACAGTGAATTCTCACCTGAATAATCAGTACATCATAATATTAATCCAATAGGAAGAGGATGGAGATGATGACTCTGATTTCACTGAAGATGATGATGATGGTGATGATGAAGATGATGATGATGGTGGAAGTGATGATGATGATTTGTCTGATGTTTTAGATCTCAATAATATCAGTGAATAAGATGATGATGATGATGATGAATCCGATTCTGGTAATTTATTGTTTGCATTCTATAGATAAACCAAGACATAAAAACAAATCTAAACCTCAATCCAAGCCATAACCTAAACCATAACAAAAACCAACTTCTGTCAAACCCACTCAATAACAAAAAAGACCTCCACCTAGAAAATGAGTATTATTTTAAATTTTATTAATTATTTCAATTCTAATTTTGTTCAAGGAACCTAGATTTAAGTATCTAATTACGAAGTATTTCTTGAAAAATTGATTAAAATATAAAAAGGATAAGCACAACTAGGGGGAAACGAATCTATCCATAAACGGATAATAGACAATTGTCAAAAATATGCAAAGGTTGAATCTATTAGAAAATAAATGAAAAAAGATAAAATTATTTGTTCTTCGGTTAAAAAATAATTAATAGAGAATAAATGATTTTTTTTTATTCATAAAATAGATTTTTAATTCATTATTCATGCTCAGTATGATTAGACATTACGTGATTGTTTGTATGTCCATTTCTTCGTAACAATTCTTACTCATATTCTTATTATTCTTTTATTTATTGTAGTTATCTTTTCCTTTCTTCCTCAATCAAAGCTTACTTCGAAAGTATACCGAGGGTGGAGGTTGTCTATTCCAGGTTAATTCTATAAATACTAACTTTGGTTACTTCAAATTTATATTTTTAATAATCTTTAAGCCTATTTGATCTCCTATCAAGATATTAAGATTATTAAAGCTGCTCCACTTAAACAGGGACTGGAACCTATTCAATTTCAGCCTCCTTTTAAATCCTCATCACATTTAAGTTTTGCTTAACTTTCTACAAGTAAGATAGTTATATCTACTTTTAATGTGTCCTCTCGGATTTTTATTTCATTTTAATAGTTTTATTGCATTCTCCATAACCTTGCTTCTAAAGCATTAAGAGATGCCACTTTGTCTTGAAATTCTGATTCTTCCAAAATTGAAGTTTGATCTTACATCTATTATTCAATTGGCTTCTTTTGAAACTTCACTTTCTTCCTCTCCAACAATCGGGTATGTCTATCAAGTTCTTAATATAGTTTTTGCAATTTATTGTTTATAGCTGCAGATGGCTTTTCTTAAGTTATCTTGGCCGTCATTTTCTCCAAAAGCCTTCTCCATATATGGTCTACTGACATTTAATTCTTTCTTCAAATCAGCAACCAGCAGTTCAACTGGTTTTTCTCCTTGGAGCACAGACCTTCTTGTATATGGCTTATCTTTTGGTGAATTGACTAGACCCGTAAAATGGCAGAATTACTTTGAGGCAAGTGGAAATCATCTAAATCAAATTGACCTTATGATTTAATCTCTTCCCTGAATCGCAATCCTTTATCACTCAGCACAACAATATCCTTTCTAATTGCCAACTCTTGAGGTGTAAGCTTATACAATTAATTCATTTTATAAATGAATTTTATTCAATCTCCTCTTCATAATCAATTTGATCTTTATTCTATTGTCCGCACCTACAAATCATTGCAATCAACAATAACAACTCATTATAATATCAGAAGGCTCACTTTAGACTAGAATATGTTGCTAAAAAACAATTCACCAATTTCATAATACATTCTAGCAGGTAGATCTTTCTAAGAATACCGATTTGCTAATTAAATCATGATCCAGATGTACAAATCATACTTACATCAGAATTCTTGCAACGGAAGCTATAGAATCAAAGGAGAGTATATTTGATAAAGAATTGCAAAATATATTAAAGAAGTTGGTTAAGAAAGATAAACAAATTATTTACAATCCCTAAGATTCTCTTCTCTTTCAATATTTGGAGAAATATTTTAATAAAAACTTCTATTCATCAAATTAGATTCATAAGGAGAAATTAAGCTAAATATATGATAAACTAGTTGCATTTAATATTGGGAAAAGAAAATAAAATTTATGATATAGTTTAGTTAATTTCTTTACTTTTTATATTCTAAATATTGTTGAATGATCAAAATCTTTTAATATATTATTAAATTTCTTTAAAATCTTTTCAACTAATTATTTTGATATCAAATGTTTTTAGTAATCTCTTGTATATCAATAATTTAGAGAGCATTTTAAGCTATAGCCAACATATTAAAATTAATCTTATATAAATAACATAATAATTTCTAATAATAATTAAAAAGTTCTTAATCTTCATTAGTTTAAATGTCGAAAATACTTACACATAATCAAAGACTTCAGAACACAAAGAAGAAAGAAATATAAATAATATTATTTTGATTTTCAAATATAACTTAAATTATACAAAATTTAAGTCATAGATCATTCATGAACTGTAGATATTGAATATCCAATAATGTTTCTTCCAAAATAACTTGAACTAAGCAGGAGTGAAATTCATCTTCCTTGTTGTCGTCATGAAAGAAAAAAAGTTTAAAGAAGAAATCAAATTAAATTATATTTTGTAAGAGAATAATTGCTTGAATTTCTGATCCATAAAATGAATACATCTTAGGCTGAGGTGAATGTTACAATTTATGTAGTCTAAGTGATCCTGTTGAAATTGTCTATAAAGGTTGAGTCTTGTTTCATAATGTGATATATATATTAAAATCAGCAACTTGTGAACTTGGGATTCACAAAAACTGTATTGTTATGTTTTGCATTTGAATATTCTGAGATCTGAGTGGCTCTCATATTGAAATTCTTTCTCGTAACTTCCGGATTCAAAAGTGAGTTAACTTCATAATGACTGGCATTGTGTTCCTTATTGTAGAAAGTGGTAGTTAGGTTCCCTCTCCATTTATTCTAAAATCATTAGTCATAAAATACATCAGAATATTTACTATTGTTCCAGATGTCATTGGTATCAGTAACCTTGAATTACAAGTTCACCTTCTTCTATTGACTCTAAGACATCTATTGAGATTGTCCAAAACTGTATTGCTGTCTGATTTTATCCAATTCCTCTAGAAATTCTTCGCGATAGGGTTCCATTTGACTCATTTTTATTATAATAAATAATAATATATTAATTTTTATTGTTTCTCTAACAAATAAATACAAGTTCAAATAACTCTGGTAACAGTGTAGCTACACTATAGTCAAAGCTGATTCTCATTTTTGAGGATGAACTTAGTATTAAAGATATGACTTAATAGTTTTTATATGGTTTTGTCTAATAAACCAATTGGTCTTGAATCTAATGTTTCGAGGGATTTCATTGGCAAATAAATTACACTAATATCTTATTGAGAGAATGAAAGTTAATTAAAAGAGAAAAACCAATTGATATTATTTATAATAATTGTACCTCAGTGAGAATCGGGGGAAGGAGAGTTATAAAAATGGATGGGTGGATGAAGAGGAGAATCAATTTTTGATGTTTAATTAGATGAATAAATTTATTCTGATCTTTTAGTGTTTATTAATTAAATTTAATCTAACGAATAGATGGGTTGTGGATCTTCCATAGACGTGTAGGATAATAAGACTACTCTTTTGCTGAATCAAGCTAGCACTGCAATAACAGATAATGATTCAATCTACTTGATGAAAACAGACACTAGTAACAGAAAAATTACAGAGAATGTCCAAGTCTTGAGACAGAAGAAATCAGGTACTTTGTACGAATATTAAGAGCGAATTGCCTTAACTTTTTAACGACAACCTTGATGAATCACTTTATCTTCTATTCCCTTTCTGATGAAGTGATCATGGGTATAATAAATAAGATGTTTTACTGTTGTTTACATAGTAATACTACCCTTTATCCAAAGGAATGTGTTGCTTCATGCTTTTTTATATTGGAGAGAGGGAATTTGCAATATGAGGGATGCCCTTTATAAAAGGGTTCTACCATTGGGGAGTTGTCGTTGTTGCTGCGATTGGAGAAGCAGAAGAATGTGAAGGCTATAGACGATTGCTTCTTTTGGGGTTTGGATAAAAGTACATTTTTAAATTCTTTGGATTATATAATGGCCAAATAATATCTGTAAAATAAGTAGTTCATTACTGGACAATCTTTCTATTAATTCCTGACTCCGATGCAACAAGATGGATTGGCTCAAAATATCATTGTCACCAAATATAGACCGAATGCAATCATAGCCCAGGAGGGAGAAAGAGCAGATTCATTCATAGTTATAAAAAGTGGTCAGGCTGCTGTTTACAAAGGAACCAAGTTCATTCGCTATCTTTAACCCAGGGATTGTTTTGGTGAGAATTCCCTTCAGACGACTACCAAAAGAAATGCCACAATTCAAGCAGTGAGTGAAGTCCAATGTTTGGTGTTGACGAGAGAGAAGGTCAAATAGATTTTGGGTAATGATGTCAAGAAGCAATTGCAATTTGCTGTCATTCGATAAATGTAAATTAGTTTAAATTAAATTAGGAAAGATTGAAGTAATTGAAAACCCCAAGTTTGGAGATTGAGAAATTATTACCTTCTTTTCGTTTTCATCATTACAATAATGAGATTTTTGATATCAATGAGTTGCATGATTATTTAGTCATAGTTGTAGAAGGCACCATGCGTTCAGAAGACCAAATGTATCACAAAGGAGATTTGGTTTCGGATGTTTATGATGATCAGCAATTCTATTGCACTGGAACTTTGGCCAAACTGGATAAGGTCAAATTGGAATTGGAGGATTATGTGATTGAAGATAGCACTTACGAATTCAAAAGAGTCAGACCACAATTTGCTGAATTGAATAATCAAAAATTGATTGCCAATAGTTCATATGGCACACTCTATAAAGTGGAGTATAAGAATGAGAAATATGTATTGCGTAAAATCTCAAGGGACATTATATCTTAATGGAACTTGGAAAAATAGATCAAGCAGGAACGCAAGATTCTAGAAATCATCAATAATCCTTTTGTGGCTAATTTCCATCAATATTATTCTGATGAATAACACATTTACTTTTTATAGGATTACATCAAGGGGAAGAACTTGGGAGATTATCTTCATGATAATGGACTCTTGGACAAGGAAAAAGCCCAGTTTTTGATTTCTCAAATGATTCTCCTACTAGAAACCTTCTCTAATCTCTCAATCATCTCAAGAGAATTCAAACCCAATAATTTTATTATCGATAAAAATGGATATATATATCTAATAGATTTCAAAACCTCCAAATAGGCATACAGAACCCATACGATCATTGGAAATCCTCACTATATGGCACCAGAAATCATAGAAGGCAAAGGGTATACTACTTTCAGTGATGTTTGGAGTGTCGGAGTATGTCTATACGAGTTTCTTTGCGGAGGAGTTCCCTTTGGAGAAGATCAAGATGTATTCTTTAATACTTATTTAGGATCCCTATAAGGTATATGAAGATATACTCAATTATTAAATCAAATATCCTCAGTTTTATAGGGATTAAGTAGGGAAGAACCTAATGAATTAGTTGATGTCATTAAATGTATACCAAAGAGTTGGATCATCTTTTGATGAACTCAAGGCTCATAAATGGTTTAATATCTTTTGGGACTAATTGTAACACAAATAATTAAAATTGAATCCCAAAAAACAAGATTCGAATTTAAAACGATTAAGTAATATTGAAATGATAGAAAGATGTTGAATAAAAATCTTCATTGTAATTTTTATGATGAAATCACTATTATTAATATAAATTTTAATTCTATTTAGGCTTCATTTAAGTTTTTGTATTTATAAAATTTAAAATTATTCAAACTTATATTTACTACTATGTTCAATTATTTATTATGCATCTCTTTAAGAATCATGTCTACATGCATTTACCATTCATTTATATTATCTTTAATACAATGAGATGATTTATTCCATTATAATAATTTGATTTCTGATATGAAAATAATTTATAATTTTATAATTATTTAAAATTCAACCTTGACCAAAGAATTCTAGTCCCCAATCTAATGCCATATCCATTTTTGCTTTGAAGTCATCATAAGTAGGATATTATGGAATTATTACAACATTACTGCATGTCCTAGATACTGGAAGTCTATTTTTTTGGAATTCTAAATTAGTCTGTATTTCTATCTTAAAGTTCTCAAAATTGCTATACTTACTGCCTATTAATATAAATTAATTGTAATACCTGTAGCAAATGTCAAGAGATGCTCTAATTTCTCTTAATCTGCCTCGCTTATATATTAAGTAAAGTAGTTTTCATTTATTTGGTTTTTCCTGGAGAAATGTATGCACTTCAACAACTTTTCTTTGTTGATTTAGTAATCTATGATGTCAATCAATTGATTAATTTCGAAGAGAGCAAAGTTCTAGATCAATAACTTGGCATCAAATTATCCCTGGAATCCTCTTTTGAGTTGTTTAAAAACCTTATCATACTACCGTTAAAGTATATACTGAGCAGATAAATTTAAGTATTCTTCTAGATTGCTACAATCCACTTTCTTGGTTTTACCATTCTCACATAATTCGGCTTCATCTGATTGATTCACAAAGTAAATATCTTATTAAAATAACTCATCTTCTTTTAAGTTTCGTAAATACTGATAACTCTAATAGATTTGTGGTTCGACCACACAACTTAAATCATCAAACTCTAATGGTAAATCGCAAATTATCTTCCAAAAAGGCAGAGCAAAAGATATTCCAACCTTTAGTTTATTTGCAATTGCATAAGCCAGCAACATACCAATTGCGAAAGTTATTGAATCATTCAATAAAAGTATGCCCTTATTCAAGTAATAATAGCCAATCATATGAGTTTGGAGACACAAATTATTTTAAGGATCCTTAAGGTTCCTACCGAATAAACAAAAGAATTCTCGGCAAGGTCCTCCCTAGTCATTTGCCACCTCTTATAGGAAACTGAACTTTAGATTCTTTTATCCAATATGATTATCCATCTAAGCTAATGAATTCAGGAAGTTTGCTCTAATTATTAAGTATTAAACTGAATTTCTATAAGTGAACTTAGATGAAAATGTATCGATTCTCTTTTGACTCAATGGTTATGGTTTGATCTGGACTATTTTGCCTTGTATAATGGTTTGTTGGTCTAAATTTATTTCCAATTTGCATTCATCAACCTTATCATCTGGCTTAGCGTAATTGCAAAATTATATGTATAATACACAACCACTGTCATTGTATTCACATCTATTTTTCACTGTAAAATTAGAATTCATAACTTGAACCGATAAGGCAGATGACAATTCATCTGACCTTGTTATTAAATTGTTATAGATGTCATATAATTCGAATCGTAAATCTTTTTCAACAAAGTACTGAAATTCTGATTCATCTTTTATTAATTTGAATTTTTCTGACTAGATCTACTTAGAAGCCATAACAGAAAACTTGAAATTCATTAAATGACCATTCACAAATACATCATATTTTCCTTTGATATAAGGAGTCCAAGATAAGCATACTCCATCATCGAAAGAAACCTCTGGATGATGAATTAATTCCTTAAACTTTTCATGCTAAATATAGCATTAAATATCATTAATCACTTTTTTATCTCTTATGAGGTTATTTAAACAATCATAAAACATAATCTTGTCTTTTCTAAATTCTCCAGCACGAGTTTATAATTATTATTTTCTATACTACTTACAATAATCTGTTAATGAGTCCAGGTTTTCATCATTTAATTTTGTATTCTAGTTTGGAATTTCAAATTAGATTGGAGTTGTGTCATGATCAGAAACATTAGATAGAATTGTTAAAAGCATTTTATTTAATTTCTTATTGTCCAATTTTTCCTTCTTATTGTCTTTATCATCATATCCATTATATTCAGCTAATTGAGGATCAATCCTAATTTAACTTTTATCTACCTTTAATTCTTATAAATCATAAGATTTGTCCTATTAAATGCTTGATGTTTCCAAATAATCCTTCAATCTGAAATCAATTAAATTAAAGTAGAGCACATTTTAACCAATATTTGATCTGTCAAATGAAAGGTTAAAACATAATTTAGTAACTTTGATATTGTCAGATAGTGTTGTGTGATCTTCAATTTAGTTTGCAAAATTGACATCTTAATTCAAATAATAGTGACCCTCGAAATCAATAAGTACTAATTTTTCATTCTATTTCGAGATTTATTTGTCATACTCATAAGTGTAATAAATAGCTCCTTTTATGTATTCACTTTTAATTTATAAGTTAGTCTTTTTATTATATTTTTTTTTGAGTTTAAACTGATCAAGTTAAATAAAATAGTTTCTATCCTTAATTGATTTCACAAACAAACAAAAAACAGCATGATTTCTATTGTGTTTTGTATAAAAAACATGATAGATTCTTTTCTTTTTTACATTTGTTAAAAATTATTCTTTATTTTATATGATTCCAAAACTATTCTTTAACGAATTAACATTAAATTAAGAGAAATTTCCAATATCTAATGGCTTCGTAAGATATTTACCAGAACATAAACTATCCTTATAGAATTAAGAGAATCTGTTACCAGCTATAAAATTTTACAAATCTAAATTCAAAGTCCATCTAAAATATGTTTGGAATTTAATTAAGTAGTCTAATTATTATTCATAATTAAAACTCTCTATTTATTATCTTATATCATTCCTATCCAATTTAATTAATAGATCAAAATTGTTCAATTATCTAAATTATTCACAAGTTTATTTAGCAGTTTCCTCCAATTAATATCTCAAAATCAAAGCATCCAAATTATCTTTTAATGAAAATTACTCTTTGATAAATTAATCTAAATCACTTGCATTAAAAATCTCCTCTAAATAAGTTAGTCGCTCTCCTTTATTACCACTTTCACTCACAGGAATTGTAACCACAATTGTCTCCTTCTCTAAATAAATAGAAGGTTTGCAAAAAGAGAAATAATCATCCAAATAGTGACTTTTAGGTGATATTCCTTGATTATCAGTTGTTTCAAACTTTACAATTATTTAATTATTGTCGCTATTTTAATTGAACATACTTGTGATTTGACAAACCTAAGTTAAAATGTGTTTTAAAGTTGCTATCAATGTTGGATATGTGGATATAGCATTTATTAGATTATACCAATTATTGTAAACAGAATAGAGGTTTTTGTTCATAAAGAATACTTTCATAAATGATTCTAATTCTATTATACACTTTAAATCTAACCCTTAAGTTGAAAGGTTGAGTAAATATTTTAATGAATTACTTAATTAATCTTAGATTTCTACTTAATTAAAAATTGTTTTGCCATTAAAGAAAATTAATATTTGATTTTGATATTTTTAAAAGTACTCTGATTTCTAAGGTTCTTAATAGAAAATGGTTTAAGCCCATTCATATGAGAATTTAACATCTGATGTGTAAACAAAACAATAATCATCATGATCTTTCTTTGAGAGTTGCTACCAACCTTTAATCTGATACTCATTCTTATATTCTAGACTATCTGCAGGTTATTTTTATTCCTTTAATAGAGGCAGTAAAAATCTTAAATCGTTATAAAATGGTGATAAATTCTTATCTTCAAATTTGATAATAAGTTTTTCCTTTTTCTTGAATATGGCTATCTTTTTCTCAAATGCCTTACTTGAAATTGCATTTTCATATAAATCTTTATAAAAACAAGGTAATCCATTCAAAAACAGCTCTAATTCATTTTCTTAATAATCAAAGGGGATTACAATTGTAGAGGATTAACCACTTTAAACTAAACCAAATTTCTCTCCGAATTAGAACTTGAAATTTTTCACTAAGTAATCACATTTAGCAATAGCATTCAACTCTATTTGTTAGAGTTCATAATTGAATTCCTTCAACCTGATTATAATTTTGAAAGCCTTTTTGATTTGGCTACTTTCAGATTTAAATAATCCATAAAATTTATCAATGTATTAGACCGATGAATTTTCAACATGTAGTATGGGAATGAGTTGATTCATAAACTAAATACTAATAGAGCCTTATTGATCAGATTCAATAAAATCTAAGGCATCGACATAATGTTTCAAATGGATATCTTCTATTTCCTTAGGCTCAATTAATGGATCAAAATTCTATCCATATTTTACCATCAAGATAATTTTGATGAAATGTGCTGATACTAATTTTGTATAATTTTATCCAAAATTTTAAACATCAATTAAATTTTACAAGGCATCAAACCTGCCATGTTGTGCCACAATCAATGCTAATTTAGGACAATTTAAGATATCATTATTTATAAAGGAATTTGGAGCTAATCTTGTAATTTTTTCAATCAAGAAATGATAATGGCCATACTTATGATATATTTATTTGTAGAGCCATTCTAGTTGAGCTTCGTTAAATTGATCTAATTATATTGAACAGCTAAGTCCTAATTCACTCATTAGATCTAAAACAAGTTCCTTTTTGTCATTCTTCTAATTGTCATAAATAGATAAAAATAAGTCTTCAATTAGTTAATTTTTGCCAAACTTCTTAAACAAATTTTCCAAACTGATTTATGTGTCATCTTTAATTTATACACATAACAAACTAATAATCTCAAGTTTCCTTAATGGCATACTGTTGAACATGATTTTGAGTATTGAATAAACCCTATAGGCTTTGAGTTAGATGTTATGAGAATTTGGTATTAAGAATTAGCTAGTTCTTAGAATTAATTGCTTTTATATTGGTAATTCGAAATAAACATAGAATGAATTTAATTAAGCAAATTGATGGATAGTTAATTCTTAAAGTTAGCCTTTAATGGTTTATCCAATTATCTTGGGCTTTAAAGTCCATTAATTAATTAGATAATTTTAAGCAAAGTTATATAGTCTATACCATTTCTTAAATACAATATATGTGAGCAAAGGTAAACCATGATGAAAGAAATGAGATTCATATATTTCACTGCTTGTTAGTAATTTTAATACTTCAATAACTGTGTCTTCATTACCATGCTTGATTAAGTATTGAATGACATTATACTTATTTAATAAAGTTGCAATAGGAATACTTGAATTTTTGAGTAGCTTTAGAATTGAATTTTAGTTTCTACCCATAAGAGCTACATATAAGTCTACTTCGTTGAATGTTCCACTCTCAAACGGGAGTCCATAATAAATATTTGCTTATCTGGTATTTAATTCTAAATTCTAAAACTAGATATCTTCAAAGTGCTATTCAAGTTATTTAGCAAAATTATTTTTTTTAACTTTTTCAGTTCTAGTTTGATTCATGAAAGTTTAGATTTATTTTAATTTGTTAGTGGATGGACTCTCTTTAGATATGCTTTCATAAATTGGTATCAATTAGTCAACCATGTTTTTTAATGATTGCCATGATTAAGGATTTCTTTTAGATTATAAAACTGTTGAAAAGTCAAATATAGCTTCATAATAAAAGACAGCATTTTTTAGGATAATTTCTATGTAGTTTGTCCAATTTTATTTCAACAAATTTAATTCTATTAAACACAGAAATTAAGTAGCCATTTCACATTCCCTATTATCAAAAGTCCATTTTGTGTTTGGGAAAAGAATCTAGAATAAAAGATAATTCTTATAATATTCTGTTAAATCAACATCTCTTTCACACACTAAGTTATAGAGCACCTTCGCTGTTCCAAGTCGATAGGTTTATAAATAAGGAGTTTCAATGGATTAATTCATTAATTTGCTTAAAGTATAGTTCATTGAAGTTTTCTGATACATAAATACTGGAATATTGGAATTGTTAAATTTTTTATTTTACAAAATATATTCTTTAACTAAAAGAGAACAGGCTATAGAAGTTAATTCTATTAATTAATTATTATTATTAATCCAATTAGTGACATACTCTAATTTTTCAAAATGACCAGAATTGGTTAACAACTCTAAGATCTACTCTTTCTCCTAATTCTCGATATTGTTATTTTAAACTAAATCTTTGAATTGATTTGTTGTTAAAGTTATGCTCCAATGGGAACCTAAGGCTCTTATGTAAGTATCTTTTGAACTTTAAAGTTGTATTTAAGGTTATTTTAATTTACCTTTATGATTCAATAAAATGAATTCTACTGTTCGAAATTAATTGTTTTCTAATAGCTTTTAAAATACATAGCCGATATCATGATAGTTACACTTCAAAAAGTAAGGTTTAATAAATTCTAAATCTGTAAAATGAGTTAGATAATAAAGAATTACGAATTTATTAATTTGAATACCAGAATTCTCTTCTTCTCCTTGTTATTCGCTCTTTTGTAGCATTTCAAGATTTAGAATAATGGATTTCAGCTCAGATTCATCCTTGGTAATTAAATTCAAGTATTCAAGATGCTCACATATTCTTTTATTCCTACAGTAATGTATTATTTCTGGTATAGCTGGGTTTTCCGAATTACGAATATAATGAAACAGACTAGATGACTTTTGGCTTTAAAAGAATTGTTTGATATATTCTGAAAATAGGATAGTGTTTTCCTTATCAAGATAACAAATAAAGGATTTATTAAATTTTTTATGATTATTGTAATCGAAAATATTTGGTTGTTCTAATTTCCTCTACAATTCAATTTATCTTTCGAAGATGTCAAAATAATTTTTGATTTACCTGTTGAATTTAACTCTGTCAATCTTCTTACTTGTCTTCCCAAATACCCCAGAGATTAAAAAACTATGATGTCTCAAAAAGGAAAAAATAGTATTTTTGTATTTATTCGTACTATGGCATTCATCAAAATTATCAAAAATCCATTATTCCAAGATTGCCAAATTTTTATAAGCTTCATTATTTAAGGCCTCTAATACATAATCGGTGCCATCTCTTTCTTAAAATAAAGGATAAAATTTTAAACTAACTTATAGAAATTCAGAATATTTATCATTTGATACCAAAACTTATAAAAAGTTCTTGCTTTCAATTACTTACCTTAAAACAATTTCTTCTTAAATTGTGGTTGCTTTTTTTTCAAATAAACGGAAGTTGAATTCAGTCCTCATTCCCATTAATTGATAATTGAATACTAATCCTAATTATTATTAGGTTAGATGACAGAGAAATAACTTAACGCTATATTTCTTTTTTACAAAATAATCCCATGATTCTATTTCATAAAACAATTAAAAGAATCTATGAACACATGCCTCTTAAAAGTTGTAGAGAACATTTTTTAATAAGTCTCGATGCAAGCATTTATCCGAAAACTGATAAAGGAGTTCAATTCCTTAAGGAGTCTTAAGCAAACTACTTTTCATAAAATTTTATTGAATGAGATTATCTAGAAATTCAGTTTGATTTTTCCACTTATCCAATCTACTTAATTTATCTATATTGTTTTATTAGAAACAAATCTAAAGCAAGGAACGAAGAGATGGATATTATTAAAGTTTTTCAACTTTCTCAGCTAATCCCAAAATATTATTTTAATTTCTGTGTCCCAATCTAAGAAGGTTTATAACAGATTCAAATGCATCATTAACCTAATATGCTTCTATTGTAATTAAATCATTGCATATTAAATAATCCTAAAATGTTTAATATTTAGAATAACTACAGAATACTTTTCTGAAACCATCCTAACTTTTACTCAGCAAATTAGAAATTTAACTTTTTATCCTTGCATTTTCTTATTCTGTTCTGTTTTACTTTAATAAGGCATTTAAGATAACAATTTTTCTCTAAATTATTAAATCATCGATTGAGATTGAATGTTTTAGTTCTAGTAATAGAGCTTCGATGGCTTCCTTGATTTCTTGATTAATATTTGAACAAAAATCCTTTTCAAGATAATTTAAAAATGAATCTAAGAGTGTTGAATCTTAAATCCAAATAGCTAATGGCTAGTCTATTTTGGAAATGTTATAATCAAAGTGACACAAAGAGAAGCTGTAGTGAGTGATATTAAAGTCCTATTTAATTCCTTTTAAATAATAAATATGATGAATTGCTGCAGTATTTTCATATATATTTTATGCACAATTTTTAATATCATCTGAAAATGTGCTTAATTGTTGTCTAAATTTGTCTTACTTTACACTTACGCTTTTGGACAATTTATATCTTGGTTTAATTTTTTTATAACGCATATTAAATTTTTTTACTAATTTTACTTTCTTTTTGTAATTATTAAAACCTTTAACAATTTTTCTGTTTTTTTCAATATCGTATTTTTAATACATTCCTCTAGTATATAAAGATATTAATAGCTATAAACCTTCATATTGATTATGATTTTAATCTATAATATCTTTAGAGAGATAGTTTAAATAGTTTTAATTTATTGATTTTTATATTCTTAAATATAATACAAGTGGTATTTGTTGATTATATGACTATCTCTTTAGATCGCCTAAATCCAAATCCTATAATATTTATATAAATTCTTGATTAATTGGATTTTTATTTTCAGAAATGCAATGTAAAATGTTATATGTCCCTTTGTGTTATGAGTTGAGACTATCCTTAATAATTTAATTATGCATTTAATGAAATTCTACTAATACATCAAAAGGAGCTGCCTTCAATAATCTCATATACAAAGTGAATCCATCTGATAAAGGTTTAAAAATTGAGTCGACGTTCGACTTGTAAAACAGATCCCAGCACTTTTTCTTAATTAATATACTATTTCTTATTATTATAGATATTACATATAATTCTAAGCATCTCCAGAAAAATACAATTAAATTTTTAAATGAGAAACTTAACTTCTCTCCTGCTGCGTCGAATTGAGTAATTTGTGAATATTTAGATCTTTCTTGATGATGCTAAGTTTTGTTATTTCAGATTCAAAATCTCCAAGCAATTTATAAAGATTCATCAATAATTTTAATTCCCAAAGATTCTTGATATAGTTGTATCTTGAACCTACAACAATGTCTAAATTAAATTTAAATGCTTATAAATTATATGATTCATATGATACCTTTAGCCTATTCAGATTCTCTTCGTGTATTTAAAATAGATGTTAATTATTTTATAAATGCCAAAATCTTTTTGTGATTATTTTCTTTTTTAATTTATGAAATTCCTTTGATGGCAGACTGAATAACTTAATTGAAATCAGAAGTAAAAAGTGACTCAGCTTATCCTAGTATATCAATAAATTGATCAAATTGAAAATTTGTTATTAAATGATAAGCTATATCTGATCCACAAAAATCTTTAAAAGTCAATGCTTTGAGAATATTATCATCAAGAGCCTTAATCGTATTGATTGTATATGTTGTTTATTCGATGCTTTCAACAACTTATTAAATGTGTTCCCAATTAGGGCTTGAACGCAATTCCTTGATTCTCTTTTTTTTTATTTCCTATATAAGTTTAGGTTTCTAGATAAACTAATAAACTTACAAAAAATTCCCTTTTATTCTTTGATTAATGCATTTTTATATAAATAATGATTTGAGTATCTAAATAAATTAATTTAATAATGCCTCACAGTCTAATGAATTCTTACAGAATTAATCTGATAAATTTATGTATAAAATAACAAACTTTTTAGAAATCATAATATAATTAAACACTCAAGTATGTCTAATTCTTTAATTAATAATATTAAACTGAGATTTATTACTCATCTCATTTAGTGTAAACATGTGTAAATATAAAAATAGATCTAGCCTAATTTTATAGTAGAAAATAAGCTATAATTAATTATGAAATTTCCAAAAGTAATAATGTTGAGAAATGGTAATCTATATGATGAGGATTTTTGGGTATGCCTCCTTTAATTGAAATTCAACGCTATGATTTGTTTGGCTGTAGAATCAAGAATGTTGTTATAAAAAAAAAATGAAATAAAACCCATATCTCAAAATTTTAATAGCTCTAATAGGTCAAATAATGATAAAGATAATTAAGAATTTAAACAACAATAATTTATATTGATATAAGTAAATTTTTGCATTAAAATGGGGTTATTTGCTTCCTATTTTTCTAATTGAAGTTTAAATGAAACAGAGACCACTCTAAATCGTTTATTTTGGATGGACATTTTGAAGAGATTTCTAAGAAGCCAGCTTTAACATTTGAGAAAGTAACAGAGTGAAAGAAACCATTCACTTGAAGATAATTTAAATGAGAACCAAGTCAAAAAAGATGAATCAATCAAATCATAGAAATTACTATTAAATTCTTTAAAGTTATTCCTCATTAAGCAATGAAAAAAAATGGAAATGGTGTATTATATCTGAAGCCTAAATATTGATTTTTTATAAAATCGAGACTTCAAGGAGGATTCTTTAACTATGCACTATATAATTTTGACTATACTTTATATGATAAAAGAGTGTGAAATGATTTATTATTATAATCACCATTATATTATTTGAATGCATCATAAGATCTGGAATTCCTTACTTTTTCTATTCTAATTAAGTTTGGAAGGTATAGAGGCAGCTGTTTTCTATGGTTATTTCATTTATTTCTTAGAATGTATATTTGGATTAAATTAAATTGGTTGTGTTAGAATGTTCAGTTGCCTTAAGTATTATTTATAATGTGAATTTGGCAAGTATGAAAAATATATTAATTTTAGGTCTAATATTAAAGCAATTTCTTTTGTGTTTATATATTTGAGATCAATTCAATCTTTACCCATATCTAATTTTTCAGATTATGATCCTCTATACTCTTATTAGTTTTTGACGTACCTTAATTAAATTGCAGTATTTATCTCTTTTCAACCTTGATTATTTAGTTCTGTAGATTCCCTTTACGCAAACGAAGCAGATGATATCAATTGTTGCATTCATTTTGAAGATGTTATAACTTACCAAAGTTCTTCTATTTAACAGAAATAATTGATAAATATTTTCATAACAGAATTATATAATATAAAAAAGTTTGAATGGAAGAAATCAAAGCTTGCATTTCGAGTCCTTAGGCATTTTAGCTAAATATAAACACAGTAGTGGATAAATTGAAAAAAGAGAAGTAGATTTTATATTTAATTTTAAGTGATCTTGCTCCTAATTTCATTCAATTTGCTGATGAGATATTTTAAAGTAATGAGAAGCTATTAAAGAAGTATCTGGTCTTGATGGTATAGTTAATCGCATATAAAATTATAGATAATTAGAGAGGCAGTTTACACAAGTCCAGTTGGATCTGTAACAAATAAATTAGCTAGCAATAACTCAATTTTGAATTATTTATAAGAAATTGTTATGTTTCAGCCAGGTTCTGAAGATGAATTTAAAGGCATCTATAAATTCGAAAATGATAGTAATTTAGATGATTATTAAATTGTTTAGCTCCATAGATTGCTATAAAATATTTCAATTTGATATTAGAACTAATCAAGTTTTTGGCTGAAAAGTACCCTGTCTCTTAAACCAACAAACCCACTAAGTTCAAAATCATGTATGACAGATTGGTTCAATAAGATATTGTCTTTCCTAAGCAAATTAGAGAATTAACTGCAGATATCAATGAAATAGAGGATGCTGTTGAAGACAACCAACCAGTCAAAAGATATCAAGCACAATAAATGGAACAAAATCAGGAAAATGGCATACATCAATTGGAGGAATTGCAAATTGAAATGAATGATTAAATTGACACAATTTGGGATATGCTTAATGATTAGAACTGCAATCCAGAAGGGGCAAAAGACAGTACCTAAAAATTATGATTTTAGTGTTATAGTTTTATTGTGATACTTTTAAAGAGAGTGATGCTAAATTGCAATAATTGGAATATGAATTATCCGACAAACTCAGTTAACAACAGAAGGATTAGATTGAGTTGTTGTGTAATTTCATAAAGATATTCAATTTAAAGTTTAATCATTTTGAAAGAAACAAAACTAAGAATGGATTCTTGGAGTTTCAACATGCAGTTTTAACAGAGGCCAGCAAAATTACTAAAAAGAACTATACTCCATCCGATGCTTATTAAAAATCTAAAATTTAGCCTCTTTCTCCCATTAGATAAGTAGGTTAAGATGAAACACAAGATGCTTCAAGATTTAATGAAATTACAAATACTTAAATTGAGAAGAAGGAGAAAATTGTTTAGTAAAGTAATTATCAAAGAGAGTTAGAATAATAATAATAACAACAATAACAAATTGATTAATCAAGATCCTAAAATAAAGTGAAATAAGTCGAGAAATAAAAAGTAATACAATCATAGTAATATAATTAATATGACGATCCTGACCCAACTGATATATAAAATCAGCTTTTACAATAACAAATTTAATATGACTAACAGTAATAATAAAAGTAGTATTAGGATCAATAGAAGTATTAAATTTAGTAAGATCAATAGAAATATTAAATTTAGTAAGATTATAATCATTAAAAATCTTCAAAACCAGCTCAATAGAATAACACACTTTTACTAGAAACTGATTATTCTCAATTCGAGCAAACAATTCCATCATAGAATAGAAATTAATTTGCTTAAGATTATTATTAACAACCCTCAAAATAAGAGGATAAACACGGATCTTTGGAATAGTATCAAGATTAATATACTTAAAAACCGTAAGGAATGAAATTAACATTCGGGAACAGAATTGAACAAGAATAAGATTAAAAGAGGGAAGGGTCAAGTTAAGTGTAATCTAAGGAAGTCAGGAACACAGGGCATAATTTATAATAGCAGCAATATGATGTTTTTTAGCAGCAAGTTAGTGCACCTTATCCTGGTTATCAATAGAATAATCAATTTCTAGATATATTTCAAAAATTAAGTAAAAGTGGGTATACATAAAAAATGATTGATGTTTGGAAGAAGACATGTTTATTGGGGAAGGGAAACTTATTTGAGAATGATTTGATCAGAGTTTATTGTACATTTGGATTACAGTTTCAAGTGTTGAACAATAAAAATTACTTAAAGATTTCGTTGTACATTTTAAACAAGATTGATCAAAGTCTATCGATTAATATCAAATTTCAAGGCGATAAATGTAATTATCAATTTATTACAAACAGCAACGAAGTTTTGGATAAAGTCTGATAATAAAAAGGTTTTGGAACGAGAATTGCAATATTTGATTGTGGTTGATGAGTGCAAGGAACTCATTAATTGTTAGATACAGATAGACAATCAAATTTTGAATGTGTTGTTGCCAACGAGTCAGTATAATTTTATAGATTTTCTGGATTTGAGGGCAGAGATATTTTAGGTTAAGATTAAGGATGTGCGATTTTATTAAAGTCAGCCATTTAGATTGCAGATTGGTTGGGACACTTTTAAGAAAATCAGATTTACTGAAGTGAATAATTACTATGGTAAGGGATTTGTGATTATTTAATTAGGAGCTACTTATGGAAACAATAATTACGTCAGAGTAATGATGATAGAGAAAAATATATGGATCGTAGAGGCTACCGATTAAAATCTCATTCCATAATTATTATTTTTGTTTTCTTGAGTTTGATTTCAATATTTTATTAATATATTTATGGAATTATAAATAATAAATAAAGAAATGTTTTTTTTACTCTTATATGGTGTCATGTATCGAAATTTATTTATTAAGAGCTTTTTAGCCTTGAGCTTATTAATGATAGGCTTATTTGAGTACAACTGTATGTTTTATCTGTTTGAGTGGATTTGGTTATGGTTTTTCGGAATGATTTTATCAATGGTATTTTTAATAAAGGAAGAATCGATAAATGAGGAGGATAGAGAACAGCTACTTGAAAAGGAGATTAGTGAACACAAGTAAACCTATATACCATTTACAATGTATGCGATAAATGCATCAATACAAGCAGCAGACATATTATTAATATGTTTTGAATTATTCTATATGAGCTTCGGATTGTTCATTATAGTAAAATAAATGAAGTAATATAGTGTTAAGGGATTGTGTTTGTATTCTATATCATCTATACGAATAAATACGATTAGCTAAAACTCATTTATGGAGGTGTTGTCCTGCTGACAGGCATTTTCTCACTCGCTTTGGATACGGATGGGAATGATAAGTGCTACATTGGTTTGATAGCGACTCTCCTTCAGATAGGAACAAACATCTATACCATAAAGTTAAAAGAAGAATTTATGTGTTAGTAATTAGAATTCATAATAATTTAAAGATATATATTTCAGCATTCCAAATATATTTCCTATACTGGTCTACTCAAATTTCTGATGTGGGTAATTGTGATTGTGATAGTCAATTTCATTCCCTGTCCTAAAGTTGATAAGACTACTGTGTGTCCTAACAATCAATATTCTGATAAGAAATGCTCTGCTAATGGCAACTTGGGAGATTTCAGTGGGTATTTTGAGACTACCTTTTCAGAAGAATACAATCAGAATCAACAGAAGAGTATTGTAACCAAATTATAATTATATTGTAAAGACTTACCCAGTAATTGTGTTCGTAGTGTTGATCTTAGTGAGTTCAGCTATTAGCTACATGGACAATAAAATAACCATCAAGCAATAATCAGACAAGAAACAAATAATTTAACAATTTGTTTTTTTTCCTTTATAGATTTGGGTATATCATAGTCATTTAAATACAACCTTGTTTGTGTTTTGCATTCTGTTCTTCATTTTGCAATGGTTATTAGGACTCTATATAGTAAATGATTGATAATTAAGTAGATATTTTAAGACAAGAAGACAGCCAAATATGAATAAATCGAAGAAGATCAAGATTCAGAGTTTTCATGAATAAGATTTTAATTTTTTTGTAATGGGTCATGCCACTCAATAATCATAATATCCCATATAAAATGCTATTCTCAATAACAACATCAAAGCATTTTGACCAAAGATCTTGGTTCTCTTTCCTATTTTCTCAATTTACTTCCTCCATTCTGATTCATTTTAGCAATCCTAATAAAAATCCGTTAAAGTAGCCTTAGTTTTAAAGGATTCATTTTTATTATGGTAATGATAGATTCAATATCTTCAACTTAGGACTGAAGGATGATTGATCCAATTTGTCTATCCTTACAAATTACTTCAACTGCTTGATTTTCCTTTCCTACTACTGCAATGTTAGGCAAGTAGTTCAATTCCATGGCTCTCCCAAACTAAAGAAAGCTATAATGTTAAACATAGGTCAATTAATTAGTCTTAAGATAATTATTAAAATCATTGGAAATAACATCCAAAGATACAGCTATGGGATTTATTAGCAATTTTAGATTTTAATTCTAACTTAACCGTTTTAATCTTTGGCTTGATATTCTGCTTAAAGTTCTCAAAATATTTAATCACATCCATATTATTGCCATAAGTAGCTTAATCTAAGGCATCACAGAATTCAAATTACTTGGCTGCTTGTTCAAATATAAATTTATTTGATGACTTCAAAATTACTTTTAATACTAAACTATGCTATTTAATTATTAACATATAAATACCCCTTTCTTTTTAACACTTCCATTTTCTTTTGCTTCTCAATCTTAGATGGCTGACTTGACTGAGGATTTAAAGATCGAGAACCTATTCTTAAGACATTTGATTAATTTTTTTATTAAATATATAATCAATTCTTACTCTATCTAGATATAATTAATATCCATTAAGTAATCTCTTCAAAGATCCCAAATGTATTCTCTTGCTTTAAATTAATTTAACTTAATTTCATTTACAATATTTAAATCGTTTGCAAACTTTTAGGTCTATTCTAGATATTCATCAATTTCTAATTATAAATATGAATTTATGAATCAAAATAATAATTATAAAATATTAATATTATGTCTCTATCAGATTTATTATCATTGATCTTTATTTTTTTTAAACTTATTATCTATGTTTTATTATTATAAATATTAAGTATCAAATAATCTCATTTAAAAATAATAAATTTGATTAAGAAATAGTAATCTTAATCTTAACTTAGGCTGATAACTTCAAATTGATTATCTTGTAATGAAATTATTAAGTAATTCTTTAATAATAATTTAAAAATGTATAAGGAAATTTATGGTTGTACTTTAATACACCCGTCTAAATATACAGAGAAAGGCAATTTGTTTGTAGGGGGAATAAAATCACTTGATTAGATTTAGAAGCATAAATTTGGTGCAATAATCTCAGCAGTTGAGAAATTGGACAAGCAGATTCCAGATTACATTCATCATCTCAGAATAGTAGCCTATGATGAACCTAATTTTAATTTGTCTGAGCATTTTGAATAAACAACTTCGTTCATAAAACAACATCTTGAATCCACTAATGTTCTTGTTCATTGTTAAGTAGGAGTATCAAGATCTGTCTCATTACTTATGGCTTATTTTATTAAGGAACTCCACATGACTCCTGATGCTGCATTATAATACATTAAAAACAAGAGAGACTTTGTTTGTCCAAATGAGGGATTTTAACAGCAGCTTCGGATATATTATGATAAATGCCAAGAAAATAATAAAATTGATTGAAAATGATTTTTTAATATTTTTTTTAATTTGAATGGGTATTTGTCATTGTAGCAAAAGTAGTGAGGGAGAACAGAAGTTAGTAAAAGTGAAAGTGGGAGGAGGTGAAGATGGAAATTGCACTTGGAAGGTTTTGAAAGGGGTTTAGTAGCATAACTTGGTCACTAATTCAGGCTGGGAAATGAAGTTTGAACTCTCATCTAACGGAACTATAAGTGGTGGAAATAAGAATGACAATGAAGAAGGTGCCTTGAAAAAGTTATATGCTGGAACTCTAAAAAATGGTATATTGGATTGTGTAGCTACGTTTGAGGATGGGGCTCAAATAAAGTATGATGGTGTAATGGAAGGTTCCATTATGAAAGTTAACTGCAGAGTCATCAAAGGAAGTGAGAAATTTCACGAGGGAGATATTGCTGAATGCATTGGACCTGTGAAATATGATTGAATTTATTAATACTAAAAGTATTTCTAAAACGTATTAATTAATACTGGATATATTCATATCGTTGAAAAGACTCTCTTCATTTTAATTTCTTTGATTAAACTTAATGTAATATTAAGAGTGAAATAACTTTAAAAATAAATATAGACCAATATCAATTTTTAAACACTTCTACATATTGTTTTGTTCTATCATGCAATTCTTCAATTTAATGTTTGACTGTTTCATCATTGACATCTTCTAATACATACTTGATATTTATATTGTTTTATTACATCTCTATCTCCATCATCTGTAAAGTCTGTGTATTTGATTTGGCCATCGTCTTCAAGAGCATATGTGATTTTCAAATGATAACCCATTCTCTTCTTCCCCCTGCTTAAAAATAAATGAGCTTCCCCTTCGACTGATTCTACGGCTGAAATCTTAGTTTATCCGATTTTCATCTAAAAATATTAAATAGTTGGAATACTCCAACAATATTCTCCAACGATTTCTTAATCTCATTCATGGGTACTTTCTATTCCTCCCAAGTTCCTGAGACATTCCATTGTGATCCAATTGTTTAAGGTTGTTGCACTTAGGAAGGATCCTCTACTTTTTTGGGTTAACAATCAATTTTTGGATGATTTGGATCATGTTTAACCCAATATGTATATGAATGCTCCTTCTTTGAATTGTCCATTTAAATTTCCAGAATATTTTATAAATTAATTATTAATAAAGTAAACATTCATCATTAACAACCACTTCTTAATTGCTATACATAATTATACCTAAAATTAGATTACAATATACCTTCTTTAAATCTTATCATTATCCTTTATCTATTCCTAAGTATGACTAGATTTTTCACCCTTTTCATTAACAAAAACAATACTCTGATTTGATTAGATAACAATCACACTTTTATCAATGAAATTGGCCTGAATCACGCCATTGCTGAGTTTTAAAAGAAGAGCATTTCTCGTTTTAAGAAACTTATCAACAAAAACTTAAGAAATTTCAGAATTTGTGTTATTTTCATCAACACCTAAATACAGAGTAAATTTTTAGAGTAGATTGACCTTTTTATCCAAATCTGAGGGATAATTATCATATTGATAATCCTATATTAGATTCTACTTATCTATATAATTGAATTGCTGTTTGTTGCATTAAATAATTTTGGTCGCATCATTAAATAGGATACCACAATTATTATTTGATAGGACATAACCAATACCGTATTTACTTTGATAATCACAACACTTTATAACATATGTGACTTCGTTCTCCTTACTCTAAGTTATAAAAGGACAATTACAAATTATGGTTAATTGTTGTTCTCCAGATTTAAATCCTATTTTTTCTGAGTTTATTGATTCTCCTTTAAGTAATTAATTCCTTCAGTTAAGGCTATGGTTTAAATTAGTAAATACTCTTAATGCGTTCGGCTTAGGACATTTTGAGTCGAGTTGAAAATAGGTCATTCGTCTTTGGAATTTAGCCTGAAGTTTTGACTGAAACTAATTCTGGTTAAATGGGTTTAGAGTTGAGCAATACAGCCTAAGAACTAAACATTGCAGCCTAAGAATATTAAGACAACCATGCTGCATTTGGGGGACTTAGCAGTTGAGAAATGTGAGTGGTTTTGGGGATTGGATTTGAAGTCATAAAAGGATGACTTAGAATTTCATCCAAAGTTAATCTTTTGGAAGGATCAAGAACAAGAATTCTAGAAATCAAATTTTTAGCATTTTCAGATATTTGAATATGATCTGGAAAATTGAATTGGCATTGCGATATTTTATTATAAGTTGTCCTTAACATCTGAAGTCTCGAATGGGGGTTTTCCTATTAACAGTGTATAGATAATAACACCAACTGACCATATGTCTGCTTAGTAATGAATGTCCCAATCTCTTTCATCCAAAATTTCAGGTGCAATATAATTTGGAGTCCCACAAATAGTGAGTCTTCGTTGTCCATCATAATCTAATTTTGTAGCCAAACCAAAATCTCCCAGTTTCAACTCCATCTTATCATTTATAAACAGATTCCCTAATTTCAGATCTCGATGTAGCACTCTATGAGAATGGATGTATTTCAATGCACCTATCAATTGCTTCAAGTAACATTGCACTTCTATTGGCGTGATTCTTCTTCTTCTTTTTAGCAACTCATTCAGAGTCTAAAAACATAACAATAAATTAAATCACTTGATTTTAACACAGTTCTAAAAGTATATAGACATTCTCATTATCCTCAAACACATCTTCAAATTGAACAATATGCTAATGATGAAGTGATTTATGAAGCTTTATCTCAGTGATTAACTACATTAATCTACTACTATACCTTCGCTTTTGTTCTCCCTGTCTTTAAAGTGCTTTTAGCAATAATCTTCGCTGCTAACACTTTCTTGCTTTCAATAGAAGTAACCTCGTAGCATTTCGCAAACCCGCCCTTTCCTAATACCTTTCCTTTCTAATATCTTCGATATGCAGTCTCTCCATTAGGTTTCTTATACTTTTCCTCTATTATTGAATTTTCAATTTACGGTTATTCTTCCATTTAAATTAAAATTAAAAACCAAAAAAAGTTAAACAATTCAATACCAAATATCTAGTCCATCATATAGTCTACACTCTATCCTTTCATCTCTCTTTTAAATCCACATCTCTAATACAATACTTTAGCCGAAAATACAAGCATCCTTATTAATCTAAGCACCTCATTGACTAATCTCAATACATTCTGTTTTAAATAAATTATTTTCAATATTCTCTTTACATAACATCAACTTAAATTTCTATTATGGTTTAATAATACTAAAGAAATAATAGATGTATGTATTTGTTATAATGTTGAATTTAACAGCTTAGAACCAATACAATCAAAAATCTATATAATTGTATAATATATTCAAAATTTACTCAATTTCCTTTGAAATAGTCAATGAGCTCACCTCCACTTATTATATATTCATAATACAACAAATTGTCGTGATGTAATATTTTTATAACAACAATATAATAATTCTATATTTCTATCAAAATATCAATACTTAATACACTCCTTCTATGTATATTAACTTATGTCTTTATTTACTTAATTAAGTCTATTATTATTGCTTTTTTGAGCTCTTTTCATCACCCTTAAAGTAAAAATATGTTTTCTAAAAATAGATGCTTTATTTTACAAATTTAAGGTTCCCTAAGAAACATTACTATAACTTTATCAAATCTATCTATAATCACATCTATATGACGCCTTGTTACTGTAAAGTAAGATATAAAATTACCTTACTCTTTAAAGGAATTATCAATGAAGGAGCACACCTTTTACTTCTAATATAAAATGATAGAGAATGAAAAAACATTAAATTTCTGTATTGAATTGTGATTACAAATTTTTTGTTTAATCTAAAAACTACGCTACACTTTATAATAAATTATACTGAATTAATAAATGTATTGAATGTAAACTTCTTTTAATATATATATATAAAACCTAAGTGGGAACAAGGTATTTAAAAAGTTTGGCTAATAGAGATTTCTCAATATTAATTAGTTAGAGATTATTCAATAATAAAAAAATAAAATATGGAATCAATTAAAGAAAAACCTGAAGCATGGAACCAAATGAAGAATTAGAAGAATATTTTAGAATTTAATGATTTATATTTGTATTTTACATTTGAAATGTATATAGGATTTGATAATGTCTTGGCTAAGGATTTGTTATGGCTATATTTGTAGATTTCACAATTTCAGTAAAATTTATGTAGTTTCAAACAGATATGAAATAAGCGAGAATCTAATTTGAAGATTCTAATTAACAAATTCAACAAAATTAGAAGGATGAAACTAGTTAGGAAATGGAAAGATCAAAATCTAAATACGAAGAATAAGATAGAATTTCTACTGATTTCATATTAGAGATGAAATTTTTGATTAATACATATATTAATATTATTTATAAAATATCAATGTGAGAGATTTCCTAGGTTAAAATAAATGGAAACTGAAACGCTTAAAATCATGGGTTTATTCAAATGTACAAAATTAATAGGGAAGTTGCAAAAGTGTTTTGGATTACTGATGTGAGGGAAGGATGAATTGAAAAAAGGAGTTTTAAAGAGAGTAGGTGATGATTGCGAAAAAAGTCGATTTTTTAATAAAAATGATGTCATTTTAATATATAAATGGTGTCAGATTAATAATTAAAATTAAATATTTTTGAAAATGATGTTCATAGATTGAACTATAATAATAAAATATATGCAATTACAAACTACTCTCTTCATTATTCTTTTTGACTTGGTAGCGATATCAGATAGCGTTTACACTGCCTTATTACCTTATTTTTCGCCAGTGGCAAAAGACAAAGGATTTACTGAGACTGAAATTGGTATCATGCTTGCATTTTATCCTATTGGAAGTGTGATTGCTACACCGTTTGTTTCTATGTGTAGTTCTAAGAGGAAAGCAATATTAATTGGCTTGATACAGAGTTCTATAGCCACAATAGGAATGGGGGTGTCTAAATTTTCAGAGGGTGGCCTATTTTTTGCGTTATCATGCATTTTTCGAGTGATCATAGGATCTGTACTATAATTTGTCTATATCAATAGGGAGCATCATTTTTGCTGATCCCCTCATATGCAGCATTGCCTATATTATTTAAAGAAGATGTAACATAAAAGATTGCAGGATTAGAGATGGGTCATTGTGTCGGTAGAATAACAAGTACAGGGTTATTCACAATGATTGCCTAGCTAATTTCATTCGATACTTATTAGCTTCCTTGTTATGGATTGGCATTAATCTATGTGGTCAGTTTCTTGGTCACATACAAATATTTTTATCTACCTGAAGTACCTGAAGGAATTTCTCCAAAGAAGAAACAGAAGGAAGCACCCAAACCTTAAATCAATCAAAATCATCCCATCACCATTACCAAGTCCTAAACAATTACTCCGATCGAAGTTATTGTTTAAAACGATAATTCTTTGATTCAATAGAATGAAGATTTAAATTAATCATAGCAATAACTCAAACCGAATGAATTACTAAATTAGTCAGTCTAAAATGCAGAGGTTATTGAAGGATAGCTCTAAAGACATGATACAACTATGCAAACTTTAGAAGTTCCACAAGTCAATGGAATGAGAAAGAGCAGTTCAAGTGGAGGAGAGGACAGATCATGTGAAGAGGATACCCTTCATGACAAGAAGGCGATTAACAAATGGTAAACTTAGATACGATCGATTATCCAATAAAGAAGGGAAGGCAAACCAATTTCTATTCCAGATTCTCCTAAGATGAATAATAGTTAAAAGATGAATCATGTTAGCCTCTTTGAAAGTGGTAACAAGATGTAGAATAGCACTCAGTTGGAGGTTCTTCAAGAATAGGAAGAAATTACAGAGGATGATGGTAAATTAGAAGTCAAAGATTATGTCGATATTTTTAAAAACAAGTCATTGCAAGTGACTTTCATCTTTTTCTTTTGGCTTTCTGCTCTAGAAAATGGATTAAGACCCTTTTTGGTAATTAATATTATAATAATTATAGGCTAACGAATTAGGAGATTATTATGGTCTTTCAGAGTATAACATCTCTTATCTCTTCATGATTCCTATTTTCACATACTTGTTATCTGCAATCTTGGTGGCTCGTTAAACTTATTTTTAAGAATAAACTCTCTTTAAATTCGGAATGTGGATTTTGGCAGTAAGTTTCTTCTTCTATTGTCCAACAGTGTTTAAGTTACCACATTCAATTGCCTTTATTCTTGTTGGAGAGTTCATGAGAGGTATAAGTTTGGGCATTGGCTGTGCACTCTTTATACCAAATATCAGTGACTCCTGTGTGGACAAGGTTGGAGTATGTAAAGCAAATTTGATTGGAGCAAATCTTTACTAATTTGGTTGGTCTTTAGGCGACATATTTGGTCCAATTATTTGTGGAGCATTCGTTGAAAAAATTGGATATGAACTGACCACCTTATTCTCTGGATTTGTTATCATTGTCTTTACAATAATCTATTTAATTTTTAGAAAAAATAAAAGTCGTATCTAAGTAATTACTGTTGAAAACATTAATAACAAAGTGCCATAAAATAACAATGCTTGATTTTATAAAACTGTAAACAATTATAATTAATTAATTGTATTTGGAGAATCTCTTAAGTCCTTCTTTTTATAGTAGAAAATATTGAATGTTATTAATGTTTTAAAGATACTACTATCTATAATTTAGTCTTTAAATCAGCTTAATTATTATATATATATATTATTGGAATGCTCAAACTCAAATAATCAACTAAGTCACATTAACTTTCACTTAAATCCTGTTTAACCTGATCTCTCACTTTATTTTTATTATTTTAGATTAATATTGCATTTAGTATAAATTACACTTTATTTTCTTTGAGTCTCTAAGTATTTACCAGGTATTAACCATTAAATTTCTTAACAAGAAATCCAACTTATTTTTAGCTTATCCAATAATTTAATAATAAATCACTTAATTATAAAATATTATACAAATATAACTAAAATTTCGTATAAACTCAATAGCGTGTAGATGTACCAAACATAATTTGATCTGCATAGGCTTTATATTGATTGACAAGCACAGAATGAAGGGAACATTGAATATTTTGGGCGGAATTGAAAAAGAACTTAAGTGGGTATTATTGAGTAGAAGAATCAAAAGTAAGCAACTTAGAAAAAGCCACAGTGAATGCAAGCTAAATTAAGATGAGAAAGAAGATTTACTTTGAGCTTGGCAACATTATAAGATGGACGTCCAACATTATTTTATGGATTGAGTGGGTCAATGATGACAAGGCTTTGTTATTGGCAATAAGCAAAATTGTGAGGGTCAAAGATTATAGTAGTTTCCTACTCAAAAACTTCAGGTTGATCAGGACAGATGGTTTTTCCTGCGTAGTCTAATTCACATCCATAGACATTCAGGAATTCAATAAGCAAGGTACCTATTGTTGGCCAGCTCTTATCCTGATTTTGATAGCTTTATAGAAATGACACAATCATCAATATCAATCCATAAGAGCTTAAGCCACCACTGTAGGTGTCAGAGAGATCACTCTTGTGAAGAAACTACTTCATAATAAGTGTCAATGGTTTGAGGGGTTCGTAATTTTTGATATACTTACGAATCAACTAGACACATTATAAACCATTATGTTTGGTCTCTTGGATGGAAATGTCAAGTCTCTTATTCATATACTACTTATTGCATTTTGCTCTGAGCACTGGAGTGGTTGATTACGTAACACATTTAGTTTCCTCAATGAATTTGCATTTCTTCAATTCAACCTCAATTCTTTATAAAATATCAGTCACGAACTTCTCATGTTGATTGGATATTTTAATCACCAGATCAATGTCTGAGTGTGGTAAACATAATTCTGTTGCATATGATCCATAGACATCAATTTGAGCTCCGGCATAAGTGGCACTTACAACAGCTGAAATTTCATCTATAAGTTTTTAGAATGCATTCTTATTTTTTTTATTGTATTAATCGATTTCGGAAACAAACAATTTGATATCTTAAGTGAGTTATTCCACAGTATCATAAGTAGGCAAATACTAAGTGCATTGTCCCATTTCCAGTTGATATTCATAGAATTTCATTTCCTTGCTTTAATCCTTTTATTGATTCTTATTCTTTTTGCTGCTCAGTGGCATCAATCCATCTACTTATTCTGTTTGTGTGGCTGTAGTATTTTTAGGATATTCCATCTTAATACCCAACTGTTGTAGATACTACTTATTATTTCTGTATAACTTATCCAATTGATCTCGATCCTAAATATTCAAGGTTAGCGAACATAGTTTCTATCCCTTCTATACTTATGGTATTTTTGGGGTCTAAGCAGTTTTCTTAGATTACAATTCTTGTTGCTCTTCGACAAACAATTGATAGGGTCTCTATGCACTAAAGTTTTGGATCAAAATATCATTCACTTTTTTGCTTTACTCTGACAATTCTTAGACTTCCGTATATATCTTGTTTTTATCTAATGTTTAACTCCAATATTACTCAAAAATTGGCTGTTCTTATTTGCCAAAAGAGCTTAGTAATAAAATTTCGATTCAACCAAATTCAATATTATCTCGTCATGCACTATTTGGATAAACACTTTATTAATACGTTCTTTTGAAATCTAGATCTCTTCCTTCTCCCATAAAGACAATGCAAACTTTGTGACGTCTTCCATATGGCCCACTATTTCCCTTACTCTCTTCAAAATATAAACTAATGTTATCAATAGGTTCTAATCTTTCTATTGAGATAGAATATTCCTGAACAATATATTATCTATGATTGGGAAATGCTGTCGAATCTGCTTTAAAACATCTTAATTCATCCAACAAAAACGAATATTTAATAAATACTTTTAATTTAAATAAAATGTCCAAAATGTTTCATACAATGGCTGATCTCTCGGATCTAGATGCCATTACTAAATCCAACAAGGAGCGACTTCGTTTACTTAACATTCTTCCTAAAGAACAAAAGGCAGAGATCGAAGTTTAAACAGATGTTTAAACTGAAAAAATTGTTTAAATACTTCCCAAAGAAGATTCACTCACTTTACTTAATCTAAGCATCAATAAGTACATCCAAGAAGTAGATCAATACAACAAGTAATATCAACAAAATCTAGAAGAATTAATCAACAAAATTAAAGCCACAGTCAGGAGAGTTCTGAATTAAGAAGCATATGTTTATGGATCCTTTGCAACTGAACTCTCCCTGCCTAACAGTGACATAGATATTGTCATCATGACTGCATAAACCATGTACATTGTTGATCAAATGAAGAAATTGGAAATTGAATTTTCAAAAACTAAATTCATAGAAGAAACTAAATGCATTCTATTCACTGCTATTCCTGTACTCAAGTTGAAGTCTGTCAGCTACTATTTTAACAAAAGAATTGATATTTCATTCCAAGAACCCAGACACAATGGTATCCAATGTGTTTCATTAATTAAATCTTACCTCAACTATTTGCCAGAATTGAGACCCTTGACCATGGTATTAAAGTAATTTCTATCTCAATCCTCTCTCCTAGACCCATATCAAGGAGGATTAAGTAGCTATGGGTTGAACTTGATGATCATTTCCTTTTTGCAATCTCGCACTGGCCAATAACTTTCCTTGGGTTAATGCTTAGTCGAATTTCTGTACCTCTATGGATGTGAAATGGACTACATTGCAAAAACCATTTATGTATTCCTACCTGACTAACAGATTTCAGCTTATCCCATTTATTTTAATCCATAAAATGCAGTTAATCAAATTCCAACTCTATTGATATAAGATCCTCTAAATGAAAAGCATAATGTTGGAAGACCTACCTACAATATCTAAGCTATCAAATTTATTTTTGCTGTTGGATTTATGAAGGCTTTAAATTATTAATCAGATCAGATTGATGATTTTTTATCATGTGGAAAGGATGTTCAATTAAAATTAGAGTCTCATATACATAATTTCTATTAACAATGATTTTGAGTATATAATATATAAGATGATCAATAAATGATTAAATGTTAATAATTTTTGAGTTAATCAATATATGCTTTTAGGGTATGTCTATTTGTTATGATATTCAAAGGTTTTGTTTTTTATTAATCATTATGTTTTTTTGACAATTAATTAAAAAATATAATATAATTAGGTTTCTGTTAATATCGTAGCTATTAAATAAAGAGATGCTAATAAAATAGACAATAAAGAAATTTAATTTTTATATGACTCATAATTAAGATCTTGTTTGTTTGTTTCAATCTCTTTGGATTTAAAATTATATTTATTTTTTTTGTAGGTATCTAAAAACTTAAATCAATTATCAATTTATTCATTTTACTCATTCAATATAAAATTAAAATACATCTAAAAACTTTATTAAAAATTAATCAATAATTCTAAATAAATTTCAATTCTCAATTTACATAAATTTCTTATAATTTGATGGCATTTCTTATATAAAGGATTAGCACTCCTTTGATTTTAATAAAGTTTTGCACTCTTAATTGACATGACTAAACTTCTTGGCGTAAAACAATATTTTTCCTAACCAAATTTTAAGATTCATTCTATTGGCACACATTAACAATTGATAAATTATTTATATGAAGTTGGGACTCCTGAACATGACTTCTTGTATTCTGGATAAGAATTCAAAACTGGCCTAATCTTGCAACAACTAGCTAATCAAAGGGATTATATACTTCATTGAATAGCACTTCATCTGCAACTAGTTTCAAATACACTTCAACTGATTATAAATCTCTTTACAAACACATAAATGGCCATAATTATTCATATTGCTCCTTTAATTTAATGATGTTATTCTAATCTACAATAAACATTTCTTTAATATCTTAGGGCAAGACTTCTAATTTTAAAAGTAAAGATATCTGATATTGCAATTGTGAAAATCTGATTTTAGGATTTAATTACCAAATAGTAATTGCAACCTTTTTGAGTAAATTTTTATAAACATCCTCAGGGCAATTACCATTGTGAATTAAAACATTAGCAAAGTAATAAGGATTTTCCATCAAATCTACTATAAGAATAAGCTAAGAAATTTAGATGAAAATATTTACATCTCTTTATAAGAAGTCCTTATATTATTCAAATTGTTAGAGATCTCTCAGAAAACTCTATCCAATAGAAGCAAAGAAGGAGTCAACCTTCCCATAGATGATTCCTAATTGCATTGAAATCATATATTGATCATAGGAAAGAGTGGTAGGATTCAAGACATTGGTGAAGTATCCATTAAAGGAATGGTAGGTTTCCTCAGATATTTATTGACATTTAGTAGAGACATACTTGAGATAATTCAAATTCATAGAAGGCATTTCAAATTGAATTCTGAGTATATTTAAGAGTATATTCTATCTTTCATCTTCGTCAACAAAGCCTAAATTCTTCATGACAGAATCCATATTTTGATTACTAAAATCATCTTTTAATAATGAAATCACAACCAAACTAATTAATTTGGTGATGAGAGAATTGGTGTCGACATTTTTCTTTTTTGATTGTCTGTCTTGGATTCTTTTATTTTGAGAGACCCTTAAACAATAGATATAAGTAAATAAGATTTTTTTTTAAATCTCTTGAAGCTTGAGCAATTAGAGAATAAATTCAACGGATATATTTCCCAGCAATTACTAAGTGAATATTGTTCCCATATTCAGAGCAAACCAATCCAAAATACTAATTTCATTTTCTAATTTCATATATTGTAATACATTTATTCGAATCATACGTTTCTCGATTCTCTAAGTTCAATAACACTCCGAAAAATGTACTCAGAATAGATTCTATTTTTTGATCTTCATTGATAATTTATTTCAATGCATTTAAATTATAAAACAATGGATAAGTAATTGCATACATGTCAATCAAACTTGCTAGCAATTTATTTAAAAAAGGATTTTCATGTGAATTTATTACTTTTTCAAGGTATTAAATATTAACTCCGAACTCCTCCGACTTCAGTAGTTCTTCCTATACACTTGAATTAGAGGTTGCTTCTATTAATAGACCATGTAGAGGTGAAAAGGTGTCAATATAATACAGTTAGTCTTGGCTCAACTGTCCTCCTAAATAGAATGTGTTTTTGAATAATATTTTCCCCATTTACAACAAATGTTCATGAGTCTAAAATAATTGATTACATTTGAAGAATTCAAACAAATCTTTCTAAACAGAAGTTTAAAATATTGAAATATATCTGCTGAGTAATTCAAAGATGCAACAATCACAACTATTGAGAATTTTGCAGTCTTTGATGCCTTTAGTATAATAGAGATCCTTGCATTCATGCTAAAAGTCGAAATTAAATTAATTGGATCCTATTTTCTCAAGCATTACTATTGCTACTAGATTTCTCAAATTTGGATACTTAGCCAATAGTTTGTTTAAGTAATCTAAGATGCACATCAAATAGCAATTAAGTGAAACTATTTTTTGAGGATTCGTTAACTCTTGCAACGTATTTTCCACTTCATGTAACAAATGGAGGAAAGAGCATTAAACAAATATTAAAAATTCCATAGCAGCATCTCCAAACTAAATAATAGGTTGCTTTTTGGTCACTCTCTATGATGCCAACTTCTGAATAATTTGTTCTTGAACTGATCGCAGTGAATTTCTATATATTTATTATTACTTTTACTTTTCAACATATTAGGCAACGAGTCTTATTTCTAATAATTAATTAATTTATTTATTTATGATTGATAATTATCCAATAAAATCCACTTTGGATATTTCCTCATCTACTTTTTTTAAGTCAAAGAAATCCTTTGCTGCATTCTATAGGATTTCCATAAATTCTTCATTATTTATAAGAGATTTATTCAGCTTGGATAATGACAGACTATTACTTCTTCTACCTATTGGCCTCCGAAGTGAGAATCAATTCTCTCAAACAGTCCTTTAATTTTTTCTGCTATCTGTTAACTAAAGGGTCTGTTCTTTTTCTTTTGGATGTAGAAAAAACCAGTCAATGCTAAAATTGCTGTTAGACCTAAAAACTTATATTTATTCTTTAATTCCATAATTATATAATTAAATAAATGTGAATCAAAATCTCTCTTTGAATAATTTTTTATTTTCCAATTTATTTTGAAATTTGAGATTTGTTCAATAAATATGACTCATCTTATCTGGAGTATTTCAATCGGTCAAGTATTATCTCAAAATAGTAAATGATTCATATATATATATATTATTTTTAATATATAAATTATTTTAATTAATGGCATACGTCTTTACCTTTTCGCCTTCACAATAAATCTATATTGGATCAATAAACGATGCCTCCAATTTAAATTTCTTGGAGTAAAAACAAATCAAACATATCATTAATTGTAAGGCATATGAAATTAAATAGTTTTGGTACTTCTGAATGCCCAAATGTCTATGAGTTTAAATAATAATTTAATTACTCGAAGTTAAATATCTAAGAACATGGTGAAATCCTGCCTAACCAAACCCTACAATGGTTTTAACAAAATAAAGATGGAAATGTCTTGATCCACAGTCAATTTGGAATTAATAGAGCTCCAGCTCTTATTGCAGCTGTAGTTTAAAAGATCACTTAATGCAATTTAAATGAAATTCTACAAACTATCTCATTCAAAAAGCCAGACATTAAGGTTTCAAGTAAGATCTAGGAAGAATAGGAACTAATTTAGTTAGATCAGTATTTCTAATAGATCTCAGCTCAACTTAAACCTTAAATCAGAACTTAGAAAGACTGTGCCTTTAAATGTATCAAGTGTAGAACTGATGTATTTGTGTCAGCAGTTTTGGTTCATGGAATAAGTAATAGTTGATTTAATATCATTTAGAGCCTGAATGCAATCATTATTTCATTGAAAGACCTCATTTCATAGAAGAGTATGAATAAGATGGTAAAATATCTTGCTAAAAATGTAATTAAAGGGTAGGCGACTTTAAATATATTGGATCTAAATGTAATTGTGGAGAATACGTATGTCCTGCTTATATGTATAATAAATCGAAAGTAGACAAGAAAATAATATGAGTAAAATAAAAAACATTCGATATTAATTCAATTTCTTCTATGTTTATATTTAATAGTTGATAATTCTTTAATAATACTATTTCTTAATATAAAATAATGTAATGAAAATGATATAATATTTAATAATAACCCTTCTAGATTTTGAAATATGAAATATATGTAAATGTATTTCAAAACCTATGATCATTAGAAGAATTTTTGCACAAAATCTATACATTTATTTGGAACATTGTAAATTGGATTCTAAAAGTTACTATCTGACAAAGAATAACCACTTAATCCATAACATGTATGATAAGTATCGGGGTTCTTACTTGGTTTATCAAATATTCCTCCTGCCGGGTTTTGACACATTTGAATATAGGTCTTTAATTCTTATACATCCATTAACTATTCATTGACATAGCCAGATAACATGAGCAAATTGAATATAGCTCCTTGCCAAAATGAGTAACAGGAATCCACGACTTTATTTGTCCTACCATTGAAACCTCCTTCATTTTCCATTTATCTACTCACTAACCAATTCAATAGTTTCTCTTAATCTATGTAATGTGCCTTGCCCATACACACTAAAGCAGCGTATCCACAATAAGCATATCCTCCATGAGCCTCAGAATACCTAACAGCTCCAATACCTCCTTCATAAGTTTGACATGATGCAATATACTCAGCACAACCATCCAATAACTTGGGACTAATATATTTGCAAATATTGATACTCTAATTTTAGAATGACCACCATTATCACAACTATATATACAGCCCTCATGTCTGCTTCTCCGTTTATATGCATTAAATAAGATCCCTTTTCCCTTGGATCCTATATAGACCAGAAGAAATTTTCCAATCCCTTTCTATCAATCAATCCTAAAGAAGCTGGAGATCCAAGAATGAATAATGCTACAATACGAATTATTTATACTTAACAAAGACGAATAAGTAGGTGCTAAATGTTCAAATTAATAGGGACCCCCACCAAAGCCTCCAATTTTGCATTGCTGCAAATATTAGAGAATTTTTTCTTCATATTTTGATACATCTTCTTATAAGATACTCAAAGCATTTAGTGGCCAATATATACACCAAGGTTACCCAACATCCAAATAGAGAATAGAGTAACCAATATTTAATAGTCTCTTTGTACAATATTTTATGTGTTGATCTGCTAATAATTCTAGTTTATCGAGTGGCTCATATTCTTTGTAGTATTTATTCTCCAGCAAATCTTGGGGGACTTCTTCAGACTCCGCATTTTAGTATTATTTTCTGATTTAGGCAATTGCAGAGTGTACAAGATTTTATTCATTTTAAGTACGATTCAGCTATTTCATTTAATATAGAAATTTCTTAATTATTAAAATACACGTAATTTAATATGCTTTTTCTTACATTCTTGATTAGTGTTTCTGTAGCTTCTCAAGACTTACTCAAGAAATGCTATTTAGAACAATTCACCATTGGTGATCCTGAAGGTAATAATCATTTTTAAATTCCTAGTTAAAATATAGATATACTTTGAGGATCATGTAGTAAAGAATCATCAGATCGAGTATGAATGTTTGGAATTTATCATTTCAAGAGGATATTATAAAGTTGCGCTGAGTCTTTATGAGAATTATTTCCTCTTGAATCATATCGATATTACTGATAGAATTGTGTATTGTTCTTTAATTTATTTAGTGCATTCTTAAAGAATGATAAGTATCTCAGCTAAAGAGAAATGTAAACTCTATTCAAATTGGCAATGGCACAAAGCAATCAAGTTTAAGTTGTCTAGCCTGTAGTGTAATGGGCTCAATCAAAAAACGCTACATTTATCAATATCAAGTTCTCTCACAGACAAGATGCCCCTGCTTGTTTGAATGCAAAGTTGGAGGTAGTTGAAATAAAGAGTGATTCCCTCTTGATAGAAGCATTTGGAATAGTTTCCCATATTCCATTCAAATATAGATATGCCATTAAATTGTATAAACTAATTGACCCGGCTACTAGTTATGAAAAAGTGGAGTCTGTAGGAACTATGTATGTGAATCTCACAAAGGTAGAGCCAGGTAATTCCATCTTAATATTCATTAGTATTGTGGTTAAGATTGACTGAAGAGGATTATAAAACTCCAATTTGGTGGGACCTGAAGGACAATTACAGAAAAGATATGGAAGAATTTACTCAAATGCTTGAAAAGGAAAGCGAAAGGAAAGAGAAAAATGCAGATAAATAGGCAAAAAAAAATCAGAAAAAGCGGGATTAAGATAAGCAAAAATAAACTACTCTAAAAGCTTAAGAAGCAAAAAGATAACTAGAATATGAACACAATTAATGCTATAAACCAGGAAAATGTGAAATAGGATGGTATTAAAGACAATGATTGTTTATAATTGGTTATTATTCAATTCCCTAATTATTATTTTACATTTTCAACTAATATTTCTAACTTTTTCTTCCTTCGCCTATTGACAATCAAACCTTAATAAACTCTCTTAAGTATTTATAATTTAAATTTACTATTATTAAATATCGTTGAGATACATTGAAGATATAAATTACTTTTCATAATGTATCCTTTATCGTGTATCTAGTAAAGAATTATATTTAATATTAAAAATATTTAATCATAATAATCTAAAAGAAATTAAGATATTTATTTATGTTTAGATTAAATTATTTCATTTATTATTTGTTTAAATTTCATTTGAAATTTAAACAAATAATATTGTAATTTTTGATTAATTAAAATTAGGTAACTTATTTATAAAAACAACTTTTAGATTTTAATGTTCAATTTAATTATAAAATATTCCCCATATTCATTCTATCCAAGGTCAAATCTCTTCTATTTCTTCGTTGTCCTCTCAAGATTTTACTATGGAGGTATTAATTAAATAGCGATGTATCTTCTATTTGTTTTGCTACTGTAGGTAAAATAAAGCTGGCTTCTTTTGTTAGTTAATACCTGCAATCAACACTTCTACTAATAGGAACTTGAGAATTAGATGTGCTTATGTTCGTACTTTTATTAGTTATAGTTTGTATAGTATTACATTAGTTTCTGATTGAAGTCTGGGGGGTTTCATTAGTTTGTGTATAAATCTTTAGTGTAATCGATGGCAGTTCTTAGGTATTTTTCAGTTTAAAACGTTATGAAATAAGTGATTATTACTCTATTATTTGAGATTTTCGCTTTATGGATGATTAGTTTTTGGGTACTACCAAATCGATTATTTAGATTTCATTATATTCATTAGTATCGATCTCTAAAACTTCATGTTCTGGTATGGATAAATTACATAGTCCTCCATTTACACTGGTAATAAGATCATCTTTTAGATAATAGATAAAATCTATTTAAACATGGAAATTGATTGTATAAATGCAAAATCCATTGGTCGTCCATATTTTCATTTGTTATAAAGAATTGCTGATAATATAATTTTTGTTGCTGGTTATTTATTTGATATCGTTTTCATGTCCAGAACTAGTTTCATAAGCTATTAGATTTGAATTAAAGACGAATAACTCATTGGATATTGCAATTGCTAGCTATTTAGAATAAGTCAAATGAATTGGTCCTAATTTAAAAAGTTTAAGTGATTTAATCAGTTAGGTTTTATGAGATTGAATTTGAACAAAATTTATGACATTATCAATACTATTGATAACCAATTGATCGTTAAAATGAAAAATATTTTAAATAGCAGTTTTGTTATAGTTTACACGGGTGTAAATAATCGTAAAATTTTCAAAAGGGACACACAATACAGCTCCTTTGGAACAACCCAAAATAAAAAATAAAGATTGATCTGCATTTTTAAGCATCTTGGAGATTTTGATCTGGTCTTTAGAATCAATAGTTAACTCAACATCATATAGAGGAGGAGATATAGCAAGAATTTGAACAAAGGTAATTTCTTGATTGATTTTGTCTCCATTTATAGTTCTAATTTTGTCAAAGTTGAGAACTTCCGTCTATTAATTATTGACGCATTTCGCTAAAGTTTAATTCTATAAATGAAAGTAACATGTATTTGGTTGATTTGGATTATCGATAATTTAGAGTACTTAATAAACTGTATTGGAAGGAAATATGACTTTTTTAGTTAAATTAGAGTAAAGGAGGTGATCTTTAAAGGCAATGCATTAGTTAGACATTGCAGAGATGGATGAATTGTGTAAATAGTAAGCCTGCAATATATGGTTTAAATCGCAAATAAATAATTCATCAGCTGATTGCAGAAAGTATTTAGAGTAATTGATGAATTTGAAATACTATATCTACTGTTGATAGATGGGATAAGATTGACAAAATAAGAGATTACTCAATTTCCAAACTTTTATAATAAGATCATTTGCAACAGTGAATAATTCTTCTTTATGAACTGTCATACTCACTATCTAACCCTCATGAGCATGCTCATAGTAATGTAACAGTAAGCCGTTGAGATCATAACACCAAAGAGTACCATACACATCTCCTAAATATAATAAATCATTGATATAATAGAAATCTGAAATTGTTAAACCTAATTAAATTGACCCTACATGTTTGATAGTTCTCATATCATAAATTGTGATATTTTAAGAATTGTATAGGATATAAAAATAATCCTATAATTTGCATTATCTATTCCACTCCAGGGATCCAGGCAGCTCTTAATATTTAACAATCTTAAATCTTTCTTTCATTTCGACTTAGAAAGTACTTACTGAATTGAATTATACCATTACAAAGGTGTTTAAATGATCTAAGAATAACAGGTTTGTGAATTATTTGCATTCCAATTGAACTTTATTTACTATTTAAAATTCAAAATTAAGAAAGTAAATAAACCAATCTTAGCACAATAGGAAGTACAACCTCTTCTTTTTGGACATTGTAATATCAAATATTCGATATGATTTTTTTTTACACCATAATACTTATCTGATAATTTTCTCTTCCAAATAATGATATTTAAAAAGCATTTTCTTTTTGTGATATATCAAGCAACAATGATCCCAAGTATTCATACAGAAAATTTAAACTGCATACGTCTCCATCATCCTTTTAGAAAAACAACCCAAGGTCATTACCTAATTCATAAATTTCGAAAATATATTATAATTTTTAAATGCTCTACATAAAGATATTATAATATTTTATTATCTTCTATTTCTCAATTAAAATATAAAGAGGCATAGAGATGGAATCAAAAACCTTCGATTCGATATACCACAATAGATAATAATGATATTTAATATTGAATTAATAATATCCATTTATTTATAATTTATTACATGTAATTTCTCTTTATTAACCAAAATAAAATTTGGCAATATAATTTTTACAATAAATTCCCTTTTATCAAACTTAATAGTACTAATTATATACCATCTCTTGCTGAATTTATCCAAGTTTGCTTCCTAATTTGAAGTTCAAAGAAATCTATCTTTAAGCAATTTTTTTCAGACAGAAGAATTTTGCTTATGTAATTTCTGAGATCACGACTCAATTTAATCACAAATTTATATATTTTAATATGATGCTTGAAAAATCCATATTTTTAAAATACCTATAGCAATTATATAGGTTGTAAAATTTAAATGCATATTAATTAAACATTGCTGCTTTTTTGATTTAAACACCCTTTTCCAATAAATTACGCATTCTTAACTCCAATAGAAATTTCAATTACCCAAATAAAAAGATTTGTATTTTATTTTTCTGAAGATACATATTTTTTATAATCAACACTCTACAACTCCACTCCATAAATTTATTCTAATGAATTCAAAGTAGTAATTATTCAAATGGGGTAATGGAATAAACCTTTATCAAAATTTTCAACATCTTTTAAAAACAGCCATATAAATTTACAAATCTTGGAGATTTTTTTGAATTCTATTAACGATATTTTGAACCATAATCATCAAAGTAATTAAACTCTAAGCCATATTTAATTTACTTCTAAGGTAACTTATACAATGGCAGAAGTAAAAACAATTCCATAAATTTTTATATTATTTCATCAATTCTATATCTAAACTTTTTATCTATCTTTGATCATCTAAGTTGATAATTGGACCATCAATTACATCGTCCAAAATCTTATAATCAATTCTGGAGATTTAGTCTTCTAGTATCTAAATTTAGGGCTAAGAGAGTTTGAAATTTTCGTTGATGATACAGTGAATCTTTAGCAGATCAATATCTAGTTTAATTATATTCAGCTTAAAGGAGCAATTTGATATTATATTTTCGTCAATTTGTGTTAACTAAAGTGATTGAGAATGTATTAATTTTTATCATATAAGAGATACTCCTGATAATTTTTGTTTTTACTTCATGATAGGATAAGTGTCTATTCAGAGGAATCTGCCTTGAATTAGTCTTGCTGTATCAAAAGAACCTCTAGATTCTTATACATTTCTTAATTGAAAATTCCCTAATAATGAAATGATAAAAAGCTTGAATTATCTGATCTACTTATTGTTAAGAATTGAGTTGAACTCTTTTAATACATTCAAATTAAAATTGTCTTCCTATTTTTGCAAACAACATCCAACTTATTAAAATCAATTGAATTTCCATATATTTTGATTTAATAATAGACTTTGGATTCAATTTACAACTTGATAATTATGTGTTAAAAAGTGTCCAAATAAGAAATATAGGATATGTAATAATAACATAATTTATATAATGAATGATATCAGCGATTAAAGGAAAGACATTTAATTCCTTTTTATGGCTTAATAAAACATGAAATGTGAATTGGGCTTCAATATCTTTCATAAATACATAATCAAAGGGTATTTGAGCCAAAACCATAATCGTGTTTATTAGGCCTAGGATTCATGTGGAAAATAAGTGGCGATTAAAGAAGTATGAATTAACTGAAACCTAGAATCATGATATAAAATAAATGTAAAAAGAAGTCTAATTGTTAAAGTCACTAGATCACCCTAATATTGTTTAATATCTTGATTCTTGTATTTTATCTTATTCCATCAATTAATACCATCAAGAAAGATTAGGTTATATATGTATGGAATTGGGATCATACAACTTGGATGACTTTAAACAAGCAGGGTATCCAATTGATAATACTTTAATTGATCAAACTCTTAATGCCCTTGCATATTTGCAAAGAAAACATATTGCTCATTGCGACATCAAACCAGCAAATATTTTGGTTATGGAATTGAAACCTATTTGTTATAAAATTTGTGATGTTGGTTCAAGCAAGCTCCAAAGTTCAGAATTAGTTGACTCTGTTGGAGTATTATATATGTTTATTTCAAATTTAGACTTATAAATATATGTCACCAGAAATGTTATAAGGGGATGCCAAAAACTATTATTTATCTGATGTCTTTTCGTTGGGATTGCTGTATCTTAGTATTTACAAAGACTTCTCAATATCTCATGCGAAACGTTGTGAAATAACTCCTCAAGAATTTATTCAGAAATTACATGCTAAAATCAATTAAGATGAAGATGATGTTTCGATTCTTTTAAGAAAGATGATCTAACTTGATCCAAAAGATAGACTTGATTTTATTTAACTAGAGTAGTTTTGGGAGGATCATAAAAGAAATAAAATAAAACAATCCATGCTAGATTCTAAAGAAGGTTCTATTAGATTTAATTCCAACACAACTTTCCTTTAGGATGACTCGCCTTTGAAATCCTCACCTTATAAAATTGGTAGATTGACTAAAAAATTATAACCAAATTCCAAATAATCATTTTATTCATAAGGCAATAATTTTTCAAATGAGAAAAATAATTCTGTGCTTCCATTTTCATCGAACCAAATAACTGACAGAAAAACCGCAACATCTACCAGGTAGAGAGTTCAATCTTTTTAATTAAAATTCGAATCGATTCAAAAACCCGCAAAATCACCTGAGAAACCTAAATTAGCTAGCCCACTTAAATAAAATACAAACAATAAGTTTTAACTTCCTCAGCTTCCGCTTCAGCATTTGAAAATTAGATTAATTCAATCATGATTTTTGTTTCAACAATACTATTTAAATAGAATTTATATATATTTATTATAAAAATCAGTATGCTTTAATCAATAATTCATAAGTTAGTAAGCAATATTAAGATCATTATTTTGATTTGGAATGTTGTTATTAAATTATTATTAATTAGGATATTATTACTATTATCCTCCTTATTAAAATTAGTTATAGGGTAAGCTTTAATAGCTATTATTTTGATATAACAATTATTATTATTATTATTATTACTAATATTACTATTATTACTATTATTATTATTAGTTTTAGTTTTAATAATAAGGTTATTATTGAAATTAAGAAACTATTGCTTATTATGGAAGTTATGGTTATTATGAAAGTTATGGCTATTATGGTTATTATGGCTATTATGGTTATTATGGCTATTATGGTTATTATGGCTATTATTAATATTAAGTACCAAAAAAAGGAGCATGACTTGAAATTTTGCATAGGAAATTGTGGAAAACTCAAATTTAATTTATTTGGCTTAAAATTAATAATAAATTATACTCTTTGAACTGTAATTGCAAGGATCTCCTTAAATTCGTCAAATTTAATAAAATTATCGTCATTCAAATCGAAAACTTTGAATGCTACTCTTAATTCTTCATTGGTTAATTATTGGTTAATTTATTTAGCCATGACATAAAATTCCTAAAAAGATAAAAATCCATCTCTATTCTAATCAAATCTACAAAAAAAATCAAATAGATTCAATCTAAATTAATTGATTCCATCCTTAATAAGTAAAATAGTTTATTCAGGAGATCGCTACTTGCAAATATCTTCAAAAGGATTTGTTTCTAAATCTTCCTATGTGAACATAGGATTATAGAGCTAATTGTCAAATCCCGCTGGAGCTTATATGTTGGCTTAGCTCTATATTGGCTAATTAGAACCCTAAGGTTAGATTCCAGGTGAAGGGGCAGTTTTCATAGTCGATTGACGATGAAATTTCCTAGTTAATAAAGTCATCTTTGTATTATTATCAGTTAACCATTTTGCAAATTCATCAAAAGAAATAGTTTTATCCCCATCAAGATCCAATTGTTTAAATATGATTTTGCAATCATTATTCGATAACGTTTTCTCTATTTTTGTAAGTAGTACAACCAATTCTTTATATTCTAAATTTTGATCTCCATTGACATCTAGTTCATTAAATAACTTAATCACATCGATATTCTACTTGATGATTTTTTACCTAACTTCGTTCATCAGAAATTTGATTTGATCCTGTTTAATTTGAGATCTGTAATTCTTGAAATGCTCACACACCAATTTATGTTTATAAACTGCATCCCAATCAAATCTCTCCTCTAAAATATTCAATCTCTATTACCCTCTTCAATTGCCAAACAACCTTCTATGAAAGATTTCATCTCATTACTAATTTATTTTTTGTCTTCTGAAAATTAGAGTAATGTATGCCATAATTAATGTTGATAATCATCTAACTTTGCACCAAACCAAGGAGTGTATCCAAAGAGCACTTAATATAATATGATACCAAGTGACCATATATCACATTTATTTGTATATTTTTGACCGGATAAAATTTGTGGTGATAAATATTGATATTAGGATAGCTATTACTACTCCTTTCTGAATGACTCTAAACATTTGGATAACCCACAATCTAGTTATATTTTACATAAATTACCAGCTAATTTGAAAACTCCTTCATTTACCATAATGTTGGATAATTTTAATCCTCTATGCATCACCCCGTGTTTATTTAACTCAGTGAACCCTTCAAGTAAATCATTTAACATCTTAATAGCTTCTTATTCACTCATACACATTTTCTCTTTGTCCTTCTTTAAATACCTAACATAACATATAATATTTAACTGTTATAAATTGAGTTGACTGTATTCCATCACCATATAATATGTTCCCTCATGTTAAAATACATCTAAAAGTTCCACTACTTTTGGATTCTTTATTTTTTGAAACAATTTTATTTCATCCAACAAAGCCAACCGAATAGCCTCGTCATCCTTTAAAATACTCCTAGGAATTGCCTTAAGAACCACATCAATATTTTTCTCAGGGTCCTTCCCTTTATCAACCTAAATTTAATCTAAATATAGTACTCTCCCCAATGATCCGCTTCCTAAATAACCTGAATTCGAAGTTGTATATTTTCCTATGGACTTTTGCATTTAATTTAATTTTTATTAATAACAAACCTCATTAAAATACTCGATCACGTTTATGCTAACTATAAGAATCTCACTATACTGATAACTTCAAGTCCAAGGGGGTCAAACTGCTTATATTCTATCACATTAATCGAATAAATTGATATACTCTTTTGAATATCATGAGAAAGTCTAATATGTATAACTGAATTTTCCAGAATCTCAAATTGCTTTTATAATAATTAGGTGATTATTCCTAAGGTTCTTACAGTATTATTTCAGTCTACACCTATGGAGGTATTTCCATAGGCACTATTCAAAATTTGGAACTCCCATAAATGCAGTGTATCTTATGATTTGAGAATTAATTTTAAAATATTCTTAATTATTCAAATGCAATATAAAGTTTCAATAACTACTATTTCAAACTTACTTTTTGAGTACTTTCACATTGAATAATCACTCTCTTTGATAAGATTGTACATAATTATAAATATTATTGAAATATTGCACACTTCATAAAACTACAATATTAATTATTCATATTATTAAATATCTGTTAAATGCAACAATCTATTATAAATAGGAGTCATCAAAATTAGAGTTTAAGAAATTCAACTCATCAAAATACATCTTCAAAGACAGTCACAGCTTATTAAGAATATATTGCAAATCGCTAATCAGCTTCCAAAAGTCTCTCTTAGGTGTGCTATAATTGTGTGAATAATGAAATCTCTGACTAAAAGAAACACCTTAAATAGAAAATAATTGAATAAGATAAGGCTTATGTTCAAGAAATGACTAAATCAATCATCAAATAATAAGAAGAGGAGAATACTTAGATCATATAAAAGAAATTAAAAGAAAGAGAATTCTTATAAAAAAGTTATCAAGAAAGCCAAAAATATAGGGAAGAAAGAAAAAGCAAAGAGAAACAAGATAATGATAAGTTGGCATAATAAATTAAAAAAACCGATATTTTAGATTAAAATAGAATCTAATAAGAAGTCATCCAATCGTATTACAAAAAGAAATAGTTTATGGAAGGTTTGAATGAGTAAATTAAAAATAGAAAAATAAAAACACAAGATGATAGTCAGAATGAATGGTTTAAAGTGGGAGATGAGGAAAAAGCCGAACAAATTATTTATTAAAAAAAGATTATTGAAAGGAATTTATTAAAACAACAAAGAGATGAGTCATTAAAAATGAAAGAATCTGTCTTAATTGAGTAAGAAAAACAAAGAAAAAAATAAGAAAGATAGCAAGCAGATTATTAACATTAGTTAGATTAATAAATTAAATTAGCAGAGCAAGGAAAAAAAAGAATGATAGAAACTTAATATTCAAAGTACTTATAGAAAGCCATTTAAGAGCAAAAGGAAAAAAAAGTATGATTATTCAATAATTTAGAGAAATGAGAGGATAATGACTGCAGAAGAATATAGATTGAATTGTGAATTAATCAATAAGCAAATACAAAACAGAGAAGAGAGTGAGCAAAATCAAGAGGTTTAAAAGAAATTGTAATACATTGAAGAATTGAATTAACAATACAAATAATAATTAGAAATAAAAGCTAAAGATAAATAGAAAAATAGATATATTGAATAAAAGTTATAAGAATCCAATAAGAAATATGAATATTTAAGAAAAGAATTGGAAAAACCTAATGTTAAGCCATGTTAGAAATGTAATAAAAGTTATGATGCAAAATGCCTATCCAAAAGTAAAATATTTTGAGTAAGAAGTATTTAAAATAAGTAATAAATTTTGAATAAATTAATTATAAATTTAATTTAAATTATAAGATATTCTTTCTACAGATTTACTTAGAATGAGCTTCATTTAATTAGATCAGTTAATTAATAATCAATTTCATTGTAATTGAAATTAAGATCGAAATTTGAAGAATGTGAATTTAGATAATAATAAACATAATAAAAGCCTGTTACATTAGAACGAATCATTCTTCATTTTCTTGCTTGACTTTATTTGATTCATATAAATAAGAACTATACAAACTTCTTAAGTTTTGTTGTTATTATATATAAGCATTTAAAGTCATAGACTAAAAAATATTAGTATATCTACATAATAATATTATGGAATAGGATGATAAAAAACATATTACTGTGGTTGTTTGAAAGGAAATCCATCACTACTAAGATTTTAGTCTGTATTAAAAGATGATTTTGCTTAATAGTTAATTTATTGAGGAGGATCAAAATTATTATCTTATCTCTTATACAAGTTTTCTAGAGGATACATATTCGTAGTAAAAATCGGAAGTTTATTATTAATTTTATGTAAAATAACCTAATTAATATAAATAATATATACTGCATTAATATTAATATTCAAGTTTTTATTATTGCATTTTTCTTATTTTTAGTTTATTTTAGTTTCAGAACGTTTACTATTATCAGAATTATAAGATTCACTAAATTAAGATAATAAAATACCTTAATTTTTGTAACGTAAGAAATATGAATTTAATTTTGCCTATGTCGTCATTATCAATTTATTAAGACAAGTTATAATTTTTATACTTGAATATAATGTTTCTAAATAAATAAGCGAATTCTAAGCTATCTGTTGATTATTTGGATTCATCTTGATTTGTACAAAAGATCTATGAGATAATCGAAGGTTTTAAGGTTTTAGTCATTTTGGAACCTAGATGAATATAGTTGATACCATTTTTATTTCTATTAATCGCTTTAGATAGACGGCGTAGAACTTTTCGGACGAGGGAATAGAAATAATTTTTAATGAGTCCATCAGTTCTATTTGGTAGCTCTTTGGCTATGATTCTCTAAATTCTAAGTGAAATAACTACCCATTTATTTCCGTGTTTAATCTATAACTCAAATAGTTTATCAATTTCGTTTTGTGACCATTGATCTTTATTTATCTGAGGGTTTAATTGATTTTAGAACCTTTCTTTACAAGACTTGCCAGATCTTTTGAATCCCATTAAATTCATATTTTTTGAAACTCTTTTCCAATTGAAATTTAATTGTTAACAATTCTATAGCAATGCATTATCTTCCTAAATTTGGGTTAAGTAGAAAACATACATCTTGTTACCAATTCTTCCTTTGCATGGGTTAGAATATATATAATATAATTATTAAAAAATATAACATAAGCGTTTTCAGCTCATTTTAATAGCAGCTAATTGCTCTTTTAATGCAGCTAATTGTAGTTAAAGTTGTAATAACTCTGGACTTGTTCGCATAGATACTTTAGGAGTATAAACAGGAGCAGGCATATTATTTCCATACATCATTTTTTATGCTTAAGAAACCTAATTAATAATGATTAAAAACAATTATATTACATTTTATATTCCGGTTTCATTCCAATCATTAATCATTTTTTATCTTTCAATTGAATTTCTTCTGCTGGATTCCCTACTGCTGCTACTCTTCTTCTTTTTGGATTTCTTTTCCTTCTTTTTATGTTTCTTGGGACTTTTTCTAAAAAAATAATAATGAATTATACTCAATATTTTCTTTTTCTTTTTTTTCTCTGAAATCTGGATGCTCTTCATACATTTAATTGAATAAACTTTTCTTGAACTTGGTAGCAATCTTCTTGAGATGTAAGTAATTGCAAGCTCCTCCTCTGAATAAAAGTGTAAATTTATACCTTTAACATGTGCCATCAATATATTATTTGCACTTAGCACTGCTGAAATCAAGCACAGGTGAGTACTCCATCTACAATGGTTTGTTTTCATAAGATAAGTTTTGCAAAGCATTGAAACAGCCTTCCGCATAATATTCCGATGTATATTTCACATAAACATTGCCAACTAGATGATCGCCAATGTTTTCACACACGATTAGATCTTCAATCTCTCCAAATTCAGCCAACTATTATACATTAATAGGAATAAGTCATACCTTTAAAAACACATCCTCATAAAAGTTTTCAAACTTTTCTAATGCTTCTTCAATCCCTGCCTAAGAGACTGCATTACCAGAGGCAATGGCTACTTCGATGGGAGAATTTTAGTACATGTGCTACAATTTATGATAGGGAAAAGTTACTTTGAATAATATGGTTTAAGATATGGGAGGAATGCTGTGGATTCTTTGGCATTTATTCTCATAACGACAAGCGCCAATTTTGATGTAGAATGAGCAATTAACCTATTTCTTAGGATATAATTTATAACCTTGTCCTCTTCTGTTCCATAAACTCTCTCTAACCCTCCTGCCATATTTTATCAATATATAATAATGAAAATTAATCCTATCTAAAATTTATTTAATGAATTTATAAATACTATATTTAATGATTGGGGTTTATTTCATTAAATCATTTAAGAGTATTATTCTTGGCTTAACTACTGGAAATTATTTAAAGTTACCATACAAAGATTTGTGATAGATCTAATTCATAAGCATGGGTTAGTTTAATATTTTATAAGGTTAATCTAATTACATATTATTAATCATATTAATCATATTAATGAAAAGAGAAAATAAAGAAAACCTAACCCACAATTTCAGCTGCCTAAAACATTTGAAACTTAAGAATTAATTGCTAATTCTCATCAGTTTTTTAATTATCTTAATTGTTACATATGTCGTATGTGCTAGTTATGTTCACTCAGCATTTGTGCAATTTTACTTTACGCAATCCTCTGAGGAAATTTATACCAAACTTTCTAGCGCTTTTATTTAAACTCAACTCAATAAATACGAAAGTTATTTCACTTCTCTGTTTGATACGAGTAAAATTTTAATTTCTATGTATAGATGGTCAAACCCTAATATCAGTTTTCTAGTTATATAATTACCTTAAAAAAAAGAATAAGAGTCAACCGTCTCCTCTAAACCCTTAATTCAATATGTTATACGGAGGAAAAGATAATGATATTCCTCAAGCTATAATCTCACCAGACAAAATATCTAAGTATAACTCAACTATTTCATTTATTTGTTACACAAATAAAACGAAGTTTAATGATATCTTAACAGATGAAGAAATCCTTAATATAAAAACCCAAGAGTAATTATAAGCATTTGGACCAATCATCCACAAAGGCATGACAACATATTAAGAGTTACTCTCAGTATATGTCAAAAGCGATAATATCTTAATGACATATCCTTGTTTATAGCGATATGATATCGATAGCTACATTCCTGAGAAGAGGGGTTGGTACTTAGAGGGGATTCGCAACTTTCAGAATCATGTACCATATGATCGCTATAACTTTTCATTGACATCCCCATATTTATGTATTAATTATGTTTTACTTTAGTATTCTAATCAATCTACATAGGATTATCTATGGCTATGCCATTTGTTGATAGCAATTTATAATTAATTGGAGGCGCTGCCTTTGATTTGATTCCTAATCTACTCATTGCGAATCTAGTTTAACAATTTGGCTAAGATTTCACATCAATATATTTAGTGACCTTAGATGGAATATTGGTTATGCATCCCTACAAGATTACGCCTAAGCAATTACCTCTATATTTCTATAATACATCTATTACTGGATTTACTGAAGAAGACTGGGTAAGCTTAAACAGTGTTACAATCAGTTCTAATTGCAAAAACCAAACAAATTAAAAAGAGTTAAATTGCCTATTTAATTCTTTCTATAATTAGGATATGTTTGTTAGCATGTAAACTATTAGTTCCTTCAATATTTCGATTGTTGTGTAAAAATTAATTTACTATTAAAGCTTAATCAGTAGTTCTGAATTTAACAAATTCTAAGAAGATTATAACGATAATTTAGTATAGTAGTTGACAACAAGATTCTACATATCCTTGATTCAATTAATAAGTGTATTTCTATTTTTGTGTCTTGTTATATATTTTACCACAAATTAATTGTTTCGTCCTATTGAGACAATAATTGAATTTACAATCAGCAAAATTTAAAAACAAAGGTAGTCTTACTGAATATCTTAGTTGTCAACCAAAGTTGATATCAAAAATACTTTAGCATTTTTTAAGTGTTTAAATTGCAGAACTATACTAATCATGCAATAATTTTTATAAATTATTAGAAAGATTTTCGTTTACTAAATCCAGTTAATGCTAATAAATTGAAAATTTGTAGTACCCTATTTTGAATGGGATATATTTTTTGAGTAAAAGTATTAATTTTAAACACCTAAAGTAATTTCAATAGTATATATCTATTTAGATATTATTCTAAGAAAACGAACGAGTAAAATATGGAGCACTATTCATTGATTAAAAACATTGTTAGATCAGCTTTCAAAAGTGATAAAAAAAAAATATTGTGAATGATTTTTTACTTTATATATGTAAGATATAATGAAACTAAGATTGTAAACAAAATTAAATGAAAGATCATTAATAATAATATTTTTATGCATTTCTCGGTGATCTCGGACTTTGTTCTCGAACACTTTTGAGATTGGGCAATCTCGAACTTGAATAATTGAGGGCTGAATTGTTATTAGAATTGTTATTGTTATTATTATTAGAATTTCTTTTATATTAAGATAAAATGTTTAATAATGTTTGTTGTTGAGGAATAGTTTTTAGAGAGCTTTATTGTTATTGATTCTTATTCACAGGGGAATTGGACCTAGCAGATTTATTATAAGCATAAGCAATAGGTTTAGCAATAACCTTTCTGTGAGATGGACTACCTGGCTACTAAATTTGGCTCTGTGGTTATTAGGTTGGTTATTATCTTTTTGGGAATTCAACTTTATCAATATTTTCCAATGCAACTCTCACTGGACTTTGTTCTTTTTAAGCTTATCGATTAAAAGAATATCCTTAGAAATGATCTTTCTTGACTCTCCTACTAGAATTCCAATTCCAAGGTTCTTCCTCTTCGAATTACTCAAAGTTTTAAGTATCTATTTCATGATTCACTTAAGGTTGATAAGGAGTGATCTTCTCCCTTATTCTTTTCCAATCTACTCCTTGAAAGAATGGATGAATTTTAATTTCACTCACTCCATTGATACCCAGCCTCTCGGTGTGATCAGCCACTAATCTTCTAATCAAATCAATGCATTGGGGTGACAGACTAATATCTTATGGGATTTGGAATGTTGATTGCCAATGTAAGATTTTTTGACAAGTTGTTTGAGGATCATCAGAGAAAAATGGAGGATATCCAACAACCATTTCATATAGCATTACTCCTACACTCCACCAATCCACTGTCTCAGTGTATCCTTGTTAAGTAAAGACTTCCGGGGCAATATAATCAGGAGTTCCAACTGTTGATAAGGCTAATTGTCTTCTCTTCTGCATTTTGTTGAGTATAGGAGTTGGGGCCACATTTTAATTAGGGATTTTCCTGCCTAACTCAACTTTGGGTTTGATTTCGGAATACCTTAGATTAAATATTTTGCTTTACTTGCATAAACCAAAGTCAGATAACTTTAGATGTCCCTTTCTATCAATCAAAATATTATCCGGTTTGAGATCTCTATGAATATAATTCATTTTATGGATTGAATCAACGGCTAAAACTAATTCTGCAATATAGAACTTAGCTTCATCTTCAGTTAATATATCTTTTTTCATCAGCAAAGTCATTAGATCTCCGCCTGCCATATATTCCATCACCAAATAGAGATATTTGTCATCCTCAATATTATTAGGATTCAATACTTGAAAACTGCATTTCAATTCGACAACCCAAGGATTCTCTTGACTCAATATGTCTCTCTCAGCTCTGATGTGTGCTAATTGATTTTTGGCTAACATTTCGCATTTCTTCATTTTTTTCACTGCCACAATCTCTTTTGTCTTTTTTATTCTGCAAACTCTCACTTCTCCAAAAGCTCCTCTTCCAATTATAGCTATTGGCTCAAAATCATCAGTGCAGAACTTCTATCTTCTAATGAATAGATATTCAAAATTATTAATTACTTTTTTCTCATTAGTTCTGCTTCCTTCTTCAAAACCAACTATTTATAATACTCTTAATCCTGAGCTAAGTTAAATTAATCCTCATAAACTTACCCTTCAATTGCATATCTTTCATTTTGACCCATAATTTGGCCCAATCTTCCCTCCTCTCCATCTCCGCCTTCAATAGATCTGTATATTTTCTCTCTATATATCTTTTGCATGCCTCCACCTTGTCCTTCGTCGAATTCGAAATCGCTAATTGCTTTCTCGGAAACTGATAATCCATTTATTTATTTAATTATAAAGGGATAACTTATATCAAAATTATATGAGCAGTGAAAGAACTCAATATTTATATTAAATTTTCTTTTAATTATTATTTATTCATAAATATATTTTAATACATTCAGATCTATTAAGATAGCAAATTAATCATATATTATTATTAGAATAAGTAATATTTTATTAATTATTCTTGCAATAATAAATTTTAAATCTATTTTTAGTTACATTAAATACATACATTAACAGGCAGCATTGGCTGTCCATTGTCCACCTCCTCTTCCACTTTCACCTTCTTCTACATATTATCATATTCATTTTGCAAATCGTTAAAGTTTTTGGTTGGCATTTTGTCAAAATCTTTATTGAATTTTTTGAATGCTGACTTTCGTTCTCCATTTGGTTGTTGTCGATTGGGTTAATTCTAAGAGGAGATTTATTAATGATTCTATTCTTCGAGTTGAATCTCCATTTATGTTTCCGCATTAGTTGAGTTCATCATTTCCACTAATTTGTTATAGGATGCGTAATATGATTTGATGTCATAATCTAATTTTTGATAGAGTGATTCGTCAACATATTTCTTCTCCATAACTTTTACGCTACTTTGAATGAATAACTAGATTAAGGATTCTTCAATCTAAAATATAATCCATATAGTTACTTTTTTACGAATTCTATTGTTATTTGATTAAAAGGCAATGATGTATTCAGAATATCCTTGTTTTTATTTTAATTGCTTTTGAAATTCTATCATATGATTGTCAGTTGTCATAGTTTTCAAATGATAGATGGCCATGCATTTTGAAAATTTCAGGGCCAAAAATAATGGATGTTTAATCTATACGTTGATAACTTAAAATCTTATACCTTATTACGTATGTTTGGAGCAGTTAGGTAGTTGTGTAAACCATTTTCATTATTTTCTATGGGAGCTTAGATTACATCATTGAAATGCTTCTCTTTCTTACAAAAATTCCTTTCCAAATATTTTGGTTCGAATGGTTGAATAAATTGTGTTTATCTGTGTTCATCTCTTGCACTTTTCCTACTATCTACAAACACAGGAGGAGACTCAAGTGCAATTATTATGTTATTCTAAGTTTTCAATAAAAAGATCAAATGAAACTTATGTCCTTAATGGTTGTAAGTTGTGCTGTTAAATTTAACACCCTAAATAAAAATCGATTAATGAAAATACCGAGAAAAAGGCTTTTCCATCGATTAGGTCTTGCTATGTAACTCCCTCCAAGCCTACTTCTTCATAGAGTCCATCTTGTTTAAGTTTTACAGCCATCAATTAAGCCTAATTTAAAATTTGAAATCTACTTAGCAGTCTATCCACGAAGGTGTATCTTCGTTTAGAAGATGTAATTTAATTGATAGATTTGGTATATTCCAGCTTTTGTGCCAATTCCATCCTAAATCATTTGAGAATTATAATTCTCTTTCAGTATCAATTTTCAGATGCACAGGACCTTATCTAGGAGTGACGGTAGGTTTAAGATTGATGAGACAAGTCTTAGTTAACACTTGGGAAACACAGGGAGACCAAGTAAAAGATTTCTTGTGATATGCCATTTAATGCAAATGGAATTTAAAATAATTTTTAAGATATTCATTTTCATTATTTTTATTTATTCATCAAATTGTCAATAATACTTATACATTTCTTTAAACAATAGTTATCTGTGTAAGTCATTTGAACCATTCTAGCTGCTTCTAGTATTTCATCTCCTAAAATGTTTTCTTTATTGCCATATTAAATAATAATCTTTAGATTCCTCAAATACAATCTTCTTTCATTTTCAGTTCCATCATAAACTTGTCTAATAGAGATTTGTTGTAAGATCTTAAAATCATTGACGTAGAAGAAATCCTTATCTAACTTCATAATGGTTTCAATAAAAAAGAGTGGTTTGGAGACATCATTCTTAGTGTGATTGAGATATTCCAATAGGAATTCTTAGAAGAACCTTGCATTCTGATGTTGAATAATAACTGTAACAACGTCCTGATTGTCATGAAACACAAACAAGATTTGAATTAGAACACTAAAAACTTCAGCGTTGTCACTTTATGCAAAATAATTTAGTATATTATTAACAAGCTATAGCTATTGTTTGTTATTCAATTGTTTAATTTGATGATGAAAATGGTTGTCATCAAAGGATAACACTAAGAGTTGTAGTCCACATTCATTCCATGTGTTGAATTCTATTTCACATAAATAATGCACCAATATTTTGGCTGTCATCTTAGTTTCTTTCACTTCTTTAACTAGAACATTAGGATTGATATCATATATCTTACTGAGAGAATCTAATAAATTTCATGAAGTACATCAATCCTTAAAATGCATTTAATACATACTACTAATCATCGAAATGATCTCCAATATTTAAAATCAACTAATGAATAATTGTTTAATCTCCTTTGTTCATCTGCTTCTCCAACCAATCATAAGTGTCGTCATTAATCTCCTTAGATTTGAGTTCTGCTAAAAACGAAATCAGATTTTATTTGGAGTCCATTTATTTTCTTAATTAATTTTCAGAATAAATAAATTGTTTAATTTCCCTAAGTAATACAATTTAAATGGGTACGAATTAATTGATGCATCAATTAACAAGTATTCTTTTAGATTGTGTTTATATATATGTAAATTTGCTTAAGAATAATAGGATATTGGATATTAGTATAATATTAGAGGGTCTCTCAAATTAGAATGATGATTGTGACGATAATAATAAATAAGTCATATTCTAAAATATCATAATTTATCTGTCATTTCTATAGTATCAAACACAAAGGTATGGACTTTATAAATACAGACTGGAGCTAGAATGAAACTAAACAAAAATCCTAAGCTTTCCATGATGGAGAGGAACACTAATCCTCCTTCGCCTTGATCTCCAAAGTAGGCTGCTCTTACAAACCCATTCCAACCCAAAGCATCTATGATACTTACTATCAACCACAAGATTCCAGCCACCAACTTAATTTATTTTAATTGATTACGTGTAGAATCTTATACCATTTTAATAAAGATTAATCAGCACACAGTCCCTTGTATCCTCTGTAAAATATGTACATTTGGATTCCGTTAAATATGAAGATATTGAGAAATCCATATAATATTCTGATTTTGGGATATCCCACTCCAGCTTAAATAAAGCTATCCAACAGATTCAAGCATGTTGTGCCGAATATTAATAGATAGGAAATGTAAAGAAGACGTGCTAATGATTTATACGGATCTTGTAATTCACTCAAGTCGAAATGAAAGATCTTAATAAGTGGAGGCCAGTTAAAATCAGTCCAATTTATGTCAGGTTAGTTGGACTTCTTGCCTATAATTGCTGCCTAATATTTTTACATTTGATAATAATTACTTTAATATTAATACTTTATAATTAACTAATAGTTGCATACAACATTATATAAATATATTCAATAAATGAAATAAAAAGTAGTCTTTGAACAGCCCTGTCCAAAACTAGTGAATGAGTAATAATACGCTAATCAAGTAGTATTCCTATGTTCGAAAGCGATAGCAAAAATTATTGGAGGAAAATAAGGAATGTGTGTCTTTCAGTTCGATTGTTTTAAATGCCTCTGATCAAGTCCATTTCATCTCCTGTAAATAATTAAAACAAGATAAAAGGATGAAGTGACTTTCAATGGCAATCAAACCAAATATAGATCCTGCTCTTATATAGATTATATCAACAAGGAGTAGCACATTGCAAAACAACGAGCCCATGACGATTTAAGCGATGCTTTGAAAGCGATCAAGAGAGAGAGAGAACTCTTCTATTATGTCGAGAAAGGCAGTTCTATTGATCAAATTGAAAAAATCATAATGAATGATCCAAAAAGGTATTATATAATAATATTAAAGATACCTCTATGAACCAACGAGTCCTTTGAGACTTGTGAACAAAAAGAATTCGTCTGGATTCACTCCGTTATACATAGCAGCAAAGAACGGATTCGAAGATGTTTGTAAAATATTAATTTAATATGGTGCCGATTAAAATATTTCAGTATAAGTAATTAAGAATTCGAATTATATTTAGGTTAATTAAATTGATGATTATCCATTGGTTGCCGCATTGCGATGGAGGCATTTCGAAGTTATTGAACTTCTATTGACCAATAATCCGAATGAGAAAGTTAGAATTTTGTGTTAATAATCAATTGACAAGAGTCTCAGACATAAATATTCCAAATATTTTTGAAAATGTATTCATATGGTTACTTATTTTCTATATGTATGTATTTATTTAAATTAATAATAAATAATATTCTCTTCTCATTCATTTATTAAATAAACTCATGAAAACAATCATATTCCTCTTCATCTCACTCACAATGATCACTTCAACTCCATTAACATGTTCAGAAGCTTTGACAACCGCAGAATGCACAAACATAATCAATGGAATGTAAGACAATCCAAGTTATCATAGTCATGAATGTATTTGGCATGAGAATTAATGTTAATTAAAAACCTGCCAAAATTCATAAATTCCATGTGATGGATTAGTCTATTAAGGAGAACTCTGTTCCAATTCTTAATAAGGATGCTAATCTGTCAAAGAATGTTCAGATATTGACAATTAAGAATCATGTTCTACTCTCAGACCCTAAGGAGTAGAATGTCATTGGGATCAATAATGCAAAGTCAAAAATTGTTCACATAATACTAAATCAAATTGCAAATTAACTAATTCAGAGAAATGCATTTATTAGAATGAAAAATGCTCATCAATTAACTAATGTTCTGATATAGTTGAAAAATCAAGATGCTTGGTGTCTCAAATCTAAGGATTGGATTGCATTTGGTCTAATGATTCATGTCTGACAAATAATTGCAAAGCTGTCCTAAATAAGGTAATTCCTAAATATTATAAATTTAGGAAGAATGTTTTAAAAGTGTTAGAAATTCAGAAAAATGCTTTTACACTCAAAATAGAAATGGCGACAATCATTGTTTGAGTTGCTCATAATTAGCTGAAGAATGCAAATGTAATGAATATGGTATTTTTGGATGTCAATGGTAAAATAACTCTTGCTTTGAAGCTTCATGTAATTAATATACAAATGAGATATCCTGCACTCATGAATCAGAATGTGTTTGGTATAAACCAATGAATAAATGTGTGACAACTCAGGAGGCAAATTAATATGACAGAGCCTGCGACATTTATATATATGGATCTATTTTACACATTTGCACACTCTTGATTCTAATAGTTCTTTGGTGATTTATCAAATATTATTTCTATATTAAAAGTTAATCTATATATAGATATTTATATGCTTGTTTTCAAGAATATTTTCAAATATAAATAATAAATATTCTAAGCACCTAAAAGGTTTAGTAAAATGAATAACAAATTAATGAACAAAAGTAGATAGCTTGATTGATGTCAGAAAACTATAATAACAAACTTCCAATATTGAAAAGTAATACTCCAAGAATAGTTTCAGTTCTGCTTGGTTTCATGACAGTCCCACCTTTTACAATTTTTATAATGTTCTTAGTATTAAATTCGAAGACATCTCTTATTTTTACAATGTTAGATTATGTATAGATTGGATAAATTTAAAATATGGTTTATTGTGTGGCTCTTTGATTGGTTAGAACATGATGAAATTCGATGATTTAAAGCTTAAAATAAATTAAGATCAAAAAAGTACCATTCAATTATACATACTACTCTTTCCCAATCCTTCTGTTTTTATGCTCATATTCATGTATTGAAACTCTATCATAATGGTGGGTAGTACCCACTCTCCTAAAAATAGTTACCACAATGATAACCTATTCACACTCAACTAATATGGGAACTGCTCCTTTTTGGACTTTTGCCATAGTATATTAAATATTTGTATTGGATTTAATTACTACGGGAAGTCTGTTTTGGTCATAAAGGAATTTAAGTGTACATAGGGAGAAGAGATAAGAGTTGTATAAGAAATATTGAATAAAAACAATATAAATATAATAATTAACATGAATCGTTCATTTTAGATTGTACCTTCGGATACTTTTCTGAATATTCTGAATCAAAACAATATGTCTGTTGTAGATATTGACGATGAATACAGAGTCGAACAAGATTGGATGTTTGAGAATGAGAACAATTATGCAGATTAATAAAATGAGCCAGAATAACCAATTGTGTATGAACGCTCTAAAGCTCTTGTTGGAAGTCAACTGTTGCAAAAGTTCAAGAAAACTAAGGAGGAGGATCTATTGAAACAAAACAAAGAAGTCTTTTAGGCTAATCAATCCAAAAGTCTCTATCTAAATAAAATATAGCAATTAATTGATAACCCTGCTGTTGTAAGCAAGCCAAAGCAAACGTATAATTGCTTTATCCACTTAGTCGTCAGAAAGTAATTGTTGAAAGCGACTCATCAGATGGAAAGAGTCGATTGGCTAAAAATAGAGAGTCGGCAAGGAATTCTAGAAAAAGAAAGAAAGTGTATGTGGAATTGTTAGAAAATAAAGTCAAGGAGTTGACAGAGCAAATCCAACAATTGGAGTGTAATTTGGAATAATACAAAATAAAAAATCTATAAGTATATCTTTAGAGAATATATTATGCAGGTCGAAAACTTCAGGGAAGAATATCATAAATAATTATCTTAATTGAATGGATTGTAGAGTATTCAGACCTTGCAAGAATAATATGGGGCCACATCATAACGACGTTGGAGTGTGTGCACTGAACTAATTAATCTATTGATTGACTCCACCATTCCTATTGAAATTAAGAAGCTAATGGAATCTGCTAAAAATGGAACTGACATGTTTATTAAACCGCTATTGAACCATAATTCATGTTTGCAATACAGAGAGTATTTTTAATAAGGAATTATTGATTTAGAGATGTAAGCTATTATTTAAATTGAGAGCAACAAAGAATTTTGGATTGTCATATGATAAGATAAGAGAATAAGTATTCTACTTGGAGAGGTTAAAATTAGAAGTCATATAAACAATCGGGGCTAATTAATTCATCGAGTACTTAAATTAATAGCTTTATTGATTCTTAAATAATTTATAAAATAAACCCATTTCATTTTTAATCTAAATGCATATTTAGTTAATCTTTGTGAAATTTCTATCTTATTATATTCTGAGCCTTCTAAATTGAGCATAGAAACTAGTATTTATAAACCTCCTTTTTTAATTTAAATACTGCAATAGATTTATATTCTGAACTAAAAAAATTCAATAATACTCTTATTCATAATTGCCCAATATCAATATGAAAAATAAGTATCTAATAGAGATAATTAAAATGTTATATCACCTGTCCCAATTTATCAATAGTTGAAATTCAATTATTTAAATATCTGTCTGCAACCAATAAAGTTATTATAATTTAGATTCTGATTTACTGGTTGTATAGACAGTATCATCGTTAGAATTAGCAATAATTCAAAACTTGATTTGATTTTCCAACATTTTTCAGAGTTGAATCTGCGAGTTAACGCTAGTAGATTCCTTCTCCTTGTGTATGAATTAGAGTAATATTTATTCCATTTAATAAATTAATGGAGTAAAATACAAAGTCTTAATAAGAATATGTAATTGCATTCGGTTATATTTTAGTTTAAAAAACTTAGGCTCATTCAGAAGAAGATGGAAGATGTCAAGGCTGATCAAAGTCCAACTGTTATAAAGTATATGATGAGGAGAAAGAGTGCTGAAGAAGTCCAGGCTCCTTTGCATGATGTTGAATACAACAATTAACCAAAGAAGAAAAAGATATTATTCTTCAAGTCCTTCTAGAAGGTGACAATAGATCCTCATATAAAACTGGATGAGATTAAGGAAGAGAAATGGACAATTATGACTAATAATTATAAATCACTCATAGAGAAATCTCGTTAAAGTCTAATAAAGCCTTATGATGGTGGTTAGAGTGTGACCTCTAATAAAGAACCACGTAAAATGCAGTTCCTCACTAGGAGACAGTCTATCGAATTTCGCTTACGTGAAATAGGTACTGCTCCTAGTAATCACTCTTCAGCCTCGCCTATAAAATTAAATACTCAACCAAATGCATAATAATCGATCGATCCTAGTTATGCTCGATTCAAAAAGTTCTATTAAAAGATAGGCATCCCATCGGATAGCCCAATAAAATTGAAACTTCAAACAGTGATGTCTACTCCTATTGCTCCTCCAAAGAAGATGGACAAGAGTTAGCATTCAGCCAATTCCCCAAATTAGTCTCCTTCTCCTCTCAAATCTAAGATTCTGCATATCAAAGCAAACAATCACATTTAATACCTCAAAGAAATCAGAGAAATATGTTAAATTGCATCTAATTATCATGCATAAGTTAAATAGGATGAAAAAAATCAGATTTAACATGCAAGCTAATAGGTTGGATACATATAGGCAGAGTTCAATAAGTTCCACAATATGTTAACATCAGATTTGGAAACTGTGGATTTTATTGATGAAAATAAATGAATTATTATATATATTATGAATTAATTACTATATTAACTTAACTATTGCCATTCTTATGTGACAATTAATTAAAGAATCAAGGAAGTGGAATTAATGTAGGGAGGGTGTATTAAGACATCTCAACAATATTGAGATTAAATATATGATATTTAGAAGAAGAACTAATTAACAGTAACTTTAGTATTTATATTGAAGTAAAGAGGAGGGATTAAATGTATATTAATTTCAGCATTTCCTAAAATAAGTGATTTTGAGCCATCTCCAAAGAACTAAATAAAAATATGATATAAAATGAATAATAAATATTAGAAATTATGTAAAATATGGAATAAAATTAATCACATTTATGAACTATTCTGTAAAATGAATAAGAGATATAGAAATAATTTAATATCAATATATATAAACCATTGATTTATAAATAATTTGATTAGAATTCAAAGGACTTTTAATATTAATAAATAAAATTATTTAATACTAATCATGGCTACCCTGAACGTGCATATAAACTTGAATCACTACCAGTTGATATTGCAGTAGGAGAAAATGAAAAATGGTTATTAATTGCAAAAAAAAGAGTTTCCTGTTGGTCCCATTAACTTTTACGAGCAAAGGTTCAACTCAGTTAATTTCTCAAACACAAAAATAAATGAGGTGATTGGTTGGATTCTCATAATTGCTGTGATCTTGCTTATGCTAATGATGGCTATATCTTTGATTCAAGGTTCAGTAGTGGGATTTGCCATTCCATTGTTATCAGTGGTTACATTCTTCATAGTTTATATGAATTGGGTGTCAATGAAGTTTTTCGTGAACTCATGAATTTGAATTTGAGCATTCTATTTGTATTGATTCAAAAATCTAACTGTCCAATATATATTAAATCTTTGAATTGATGTAGATCCAACATCCACATTCCACCTTTCTTCTCAAACAGTAATATCTTATGTAAGATGGCCAAGTAGTATTGAATACAGGAAAGATGTGATTGACATCAAAGTGATATTAATATATCGTGTCATATAATACGAGGTATTCCATAAATTAATATAAGTGTTTAAATTTCAGAAGATGATTGGGATATTTTATTAATAAAATAAACTTAAAAAAAGATGATGGGAGGTTGGGCAGTAGTAGAAGTGGAAGAGAGACACCACTAAGTCTTAGGAGTTGTTCATCACGGTATCAATCAACATTTGGGCTCACATCATTAAACCTTCACAATCATTGAAGTACGTCATTAAATTGTCGCCGGAACAAACTATCAATTCATTGTGGAAACAGAAGATCACAAGAGAATCTAAGTGAAAGTGTTTGAACCATTACCTCATACAAACTAAGCAGCTCATGTCACAGCTGCTGTGTATTTGTGATTCCATAAATATTAATATATACATTCATTTATATTCAATCTCATGTATTGGTTGCCTGAAAGATTCCTTACTAAACTCCTCAAACCTTGTTAGAGTCTTCTGGGGTGACAAGGAGTCCATAAAATATTAAGATAATCTTAAATGCGCAATGGTGATTTATAAAATTTTATTAAGATTGTTTAATTTCGTAAACATCTTTAACTCAAAGGGCATCTTGTACACCAAATCAGTTGTGCATAGATGTTATGACCCTTTGATCATAATCACTAATTTCTTTTATTGTGCATTAAAAACAACACTGTATCTTTGTGGAGTTTCATTCTCCTTTCGCAATCTAAAGGTCTCACTATTGACACTCAATAAAGGCACTGACAATTTGATATTCAAAGTGTCTTCTGAGAATGGCAAGAACCAAGGATCGAATAGTATAATCCCAGCACTGATTCTGTTATCTATCTATGCGCTGCGATGAACAGTTGCAGCCCCAAAGGAATGACCTGCTCCAATTACTTTGTTAAAATCCACATTTTGTTATTTATATACATAATCCAGCAACGACTGAAATTTAGTCACTCGGTCATTTAATTATTGATGTCTAATCATTTTAACTTTGCTTAAAATCTGCTATCCCAATTGATTCTCTAACGTAGCCTCTCCAATTTTATATTGATGAATCTCCTTCTCATTTAGAATTATTGTGACTTCCTACTGCTATATCGAATATACTTGATATCCATTGCTTGCCCATTCCTTATAAAATACCGAATAGTGATCTTTCAAACCTCCCAATCCATTTGAAAATACAATTGTAGGCAATTTACCCTCTATTATTGGGGAGTCAACTTCTATATCTTCCACCTTCACTTTATTCAGGAATCCCAACATCCAATAAATGAACATAATAGGAGGTCTCCAATGCATCACATGCTAAAAGTCATTGTAAACTTATTTGATGTAATCTCTATTCCTGCAAGAATTAATGGATCTAATTTTAGATTTCTTCAGAGTTGGATAGTATATAGAAACCAAATCTCCATTCTGTAATTTTACTTCTCTAAATCCTACCAAATACTTACCAGTTGGCTTAGGATATCTATATTATGGCATTACCATCACTAAAGAAACATACCCAATTTAAAACAATAAGCCCAAAAATACCATGAAATACGATTGATGAGACCAATATTTTGATATTATCAAAGTGATGTATGCAGGTATTAATAGATATATAGTAAGTCTCATTTTCTGGCATTTGATCATAAATAGGATTATGAATGCTGTTGAAAAGATCATCTGTGATTTCTCAGTCAAATCAATCTGGACATCATAAATCAAAATCAAAAGCAGATCATTGAAAAAACTACCCAACATTAGAATTGCCAATGCCAATTCCAATAGAGGTACATCTTATTGTTGGAATTCGTATGGATATTTCATAATTCTGTGTTCTTAAAATATAAATAATAATTTATATTCCATAATTAAAATTCCTCTTTCCATTCATACTCTTTTATTCAAGTCTCCTCCTCATTGGTTTATATTTCAATTATTAATTAATGAATCCAATTTCTAAATAAATTAAGAATATACTCAGAACAGAAATTATTCTTGTAATTGTCTTGATCACCATCAACATCACTCTATACTTTCTAAATATAGCTGAAAACAACGAAAATACTTGTCAATTATCATTCAATGCCATGGAGAGATGTTTTGATTTCGATAACTAATTGCTGTACAAATAGAGAATGCCTAATACTTAATGTGACTCTTGCACTGTCTTGTTATGGTTGATGCCCTCCAACATTATCATGCTATTTATGATGACTCTCATACTCATTAATAAGACAAGATATTACATCAAAAACTACATGAATAAATTGCATTTAGTGGAAATAATCTATTTTGGACTATAATTTGTATATAATCTTTTTGTACTCTTCTATATTTTTCAAATGCCCATCAATGACAACTACAAAACCAAATTAGCTCCACTTATACTCCTATTCATTGAATCCTTGATCAATTGTTTCATATGCATATTGATTAAAATAGATCAAATTTATACTATTAATTACTTGCGTGAAACAAATAAGAAAGAATCCCAAATGTCCACTTAGCTCTTATTGTGATTATATATAAATATAGTATTTCTAATTACTTATATGCTCAATTAATACTCCTTTAGCGAAAATGGAACATTAGAGAATGGATAATTCATTATTATAAGAAAATATTAAATATATTTAATGAAATTTTTGCTTATTCCTGCCACCATTTATTTTTTTGTTACGGGATGGTACTTGTTCATTGAAACCAAATTGCCCTATTATCCATTTTAACACGTTCTTGAGTTTACTCCCAATGTATATTAAATAAGTTTAATCATTTAGCATGCTATTTAAGCTTTGTTCGCAATTGCGTTAGGCTTATGCATTTTGATTGACATAAAGAAGCTTCTTATGGCTTTTTTATTAATTGGCGTTGTAGATCTCTCATTGATTGTTCGCTATTGTTTAAAATTAGAGATGCAGGAACTTAGTGAAGCCTTATAGCAGTATTAATATGAAAAATAGTTTAAAGTGTTGGATACAAAGCAATTTTATTGGGAATCATAATAGAAGCTATGCGAGATCAAGTCGTTTATGAGTAGCCTGAGAAAAAGGAGAAGAGGAAGAGGAAAGTAAAGAAGATGGTTGAAATTGAAGTAGAGGAGGAAGTTGATGAGGATGAAGTATAAGATACTCAAAAACCTAATACTTAAGTAACAGAAGAAACAAAACCATCTCCATCGAAGAAAAAGGAAAAGAAAGGCAAATAATGATATACATTATCATGCAAAAAATGTGTGGATAAATATCATTTTTTTACTTGTCTTTATTTAGATTGAAAATTGTTCGACACAGTAAATTCCCTTTTCATTTGATTCAACTTGGGAATATCTTCATCGCTACTTTCATTTTCATTCTACTTCTTCTTAAATATTTAAAAAACATCCTTAGTCATCTGGATTAATTTATCTTTGTAATTGATGCAATTGGTAGTTGAATCCACTGATGTAATCCCAACCACATTAACACTGGATCTCCTCAATTATGATGTCGGTCTCAACTTTGAATCTTAAATTGAAAATTCACACAGATCCTTTCTTTCGGATAGCGATTCTTGTAATTTTTTATTGCTTAGACTTTTATTGAATATCTCAATGGAATCCTTATACTGTAAATAGAATTCCTTATATATATTATGCTGTTTGTTAATGCTCTACCATTTTTCTTCGTAATTTTGGTTAGCCCGAATCAAAGTGGCGTTTATTGATAAGGTTTCATGGTATTTCCTTTAGAGATCCTCGAATTGAATCTTCAATTAATCAAATAGTATTTTAGAGGCATCGTAGTTATTTTTCAAATACTTATATTCACTTACCCATTTTTACAGTTCTTCTTATTGATTTAAATCTTGGTTCTTTTGTTGCTTCATGTTGATTTGCTATAAGGTAAAGGCTTATATTTGCTGAGCCCTCTTCAAATCCAATTTTGGCATATTGTGCTAAGTGAAAATGGTCTCTCAATATTGATTCATTTATACATTTATTTGAAAAACATTGAATTCTGTCTTGCATTGGAGATGTGCAATCCTTATCGGAATCATCATCTTCAATCTACACCAACTTCTTTTGGACTTCAATTAGCTAGGTAATGTATTTGTCTACATTTTTCACTCCTTGATTTGGTTACATCTTCAATCTACATATTTCGTTCGAGAGAGTCTAAATGTATATTATGCTGATTTACAAAGTTCAACTAGATTAAATCGTTTTTGGATTCTTATAACTTACTCATCTTCATGTGAGCCAAAGCCAATTGAATCTTGTAATTCTCGATCTCCTATTGTAATCTCAAGGTGGACTCATTCAAATTCACTATCTTAATTATGTAATATATTTATACTTATTTATACTTTATTAAATAACCCTGATTTTGAGGATCGTTCTCATAAAGATTCAAGTTTTAGCATGACTACTCATAATATTTTATTTGTTCTTGCAGTTGCTTAATTCTTTGTTCTGACTCTTTGAGAATGAAATCATTTTCCTATTGAGTGACTTAGAGTATTTATTCTAGAATTAGAACCTAAATTGCATGGCGAATTACCTTTGATACAGCTTCATTCCTCTCGGTAAGTAATTTCGTTATTTATTATTTCAAAAGTTCTTATTCCGATTGCATAACACTCAAGAGCATTTTCATATCAGTTCGACCATTAATGAGACTTTAATATTGCAAGTTTATAGTTATCTATTCTTCTAACCTTTGGTTTAAATTTTGGATTTCCTAACTCAAGTAATCTATTTTCAACTTTGAAGAATCACATTGATCCATTTTATGATATTTAATTTAATAACACAATTGCTAGAACAATACAAATATTTTATTCACTAAATCATATTATACTCCAATCAAAGCATTCAAAAATCAGATATAATTAACGATCTAATTTAAATTAATCAAATATTATTCACAACCCTAGTCATTTATCAAACCTAAATATCATCTACTAATTACATTTAAGATTTATTCTTAAAAAATTATAAGAATACATAATAAACTACATTTCATAGTATAAAAATACATATAATCAATTAAATCAAAAACTATCTGCCCTTTTTTTATTTTATAATCCAAAATTAATTCAAACCTCTCTATATAAAATACCTCAAATTACTAATTATAGTAATAAACAAAATAATTATATTGAATAAAATGAGAATTGACAAATATTATATATGTTTGAGAGGAGGAGGATGTGGTACCACTAAAATAGAACCATAACCAATTCCACTTTCAAAACAAGCAGGATTATAAAAGTCTAATCTCTTAGAAGATCTCAGAAAGTATAGTAAAATTATATCGGAAAAATCATCAACTGTCTTTGATAAGGCTTAAAGTGATGAAGTGATGATAGCTATTTAGTGGTTTAATTTTAATAAAGAAAACTTTGGTCTGCTGTGTCAGAATGATAGGTAAGTTACGTAAGCATTTGATATTGCATTGATTTCACTCGATCAAGTATTGAGACAAATTACAGTTTATCTAAGAGCCTCCGGATTCTTATGTCTCTAAATTTTGTAAATTTGTAATGATTTGTTCCGAATCGTATTTTCAGTTTTACTAAAAAATTAAGATAGATTTATCGAAGATTCATACAAGCAATAAATATTGGAGTATCTGTCTGAATTCGAAAACAATCTGAAAATAGAATCTTAAAACATTTGGATAACTGGAGCAGAATTTGAATTAACTATTATGTAAGCTTGTGTTGAAAATTGCAGAAGTAATTCTCAAAAAGGTTAAGAAATCTTGATCAACTTTATGTCTGGTTTAGTATCCTCGTTTATGTCAATGTCACCAACAGAAGACTTAATTTACTCATTAATTGAAGGGGCATAATTTATATTCACTGCTTTACAGAAGAAAATTGAGAATAGTATTTAATTATACGAAATATATTACTTTTTCGAATCCTTAAAATGGTTGATCATTAACTAATTGAAACAATAGTAGTTTTCTGTTAAAAGTTAATTAAATTAATTGATGGATGGATATACTACTTATATCGCTAATTCCAAAAATTGGTTAATCCACTTTTGTTGGCTAAAACTCGTTACAGAATTACTTACTTATCGTCCAATTGTCAATAAATTCGATTTCTTTAAAACTCAAGATTCTGTCCAATAATAACTAAATTGGAATAAATTATTACATGCCAAAGTATTAACTTTACTCTCATATAACAGGAATGAAGCAAAAATTAATTTCTTTAACGACTATTAATCAGATGGCATACTGAAATAATTTGAAAGCTAATTCTAACTGGTTGGTTTTAATAAAATTAGATAATTTTAAAAGTATTTATTAGAAGAAAAAGCATTTTAAAATTAGACTATTTGTGAATCATATTGCTAATTTACATTTAGTTAAAAAAATAATAATATACATATCCATACATTTCTAAGTAATCTAAATATTGAGAAATGTCAAAATACATTAACAATTATTCAGAAAATTACATCAGATTATAATATATTATACTAAGACTTTTAGCAGAATTTTAATATTTTAATAGAAAACAAAGGCTTGACAAAAAATAACATTTAATTGCAATAGGATCATTGTGCATCTCTAGTTTCTTAATTAGAATCGAATACAAAAAGCTTGATATTTCTTATTGTTGAAAACTAATCTCAGCTATTAACTTTAGCAAACGCTTGCTAATTAACGATATCTATCTTAGATTTGACAGCAATACCAGATGATCAAAGGAAATTAATAACTAATTAAATCTAAATTATCAAAGATAGTTTTGGAGAACCCTTTTATTAACTAATACATGAAATACAATCAGTTGTAATACATCAATATGAAGTAATGAGTGATTATTAAATTCACTTCTAAAATGCTTCATATATTCATATGAAACAAACTTAGCAATACAATATTACCAAATTCATTAGTTCAATCAATAGATTCACAGAATTTTCATCTAAAATAATTAACAACCTAAGATCATTTAATCAATAATCCAATTAATTAATTCCTTCTAAATCTCATTAATAAAGAGATGTTTAATTTAATAATAACTAGCTATTTAATTTGATCAATAAATTATTATCCAGAGAATTTTTGAATCATTATGTAAAGCAAGCTATATTGATGTTTGAAAAACTTCAATAGAATCAAAATGAGATTTCATTATTTGATTAGATTAAAGTTAATTACAATCTTATATATTTGTTAAATGGCATAATTTCTTAAATAAGAATTTATGAGTATTAAATCTATAAAGTAGAATTAGCATTTAAATCTAAATTAAATAAAGATCAAAAGGAAATAAAAGAAGTGAATTTATAATAATAACATAAGGAAGTTCTAATAAGATAAGAGCATTACGTAGATGAATTATTTTAAGATTACAAAAATGCATCGTAATTAAATAAAGAGACATTGAATTTTTTGATCAAATAAATTAATGCCGACTTTGATTCTTTAAATAATGCGATGCCTCTAAATGAATTTAAAAAGGATTAAATGCGCTTCTTCATGGACATCTAATCTCTCTTACTATAAATCTAACTTTAACCTACAAATTTAGATTAGAGTGAATCGAAGCTAAGAAAATTGTATTAAGATTAAATTAAATCTGTTGATAATAATCAATAGTAAACAAATATTTAAGATGAAGACACTACTGCAACATTATAATAAGAAAACTTAAATTAACTCAAACTTTTGAAAAGTTATTTATCATAAAAGTTATTTGATTTTTAAGAGTTTTTGTAAAATTTAAATGAAATAAATTTATTGTTATTAAATTCTTAAAAAATAGATGATTAGAATGTTTAAATTAATGAGATACAAAAAGAGGTTATGTAAACATTTAAAGCAATGCACTACAAGAAATTTAATAAAGATTTAGAAGATATGAGAAATTTAAAGGAAACTTTATTTGCAATAAATGAACAAAATCTTAAGATTGATATCATTTAAAGTGTGATTGACACTATCTATAATTTTGATGACCATATTGATCAATCTTTTGAGGTTGAAATTGAATTAGATCCCTTTATATGGTAATCCCAATAGTAGATATAATAAATGAGTAATACAGAAAAGAATAATAATGAAAGTGGATCATCAGATTATAAAATAAGAGAATGTTTAGCATTCAACATTATTAAGATTTAATAGATTATTTAAGAAGAACCGATCAATAAATTTAGTCAAAACATAATATCATAGTTGTGGATTCATGAAAAGGATGAACGTGTAAAAAGAGTTCTTAAAAATAAAGAAATGATCGAATTCTAAAGGAGATTATTTTCTAAAGACATAACCACAGTATCTGAAACCTTGAAATAGACAATTCAAGGTAAATTTGACATTATAAATGTGACCGATCAAGAAATATAAATGGAAATTGATCCAAAAAAGAAAGATTAACTTTAAAAAAAAATGTTGATTCTTAATTAAGAATTAGACGAATATGTGGAAGGTGTTAATGAAATGTCTTCTAAGATGGATCTAAATTTTGTTTTTCTGAAGGAGATTTAAAAATAATTACATTTAATTAAAGAAAAGATATAGAATATTTAAAACTCTATAAATTAATTAAGTGTAGATCTAAGTAGATTGAGGGGCAAGAAATACGATGAATTACTGGAAATCAGAAAATAAAGAGTTCTATTAGCTAGAGAGCAAGAAGAATTGAGTGAAATATATATTCCATTGAACACAATGATTATAGATCCAATTACAGGACAAGATATTAAAGTATCGGAATTATAACAAGAGATTAATGGCTTTCTTTTAAATTAAGATAAAATGTGTGATGTAATGTTAATCACTGGAAGGGCCGGGTCTGGTAAAAGTAAAGCATCTGAAAGGATTGAAGTTGAATTGTGGAAAATTCATACTAATAATGAATAATGGATCCCATTGTTTATTTCATTACCTACTATAAAACATCCTTAATTTAACATTATAGATCAAGGTTTGGAGAAGGAATATTATTAATTTGATAAGATACAAATTAAAGAATTGAAGGAAGCAATTAAGAAGAAGAAATTGAAAGTGGTTGTAATTTTGGATAGTTATGATGAAATGAGATCTGAATACATATAATCTAATCTATTTCATACAAATAAATTTATTGCTGAATTTGGATAAGATGTGATGGGTTCAAATTTTAAAGTTATTATTACATCAAGGAGGGAACTATTAACAGTCATGGGGTATTAAACATGGTTTTGTGGTAGCAGTTTAGAAAAGATGAAAGAAAACATGCTATTAAGTTTGAATGAAGATTAATGCCAGCATTATATTAAATAATACTGTTTATATTGCATTAAAAGATCTATTATCAGCATTTATGAGAAATTAATATCCTTACAGGGAAAGCAATTTATTGTAACGGAGTTTTTATAAGTTTGGAATTCTATTTATGATTTTTTGGTTTAAGAAACAAATTTTCAGAATACTAATTCTAATCAATTATTGAGTAACAATGAAATAAAGCATTTAATAAGACTATTGAAATGTAAAAGTACATTTAAATCTTTAAATGACAATCAAATTTAATAATTATCATAAAATCTTTTTAATATTTGGAGTATTAAGAAATATCAAAATGTTATTCTTAATTCTAATCTCCAAATACTCTTCAATACACCATTTATGATGAATGTAGTTGTCTAAGTATTACCAAGTTTAACAAAATCCAATAAAGAGATTTCAACAATAAAGGATTAATTTCTATAAAATTTCATCAAAATTAAAAAAAAACTGATTGAATCAGAAAAAAAAATGATGAGACTAAAAAATGATTCGGATTATTAAGAATTTAATGTTAAAGACTTAAAGGATGTTGGAATGAAGATTATTATGAATTTAGATAATCAAAACTTTTTTAGTTTTTTCTCTGAATCAAATACTTTTGAATTGATTGATGATAAATCACTAAAGATAATGAATCAATTATTTAATATTGAAAATGATGCCAGAATTGTTTACGAATCTTTAAAATAAAAGTAATTTACATCATATTAATTTTATGAATCATTTATAAGTTACTACCATGATTAGCAAATAGATAAATGGAAGAAGATGGGAAAGGTATATAACTATGAAACAGTTAAAGTGGACTTATAAGAATTTTCATAATCCTTAGCACTAGATATGACTAAAAATTAAGTAACATCAATCGAATATAAAATTAAAGGAGAACTTAAAATTAGGAAAGCATAACATTTCTCCTAATTTTAAGAGGAATGGCAAGATCAATACTTTAATGACTCATATGGAGAGAAGGAATATAAAACATTAATCAGAAATTCTATGTTAATAGTTTAAAGTGGTAGTAATTACTCATTTAGTCACACATCAATATAGGAGTTCTATGTTGCTAAATACATTTACGAATTTTTAGAAAGAATAAAATTAGATTAAGACATTACGGCTCTGTAGAGACAATATATTCAAGATTACATTGAAAAAATGGAGTCTAGTTTATACAACTAACCTTCATTTAATATAACATTAGAACATTTTTCAGGCAGCTTAAACATACTAAAAAGTGAAGTAATATAAATAGATTAATTATAATCGAAATTATTATCATTAGTGAAGCTATCTGGAAAATTTCCAAAACTAGAAAGAGTTTCATCTAATTGTATTTATTTATTGAGCTTTCTACAACTGAATTTGAACAATTAAGACATCAGTAATATAAATATATCTGATACAAAATTATATGGATTATCATTTTACAATTGTAATATGTAGAATACTAAGATGAATAATGTGGCCATAGATTCATGTAATTTTAATAAAGCAAATTTAAGTAACTCTGAGTGGAAAAATATGATATGCAAAGAAAAGCCATTTTTCTAAGGACACAAGGATTATGTTAAATCTATCGCAATTACATCGGATGGATCAACTTTGATTTCAGGAGGAGAAGATAATATAATAATTTTATGGAATGCTAAGACTTGTCAACAAATTTAAATTTTAGAAGGACATACTGACATGGTAAGATATGTAAGTATATCAAATGATAACTAAATCTTGGCATCAGGTAGCAATGATAAAACAATCAGATTGTGGTCAATCAAAACTGGAAAGTAAATGGATGTGTTGGAGGGACATGATGAGAGTGTAACATGCGTGATATTTTCCTAAGATTCAAATATTCTGGTATCAGGAGGAAATGATAATACTGTACGGATATGGAATATTAAGTCTAAATAGATTTTAGCTGTCTTGGAGGGACATCAAAAAGCTATAACATCATTATTACTATATGAAAATAGTTAAAAATTGATTTCAAGTGGGTAAGACAAAAAAATTATCATGTGGGATGTAGCGAAGAGAAGTTAATGTGAAGTATTATAAAATGAGAGCGAAGTATTGACAATATCTTTACATAAAGATGAGTAATTGTTAAGTTCTGGATATAAGGATGGAAGAATAGTGATGTGGGATATTAAAGAATTGAGATAATTGAGCACATTAGAAGGACATGGTAGTAATGTAAATAGTTTAAGTTTCACAAGAAATGGATAAATATTAGCATCAGGTTCAGATGATTAATCAGTTAGATTATGGGATGTGAAAACATTCAAATAAATAGGATATCTGCAAGGACATTCCCACTTTGTTACATCTTTAGTGTTCTCTCCAGATGGGATGGTTCTGTATTCTGGAAGTCAAGATAAAATGATTAGATAATGGAATGTTACTGCTACAAAATAAGATTATGTTTTAGATGGCCATTTAAATTATGTGTCATCTCTTAGTTTCTCTCCTGATGGCGAAATGCTGGCATCTGGAAGTAGAGATTGCAGTGTACAATTATGGAATGTTTAAGAAGGCACTTTAATTTGCAGACTTGAAGGTCACACTGAGATGGTTTGGTGCGTTTTATTTTCACCCACTAAGATGATATTAGCTTCTGGTGGAGACGATCGAACTATTCGAATTTGGGATCCATAGTTTTAGAAACAATTGCATATTATTAATTCTGAGTGTGATTCCATCTAATCTTTAGCTTTTTCTAATGATGGTTCAATGTTGGCCTCTGGTTCTGGAGGTTTCTCCTACATCGTTAAGATTTGGAACCTAAAAGACTATTCTTTAACTTAAGTGTTTGATGTTCATTCTCACACAGTCAACTGTTTACAATTTATGAAGAATGGTAACATCATATCAGGGGGTGCAGATAATACGGTATTTGTTTTGAATGTCGAAACCAAATAGAAAGAACATTAAATCAAAATTCATAGAGGTTCAGTAAATTCATTGAAGTTGGTGGAGGATATTCTAATTTCAGGTAGTAGTGATCATACAATCAAAACTTATAACTTAAAGGAATAGAGAGAAATTTCTGTAATTTCAGGGCATCAAAATACAATAAGTTCACTTGCAGTATCTCCTGACTGCAAAATGCTCATATCAGGCAGTGATGATTTAAGCATAGGGATTTGGGATTTGACGACTCAAAAGTAATTAGCTAGTCTACCCACTACTGATTAGGTGAAGTGTGTTGATTTTTGCCCTGTTGGATAGATCTTTGCTGCGGGTTGCTTCGATGGATCTATCCATCTATTCAAAATGATGGATAATCAGAAGTTTGATTGCTATAGGACCATTTCAAGGTGTCCCCTCATTTAAGCTAAGGATTGCATTTTGAAGAATTCCAATATTGTGTCAAGAAGCGATTCTTTGGAACCGCTTTTGATATAGAAAGGAGCGATTAAAATATGAATATAATATATTTATATATAAAATGTCGTAACTTCTAATGGTGTGGTTGAATGATGAAGTATAGTTGAGTAGGAAGGTGACATCTTTTGAAAAGGATTTTCATAATGGGTATCTATTTGGAGAGTTACTGAGCAAGTTCAATTAACAACTCAATTTCGAAGAATTCTCAAATAAGTAATTATTGATTTCAAAATTAAGAGATGTAAGGGAAGCCAAGATGAAGAATTTCACTTTGTTGGAACCAACATTTAAGACTTTACACATCCCATTTAATTTTCAAATTGCTGATCAAGTAATCAAAGGCAAGAAAGGAGTTGCTATGTAATTGCTCTATCAATTACAAATGGTATCCAATCTATTCATTAACATAGTAATTGCAAAAAGTAAATGATCCTCATGATGTGATGATGCATGCAAAAACTGGTAAATATAATGTCATATAACCATTAATGGTTATCAGATAACCAAAAGACTAATTTGATAAAATGGAATAAGAATTCTTTATATCTAAACTTAATGAGAAGAATAAAGCATAGAAGGATGTAAACTTAGACATGCATCTTGGGAAGTTTACATCATTTGCCATTTAATAAGCCGAAAAAGAACGTCGGTTGAAAATCAAAGAGGAAACAGAGGAAAGAAATCTAAAAGAAGAAATGAGAAAAATCTAGTTGAATAAATTACAAAGAAATATGGCATTTATGGAAGATTGGAATCAAAAAGGAATTGAAAATTGGAAAAAAAATTAATAAATTCGACATAAAAATAAAGTAGCTGATGAAAAATTCAAATCTACAATGCAAAAAGCAACTGAAGATAGATTGATTCAAACATAACAAGTAATGAGAAGTGAGATAGAGGATCAAATAGAACAATTTGAAACCAGAGCAACTCAAGAACCAGTCTCCTTAGGATTGAGGAATAAGATGATGAGTGAATTCTTGAGAAAGGAGAGAGATAAAAGAAGAAGAAAAATGATTGTGGATTAGGAAAAGTAAACAGATGAATTACAGAGAAGAGAATACACTGTTTTAGAAAAACTCAAATAATAAAGTAAATAAGAAAAAGAAATTATGTATGAAATCTGGAGAGCCTATTAATGTCAGGAAGTTATTTTGGAAAATAGACAATTAAGAGATGAAAACTATAGAAATAAATAAGAACTCAATGTAATTAATTAGAAATTTAAAGAAGAAGAGATGTTAAGAGCTTTATAATCAGAATTTAATGAAGAAATAGAATTACAATAAAGAAGATAATTAGAAATTAATGTCGAATATAAATTACATATTAGACAATCAAATTATGAAAAATGTAAAAAATTAGTGGAGGTTCTCTTCGAAATTGAAGAATAGCTTTATGAACATTTATAAAACAATGATTCTAATTAATTTAACAAGCAATTTACCAGAGAAAACCATCATCTATTCAAATAAGGCATGGAACTAATTCCTTATAAAAGATTTAGAACTTATGATCCCATCAAAGAGATGAAAAAACAAGAAAGTCTTAACTATAAACAAAAGGTATTTCTAGCAAAAATGGAAATGCAAGATTATCTAGAGGGAACTGGGGCGTGGGATCTCTATTAAGCTCAAAATAATTATTCTCTAGGGAACCTAGTCAGATACCTGATTGAGAGCTAATTTTAGAATTCTACATCAGAAGTACAATCTACAGATCTACCTTTTGTTCCTTTCAGAGGAAGCTTAATTGGATTCTCATTTAGTGGTAAGAAAACTATAAGTGAATTGCTTGCCAAAAAATATGGTATTCAAATATTGTCAATCGATGTGATTATAAATGAATTACTAGAATATATAAAGAAATATGAATAAGGTGAAGAGCATTCGTAAGTTTGGGATTAACAATAAATTGAATTAGGTTAACAAATATCAGAGTATCTTTGTTAAGGAGAAGATATCCCTGAAGAACTGTATATCAAAGCAATTGTCTAGAAAATCAAAAGGCTATTTGACAAATAAGAATTTGAATAGATTTATGAAGAATACAAAGCCAAATATTAATCATTTAATCCTAGATAAATTAGAACACTTGATGAATTTAATGATGATGGTATAAATTGGGAAGATTTTCATAGACCATACAATAAGGGATGGTTATTGGTTGGATTTCCCCATAATTATGAATAAGCTAAGTTACTAGAAAAGCATTTAACAGGAATTGAGCCTCAAGATGAACTCACTCCATTGGAGGCTAGACTTAAAGAAGCTGCTAGGGTAGTCAAGCCTATTGATTATGCAGTTATTCCACGTAAAAAATAGGAAAGTGGAGTGGGAGTCTGTGTCTACTTAGAAATGCCATCAAATGAGTAGTGTTTAAGGAGAGCCATAGGAAGAAGGTATGATCATCATAATCACTCATTATATCATTTGGAATCCAACACTCCTCAAGTCGGATAATGCTCCATTGATTGAAAGAATTAAACCACTCTATGAAGTTGACAATTTATAATAAATAATATCAGATAAGAATGCCTATTTTATGACATAGATTGAAGGAATCAAGAATTGGTATAATAATTTTGAATCTACAGATAATTCAAATGTTTAAAATGCATTCATTAGTGTAGATGCTTCAAATAATTATGAGAGAGTATTTTATGATGTTGATAAAATATTTTAAAACTTTCTTTAAATTCAAATTAACAAAATATAATAGAAATATGATAAGTAGTAGAATGATATATTGGAATAGGAGGAGTTGATCAAGCAATAATAAGAGTAAGCTGAATTAGACAAAAAGTGCTAATCCAAGTAGGTTTAATTAGATTCATTACCTTTAAAGCAACCAAGCCAACAGTTTCTTTAATATCTACATTCATTTTGGAATCAAATAGAAAATAAATACATTACCCTCCAAAACATTTTCAAAGGTTTAAGAGAACAAAGAGAATTCATCACAAATTATTTAATGGATATTTAGAGAAAGTTCATAGATCTAATTAATACTCCAGATGAGAAGTTCTATCATGTGAGAAATTTCTAGGAATAATACAATTAATTTGTGTAAGAAAATCCAGATTTATGTGAAGAAGATGTATGCAAAGAAGAATTGCACTAAAGAGTAGATGATTTATATGATCAATTAATTGATATAATCGATTAGAAAAGAGATGATTTGCTAGTAGAAAAATAGTAAATACAATCCTCTTAATTCATTGAAAATGAAATTGATCTCTTTTTTATTATAAGTGAGATAATTATTAGCGACAGAATTAGATCGAGCCTAAAATTCAGTCCAATTGCTAAATGATACTACTATGGAACATTAGAGGCTATAGAATTATAAGACATTTAACCTAGTGTTGGAGAATTGCAATTGCAAGATGGAGACGATCCTAATGTAAGATTAGATAAACTCATTGCTGATTCTTTAAGAATATTTGCAGGAGAAGAAGAAATTGTAGAGGACAAAACCAAAAAAGGAGGTAAACAACCAGCAAAAAAGGATGAAAAAAAAGGGAAGAAAGGAAAGGAAGAGGAAGTTGTCAAAAAAGAAATTCAAAACCCTGATGCTGTCAATGCTATCAGTTTAGAAAAATAAATTTTTAAGGATAGAGTGGATGCTATAAAAAGATATGCATAATAATAAATTAGAACATTTAGATAGGGGGGCTGATCAATTATACCTGAAAATAGATGAATGGATCTATTACACTCATTAAACAGAAATTAAAGCCTTAGATGCAATCTCTGGCTTATTTAGAGGGTATATCGAAAGAGTGGAGAGAATCTAGAAGGAACTTTAATTATAGTTTGTGGATGTTATTATTAGTCATGAGGTCTTAAACTTCTTAACGCCAATTCCTCCTCCATTAACTGCAAGGGAACCATTATCCAAAGAAAGATATTCTATTTCTCAGCTCTATTATTTGATAGAAGACTTGAGAGCCATCACTAGCACACATTTGCTAATCGACATTAAATAATTGGCTTTGCTTTTAGCGAGATCTTCTTATGGTGTTTTGAAATACTCACCATCCAAATGGATGCAAGCACTATTAATTCTAGATTAAAATGGGTAAATATCAAAATCTAAATTTTAGTTATGTCAATGTCAGATAAATTTGTACATATTTGATTCTTCTTTCATCTCCCACTCCAAAAGAAGATGAACTATAATAGTATGCAAGCAAACTAGGTCAACCTTTGGTAAATAAGGATACTTTTGTTAATACTCCAGCTTGGTTTGATGAGTATGAGAGGATTCCAGAAGAGGAAAGTACAATTATTTATCAATCTTATTTAGATACTAATTACTTTGACCGTGTTATTTACATTAAGGAATTGCTATACTTTGTCCATAAGGATGAAAATGATATGTTAGCTACCAAATAATATATTGAAATACTTAATGTTGATGGAGACAGATTTATAGACTATTTATTACAAAACATACAACAACAATGATATTCTATTAAATAATATTTACACATATTTGAATGGTTTTACTCATAAAAACTACTTAACAAATCCAATATCTTCAAAAATAGTATAGAGTAAATAAATGCATTTTTAAATGTTACATTTAATAGATCAATTCATTAAATATTTTAATTAATCAAATTAAATGCAAAAGGTGAGAATCCCCAAAAAATTATTATTAAATTTAATTTAAAATGCAAACAAATAAGTTATTCTAATCTACATAGATCTTTTCATTTTTTTATTCTACAATACCATAATTAGATATTGAATCTTTTGTAAATCTATTAACAATTTAAAGCAAATAATGCATAATTAGCTTATTAATTACTAATAATTTACTTATATCTAAATTTGCATATTTTTGATTTATTATACTAAGATGTTAAGAATATCTATAAATTTTGTAAAATCATTCCTGAAAATTTATAAATTCAAAATAATCTATTTTTAATTCAAATTGACTAATTATGATTAATAATTAGTTACAAAGTAAATTAAAAAATTCTAAACTTAAAGATAATTGAGACAAAAGTCTTAAATTAAAAAAATTGAATACTAGATGAACATTTTTATCAGTTCAATTTCTATTTGAATCAATTCAAGAGTATAAATGGTTTATCAATTACTTTTAATTACACTATTCTTCAAAACTAGTTCAATTTGCAATACATTCAAATAGAGTTTAAATTATATTATAATTATAATATGAGCACTTGAAATTATTATTTATTGAAAATTCTCATAGATAATATGGAGCATATTTTAATAAAGGCTGAAGGTGTTGAGAATTACGGATCAATGGATATGTCTCCAGAGTGTGTACCAAGACCTTTGAATGATAACAATTCATTTGGTGAATATGTGATCATAGCTAAAACGATATTTTTAGGGCCTCATTGTAAATTATATTATATTTATAACATAGGGCCGTTATTTGCTGGTACATTGATTGGATTCAATATATTTGCATATCTAATGATGAGAAATTAATTAGCTCATGGTCACGATATTACTTTTGGAGTTATAATAACAATTGTATAATCAATATTTTATTTGGTTGTTGGATTAGCTAATCCTGGCATTGCAAATGACTCATCTTTGAATTACAAATATCTTGGGTAGCTATACACATTACCAAACAAACCATAACAAAGAAATGTGTGGTATTGTGAAAAATGCTAAAAAATATAACCTGCTCGATCTGATCATTGCCCATTTTGTAGAGTTTGTATAAAAAATTATGATCATCATTGTCCTTGGACAGGAAAATGCATTGGAGGCGAGAATCTCTTGCATTTTTGGGCCTTTCTTATCTCAACTATAGTTTTCTTCAGTTATTTTATTACAATATTAATGGATTAAAGAGAGGAAGCAAAAAATTAATGATTTAATTTATTTAGGTTAATTTATTATAATATTAAACTTCTTCATAAAACATCAATAATTTGATCAAGTAATTAAGTTGCTTAGTTGTTATTTGATATAATTATTATCAGAGTACATCCAATTTTTCTTTTGTATTCAGCTTATAACAAAAGTAATGAGAATTATTATTATGTAACAAGCTGTTGGTTTGAGGTTCTTTTATTTTCATTAGCATACTCTTTGTTGTTTTAATTAGATGTTCTTTAGCCTCAACACGCTGTTTATTGGAATCTTTAGGCAGAAAAATCATTTAGAAAAATGAGTATTAGATTGATCTAAAATTAGAAAATTGCTTCACAGTCGATAACTATATTTGGAGAACAACAAATTAGTTTAAGAAATATTCAGAGAAGTCAAAGTAAGGATGGTATCGATATATTGTAAGAGGAAGAAGTGGGATATTATTTTTGTAAAATGACTAATTTTTGTTCTATAAATAATTTAATGATCACTTAATATAATCTATAAATAGAAATGTTATTATGAATTTAATAGGAAACTCATCTCAATAATCAATGCTGATGCAATAGAAAAGGTGCAATTTTTACAATATAAAGCCGGGATGTAAATGTATTGAATTACAAAAAGGATTTTTATTTAGAATCTTTTGTAGAACTCAAGATTTTGCTTGTGTGATGAAAAATATTTTAAATATGAGATATCCATATTTGGTCTAAAAATAAATCAGCTGTAGACAGGCATAGGATCTTAATGAGTATAAAGAGCTGTATTTGTGGAGTTATAGTGCTATTTATTTAGTAATTGATATTCTTTAAATTGGATGTTTAAACAGGATTTTCAAATTGTTGAAGGAAAACTAATAGAAACTAGTAAAACTTGGAGAACTGTAATAGTCTAAAACTTAGAAAGTAGAAAAATGAGAACAATTGATCTATTGATTTAGTTTTATGTTTTTAGAAATATAATTGAATTTTAAATTGTGTTTTCAAATTATTTATTCAACATAGGAATCGTATAAAAATAGATTTTTCAATGGATTTGCGAAGTATTTAGAGGGACTAAATGATAATCAGCGTTTGAAATTATGTCATTTGAGGTTGTTGAAATAATTCTTAGCTTCGAAATCATACCTGATTGCAGTTCAGTGTATGAGCACATCTTCGATCCTACTTAAATAATTTATTTCTTTTCCTCTCGAAGATGGAATATAATAGTTTTAGCTGTGGCGTACTTGATTTGGAGTTTCTTAGCAGCCTATTAAATTCAATATTCAGTATCATACTTCTTTAATTTTAAACCCTTCCTTGAGTACCAGTCTAGACAGTTAATCCTTAGAAACTGGAGGTACTTTAATGTATGGTCTCTTATATTCTTAGAATATGCCTGGGACTATATTAGAACGAGGCCTAAGTTCTTTTTTTTAGGGCGATTTAGATTCTTGATCACTCGTTAAAGCTCTTCTATTCGCCCTCCTCCATGAGATTCATCTAATTCAATATTAATATTTAAAAATCTTTATAAATATCCAAATTCGAGCAAATCAGCCCTTAGTGCGTCACAATAAAGCAATATTTAATACTTTTACTGCTAAAATTTTAATAATACCTCACAAAATTGCAAATTATACATACCAGAAAGGCCTCATTAATGATTAGTAATAAATTTGTGCCAACATTGAGCTAGAACGTAATCAACTCAGAATTTAATATTAATATAAAAATAATCAAATATAATTCGAATCTTATATCATCCATGACTTATTGAAGGCTCCTCTATTTATTTAATTTTTTCTTTTTTGACTTCAAAAATCAAACAGCTCTTGCAGGTTAAATGAAAAATTGGGTTTTTTTTATTGTTTTTCTCTATTTTATTAATAAGCAATATAAGTTTAATATAACAGTTTGGAATCATTTACATTTACATTATTTTATAATAAAGTAATAATTTAATCAACATAACTAGTTAAATATACTTCTTAATTATTAAAATGTCCTACAAAAATTTTCAAACTTTTCCCCATTATCATATATATGCCATATACAGCAAATCCACTTGATGAATGGACTCCTGGATTGAAACGAAGGTAAATTTTGACACTTAAGAATGATCTGATCTAACGAATGAATTTTTATGGAGAAAAGAAAGAGCAGAAATATTATTATTTATTAGTATATATGATATTTTAGACTCTCTACTTTAGAGTAAGATATTCTAATAATACATTCAGGAGAAAGTTAATTGTTTAAAAAACAGAAGTATTATCACAATTTTATATAATAATAACAGCTAAAACTAATTATATAAAAATATACATGATGAAAATTTAGTATAAATTTGTGTTGTGAATGAAACTATGGCAATATCTATAGTCGATTAAGCAACATTTAGGATCAAATTTTAAAGGAAAAAATATTGAAATGATTTTAACAATTTAAAGGTTTGATTAAGTGTTGAGGACTTTGATTTTATAATGAAATAGTATATTGAAGTTGGTTATGCTCTTTCAAATAGAGTGAAATGTTAGAATTGTCTTTAGAACATTGTTAAGGATGACATCAGGATAGGACATGTATTGACTCGACCACCTGGTTTTGGCTTTGACAAGAAAATATGGTACCACTTGCTTTGTCTAACTTCAATAAAGGGAGATAGAAATCAAGATTTGGATATAGTTAATATTCACAGTTTGAAGGAAGGAGATTAACAGAAAGTGAGACAGAAGGTGGATTAGATAAAGAAAAGTAGCTACTAAAAAAGTATATATTGTATATAATTATTTGTAGAAGATCAAAAGGAAGTGAAATATTTGTCCAAGTAGGAACACTTTCAAAATTACGTGAAGATCTAAAAGGATTTGCATTTTAATCAAAAGCTACGTCAATAGGCGATGTTTTTTTAGAAGATGGATTAAACTGATGAATAATGGTGATTGTTATAACATTATTAATTATAAATTAAAAGATTTATATTCAGAATTTGTATTTTTGATTGACTCCGAATCCTAAGAACTTCCCAATTTTAGGAGCAGCTAAACATTAATGCAATTTCATATTGCTGACAACTTCAGGCATTGATCTATCTCTAGTTAATTTAGAAGTCACAGATCCAGTGACGCTGTTATTGTCTATCCTTGATAGACTAGGGGGTTGTTATTTTGATAGATATTTATAGAATTGTGTAGCAGGAATAGAAGGTAGTTCTGATTTTGTGGGAGTTTTAAATTCCTATATACTAAGACTCTCTTATCTATCCATCATTAAAGGTGGGAAATCAGTGTGAGTGTTCTCCTCTATGATTTCTGAGTCTTTGATAAGCAAATCATAGAACTTGCCAATATCATTGACTTTCACAATCCCATTTTTAGGGACAGTATCCTCATAATCACTTTGTTTAGTTTTTTAAGTGGAATTTTATCGAACGCCTGTTTTCTTCTTTAAATAAGATTATTCATATGAACCTCTCAAAATACTGTTATTGATTGTAACACTTGAATATTCTTCCTTTGATAAACGAATAGACTATGATTATTCAGATGCTAAATATTGATCCATTTTATTTTAGATACGATATGGCAAATCCTAAGCTTAAGTATGCTTATTCCTTTATCCTTTTTCATAATGTTCCATTTCTAGGAAAACTCCTGGTTTTAATTGTAAAACATCCATGAATTCCTGTAAATGATTTCTCTCCTATTGAGCTATAATCTTTTGAGCCTCCCCATCTTCATTTGTTGGTTATACTTTGAATACTTTTAATTTGGGTTTTCGGAATGCCGGTCGTCGTGGCTTGAGAACTGCCAATTCTTCTGTTTAAGAGGGAGCTGATTCTTTCATTTATTACCCTTCAATCTTTCTAACAGGTGCCAATTGTATTCTCTTAGCTTTAAGTATTATTTTACCATCAATATCATAAGTTACTTTTTCTGGTTGACCATCTACCAAAACTCTGACTTTTCTTCTTTCTTCCTATTTCTCCTTCTCAATTAGAGTTTGATTCTCTTAAAATTCCTTTCTCATCCTCTCCCTATATGATAATTAACTTCTCAAATGATCATCATATAAATCACTTTCAGGCTCCTGTTATGTTTATACAATTTCAGGCTAAAACTCTTCCCAAGTTGGAGGTTTCTCTTCATATTATTCTTCAGCCAATTCTTCCATGACATTATCAGGTTTCTTTATGAATTCCTTCATGAAATTAGCATTTTATCGCCTCCATTGATCATATGTCGTTTTCTCAGGTTCACACTCCTCAACTAAGTCTGATTTGATTTTGTCATACTCAAATTCCTTCACAATAGATTCAATCAATTCCATCGTTTTTGTAAATGTGTATGATGGCATATTTCTTAATACATCACTTACATTCAGACCATTGGTTAGAGAATGCATCAGATGTCTTATGCTATCTTCGACAATAACATGGACTTCAATTAATGATTGATAGACCATCTCAGGCTCGAAGGCTAGAATGGAAGAACCACGCTTAGCTATAGGTGTTGAAATTTGTAAATTATTCATTTTTTTTTAGCTTTAGAATCATCTTTTTTTGGAACCTCCTTCTAAGGCTGTTTCTGTTGCTTTTATGGACTAACTGTTTTTTGTGCCTTAGCTCCTTTTTTGTCTTAGTCTACTGGCGTCTTGGTTTCTATCACAGGAAGCATTAAAGTATTTTTATTCTCTTCCCTCTTTTGTTCAACCCATTCTTTTCTCTTGTCTCTCTCTTGTCTCCTCTATTATTTGTTAGGATATTATTATAACCTTCTAGTCTTCATCTAAATACTCTTATTATTTGTATGTTGCAGGACTGAATTGCTTAGCTGATAACAATCCCAATTATGCTCTTTGTGCCTACAAGTATCTCTCTTTTTCTTTTTAGAACAACTTATCTAAAATGGCTAAAAAACTTATATACTTTTTTCTTCATCATATATTGAGACATCTAACTTTGGTTGAGATTTGATTAGATCTAAATGTTTTGGATGGTTCTTTCTAAAGGGATATGTAATTTTCCTATAATCAACAGGAACTCTTTATTTTTCTTATTCCTCTAGCATTTTCTATTTCTTTTATTGCTTCTTTGCTGAAATATCTAATTCCTTTGGCTTGAGATTCAAACCTATTGCAACTAAGTATCTTTCAGATGTGTTCTACGATTCTAATTAATCTACATAATTGGTTACCTTAGGTATAGTCTAAAATTCCTTTAAATCCTAGAATTTCCTTATCCTTAATTTCAATTCTAAAATCTTTGGTTTAATTATCCTTATATTTCATATTTCCAACTTGAATGACTCTTTTCTTACTGGTTTCAAATTTCAAGAAGATTATTTGCTCAGAGTTATAAAAACCAGAAATATAACTTAATTTTTCTTCAGGGGTTATTTTGATCTGTTCCTTTTCAATACTACCTTCTTATAGTCCAATATGCTTTGTTGTCTTCTACTCTTCTTTATTTTCTGCATCTCCATAAGTCAACTCCAAACCAATGATCAGATTATTGTAGCTATTCTTACACACAACAATTTAATTGATGGGCATGTTGGATGTCCAATCCAAGTTCTTGATATCATCAAATGGCACCGATGTCTATGAATCTTTATCAATTCCATAAAAAATGTTTTCTGGTTTTTGGTGTGTACTTTATATTGGTTCTTAGACTTATTTTCTATCCAACAGCTGTACTTATCTTTGGAGATCATTTAATTTTATCACTGATGATTTTGTTTACACTTCTCTTTCTTTTAATTACTTCGCTAACTACACTACATCTTCATTCAATTTAGAATATTCCTCAATTTATCTCGACTTCTCCTTTTAAGCTTCTCTTTCCTTTTTTTCGAGTTCTTCTTGTAAGTTCTTGACCTCCTCCTAAATTTACTTAAATTTCCCTTTATCTTCCTTGAATTCTTTCAAGGCCTTATGAAGTTCAGATGTGTCTTCTGGCTGTGGTTAACTATCCTTTAATTGTAAGAACCTCTTTAGATTTTCTTCTTGACTTTTCTGTGCAAACTCCTGTACTTTTTTTTATTTTTCATTCTGATTATCTTGGTCCTTCTGTTTGTCTTACTTAAAATGCTGCTTCTCATCGCATGGTTTATTTAATTAAGTACACATTTGACGATATCTATGAGGATATAAATTGAGAATTACATTTTTTAAAGTTCAGCAAAATGATTATTCAATTCAAATTCTTTCCTTGTTTCATGCAACTCAACTTTTTAAGCTTCTCTAATACTATCCTTTAACGTTTTAATTTAATCTTTGAGACTATTTAATCTACCCTCATAATCACAATCAAATTATTGTTATTTAAATTCTGCTTCTTGTTCTTTCATGATTACTTGCATCTTTCTTCTCAATCTATCTTCTTCTGCGATTTGTTTTTCTACAAGTATGATTTCGTTACTAAGTTTATTTACTTCTTCAGTCTATTCTAGGTTTTTGTTTCTATCTTTCAATGCCTTGATTGATTCCCTCATCTGACTATTAGATTGTTCCATTTTGTCAATAGCAATCAACAAATCCACTTAATTATAATATAAAAGAGTTACAAATGCGAGGATCTATTTTATTAGCGAAGTCCTATTTGGATTTGCCATTCTTAATTTCATATAATATCTTCTTTTCAGCGAGATTATAATGTTTAGGGTCCAATTTTTATTCCAATAATTTTTATTTTCTAACATTAGATTAAACCAATTTTTCGGCTTTATCTCCTAGTTTTTTGAGTTGGCCTCTCAAATTATTATTTCTCCTTCTTAATTTTTAAACTTATTAAACATGCTCAGTCAGTAGGTCCTTCCATTTCCTCAATTTCTGATTATCTTCTAACCCTTACTCCTCAATAGTGAGTTTCAAATTGTTTACTAGTTCATTATTCTGTTGACTAAAAGATGAACATAAATTGAAATAGATTACTCCTCCTCATCTTTTGGATTTTCTTCATCCTCAATATATTCTTGATCATCGGGGTAATCTTCGTTGTCTTGATCGGGATTGTCTCCTTAATCTTGATCGGGATTATCTCCTTAACCTTGATCGTCGTCTTTTTATGGTTCTTCGTCTGACATAAGTTATATTTTTAATATAAATATTAATTAAAATCTTCAATTCCTTTTGGCTGCCACAATTTTTTAAGACCTCTTATTGAGAGATGGCTAACATATAAAGAATATTTACACACATTAAAACTATATTAAGGAACATCAGCTTTTCTACTTGGTTTCTTCAATAGGTCATATTTCTCACAAGGAGACAAAGTGGCAACCAATCTTTCAGCAGACTCCACGAATTCCTTCTTATTCAGTGTATGATTTCCAGATTCCATTTCCAAAAGCAGAGGCGATAATATCTTGATTACATTATCATCTAAATCTCCCACATCGCAATTCTCAGAATTAATAAAGCCATCATTATCACTATCCAAAGCATTAAAGATCTTAATCAATGAAACCTGCATTTGTGATTGTATCATTTAATTTGATTTTTCACTTGCTCTTACTTAAGATGTACTCATTTATTATTGATGTATTTAGACAATTTTATTCTATCGTTTCTTCTCCCATATCTTCGCTTGATTATACAAATTCTAAAACAAATCTCTAGGTCTCTTCTCTGGAGGTCTGCCAGTTTTAGGTTTAAACAATTAACTGTCATCATCACACACAGATAGATTTTACCTTGATGTTGATCTAATCTTTTATCTCTACTCGAAACTGCTTCCCTAAACTATCTTCTCTGATATCATATCAATCTTAGGATGAAATGTATAATTTGATGAGAAATACTACTTTTCCAATTACTCTAATTTCTGTCTCTTGGAATCATAATCAGTATACAATTATTCATACCATGGTTAATTGCTTCTATCGTTTCTCTCTTCAACTATGTATCGAGATCTATCATGATTATAGTATTTTCAATACATTCTGTTAATCTATGGTTTAAATGAACAACTCTAGACTTCTGACTTCAAGTGTTCTTGACTTGCATTCTCTCTCTTTATTTTCTATTCCTAAGCTAATCTATTCAAATGTTCACTCACTGATTCTCCTTTACGTTATACCAATTGTTTTGAAACATGATTGATACGTGGGTGATGAGTGCATTCAACTAATTAGGAATTCTGCAAATCCTTTTTAGCACTCTCAGCTCTCTACAATTTCTCTTCATTCTTTTTTATTCCCTTCTAATACAGAAATAACCCGTAATTTATTTCAGGCTCCTAAATTTTGATTTTTTTGGATCTACTATCAGAAATATTCAATTTCTATTTCAATCTTTTATTTTTTGCATCTTCATAAAGTCTGTCATGAACTGATGAATGGGTTGAGTAGTAATTGTTCATTGATAATTGATGTAATGGTTCATTGAATGGAGTTTCCATAAATTTTGAATTGCAGGTTTCAGTTGAATATTGCATGGTATCCTAACCAGACTATACATTAATCTCTTTCTCTTACATTCACTTTCTGTTGTTCAGCCACCTCCAAATTTTTATTGATATTCTCTATCAATAATGGAACCAACTTCTAGTTCACATTGTATTCAATACAGAAATCCCTAGCCAACACCTCAGGATCATCTCCAAAATGTACATTGATTGTACCCTGTCTCCCTTCATCAATCCTAACATTCATTATCAACAGAAGTTCTGTCATTTAATTTTGAAATTAAGTTGGATAATTTATTATACTATTAAATAAAAATAGAAAATAGTTCCTCTCTTTTATATAAATAAGCATTCAAAACCATCAAATCAAAATAATAATTGTTCCCATACAACATATCATTGATGAGAATATAAAAAATTCAAACTCAACTCAGTTAATTGATTGTCTATTTTTAGATCGATGGTTTGCATATTCAAAATTCCATTGTTAATTAATTACACTCTCAAAATAGTTTCACATATTTAATTTGGCTACAATATTCCTAAGTTTTTCTCCGTTGATAATGTTATACCCAACACAACCAGAGGCTAATCTTTCTTTTGATTAAGTTTCTTTCCAAATATTTGAGATGGCGGACAGAATGTAATTTCGTGTTCTTTGCCTGAATAATTTGTTAGAACTATCTTTAATGCCAAATATTCTTCATTCTGGGCATCCTTATATCTTACAACTTCTTTAATTTCACCTCCAATAGTTTGAATTGGTTTCACTTTCCATTGGATAGTATTACATTTAGTGTACTGTTGTTACCCCCATCTTATATACAGAGGTGTTTTAATTTCTAGAACTGGATTCACTTATACAAGACTCAATCTTCTAGATGGAAGATCAGGTTGCAATTACTCATTCTAAAGCATTGCTGGCCAATCTAATAAGACTTCTATGTATCCTTCCTCATGATTAAGGTATTATTTATTGATGGATATATTTTACAACATGCACTTCGGTACTACTCTATTGATTCCAACATCTTTCCAAATCATTTAACTTTCACTCAAAAGGAAATCCATTTCAATTAAATCCAATTAGCAATGAGATTTGATTTGAAAAGCAATATTCATTTTAACTGTATTGCCAAAATACTAATATTCCAACTCGAATGCATTATTTACTACAACTTTGATTGGATGTTAATATTGCAATTGTTTGTATTACTCTTTGGGAATCTCATTTCTCAATATATTTTTGATTCCATTAAAGTTGTACTTCCATTCATAAGATCCAATGACTATTAATTCTATATCTTGATCAATATACTCTTCATTAACATTGATTTCTAAGATCTTGCAATGGATAATTTTATTGTCTTATAAAATTTATTTTTTAGATTCTGTATAAATATTATTGACATAGAGATTGGTTTGGTAATAGGATGGGTATGATCGCATGAGTTGTTGGTCCTTTTTGAGTTGGAATGAATGCGTAACCTCTATATCAGACTCATAAATAATGAAGATTGGTATTAATTCGCAATTGATAAAGCAGGGGTTCTATTAGGTTTCGTTAATAAACTAAGAGAAATTTGGATTCTCGGTTTAATATTCTTATAAAATGGTTTAGTGTAGTTTTCTTGGTGGGATTATAATAGTTTTTTATAATGAATTGAATTGAGACTCTTCCATAATAATTATAATTAATATTAATCATTGTTTGATAATCCGTAAATTTGGAACTTCAAAGATGGGAACTCGTACATTTGATCTAACAATTAAGTAATTTCAAATTAATGATCGTTTGATGAAACAATTGATTATTACTATTCTTAACTCAGCTTTTTATAAGTAGTTTATGGATGAAATTTGAAGATTATTAATTGAGACGATCTAATAAATCTAAATAGGAATATAATGATCACAATTTGATAAAAATCTGGATTTACTTTTAATTCATACTTTTTGAATTAGTTTATTATATAATTATAATTTATAATGGGTACAGCGCCGTGTTACAAAAAGAAAAATGAGGAAGTGAAAGTGGCTCACCGGGGACATTTGAGTGATAAGAGTATGAAAGTATAGCATATTCAAATATGAGAGTCTAACAATGAGGACTTTCCAGAGTAATAGGGTGAAGAATAAGAGGAGGAGGAAGAAGAAGAAGTAAGATCTGTGATAATCAACTCTAGAACATAGTTTATGATTACATTTAAGGTGAATTGATTTAGGAGGGATGTAATGTATACTCTGCATTGAATACTCTAAATGGGTAACTTTTGGCATTGAAAATTGTATTACCTTCTGTAAACATAGTTCAAATTAAGTTCGGAAGATGACTTTGATAAAGTGATTAGTATAGTGGATATTCTCAAAAGGTTAGAATTCAAGAATATCCATCAAATAATAGGTTGGGATTACTCAGTATTCAAAAATGAAGTAATCTAAAATGAAATTAAAATACTCATGCCTTACGAGAGTGGAGGCTCAATCAGTTGGTTATTGTAGAAATTCAGTTCATTTTCTCCTCAACTTGCTATTATGTTTATGAAGCAAATATTGTAAGGACTGGAATATCTACACAGTCAAGGAATACTGCACAGGTATCATTGAAGTTAAATAAGGAATCTAAAAACCTCAAATGTCTTAGTGGATGGAGAAGCCAATGCTAAATTGAGTGACATCTATATTCTTAACAAATACAAACTATCCATGTACAGTGCTCCTGAATGTTTCAATGGACAGGAGTACTCCCAGTATTCTGATGTATGGAGTGCTGGTTGTATATTTGTAGAAATGCTCACTAAAATGCCACCTTGGCATCATTTATCCTCAGACATTACTCTGGATTAAATACGAAATTCTATCAATAAAGGATGTATGATTATTATATATTGAAATCAACTAGAATTATTTCAATTCAAACGCATAACTAAATCAGAGGATATTTTGTAAATCTTCAATCAAATATTCAAATTGAATCCAAAAGAACGATCTACTCCCAATCAGTTGCTCACTCATTCTGCCTTTCGAAGTATCCATTTTGTTATAATTTGAGATCTTGAAACTGAGCCATTGAAATCTGTGGTAATCTCAACTAGAAAATACTATAATACTAAACATGATGATAGAAAATCCTTCAAACCGTGTAATAGCAATATGTCCAGTTCCAGTATACATGGTGGCTTGTCAGTTTCAATAAGAAGGAGCAATAATCCTGATTCAAGTAAATATCAATAAGTTCTGTAATAATTGAAGTCTATTCATCAAGACTTCAATAGAACTGAGAATATGTAAGAAACACAACTTCTCTCTCACAATGATCTATGCAGCGTTGTAACGAGAAAGATTCAGATCGAAGCTAAAATCAAGGAAAAAGGAATTCATTACATTCACAAAGACAAAAATGCATTGGTTGAAAACGGGTTGATCAGACCAAAGGAAGGACCTACTTAAATTGCCAAAATCTCTGTCAATGGTATCCCAGATCAAGGAAATAAGAATCAAGTGCATAAGCCTCCCATCAATCAAAATAGTCAGCAATACAAATCCATCATGCACAGTGGAAGTCTAGAAAAAATACAAACCATTAGATCCAGTGAATTTGTAAAGAGCAATGATCAAAGCATTGAACCATAACCAGCCATACCTAATAAATAGTTAAGTGAATCACAACAATTAGAAGAACTTATGGCTTAATAATTTTATTAGAATCAAAACCATCGCAATTAAAAAGAGGAAATCAAACCCAAAATTAATCTAAATGACATTGAAAAGATGATGATGGATTAATTTTCATCATCCATGCTCAAATCAAATTAAAATGAAGAAGAATAATAACCAGAAACACATGAGTAATAGGAATACTAGTAAGAAACTAAATATATAAAGTCTGAAATAATTCTCATGAATAATAATAACATCCAAGATCCAAATTACTTTGAAAATCTTATGTAATAGTAATATTTAGAGGAAGATGATCAAGAAATAGATGAACTGTAAAAACTTGAAGATCTTATCCAATAATAATATTATAATAACATCGATAAAAACAACGATAATCATTAGGATTATGTCATTTAAAGATAATTATCCAATCATGATAAGTCGATTGAACCATTAGAAGAAAAGCAAGAGGAGGTCCTCTAAGAAAACTTATCCATTATTGGTATTTATTCACTTTTATATTGGTCTAGCTTTTGATTAACTTGCACAGTCTCCTAAAAATGACAACGAAATGTTAATAGAGGATGATTTTATATATATGTTATGAATTTTACACATATTTAAATGTCTAATTTCGTTCTACTTCTCAATCAGTATTTCTATAAAATTCAGAAACTGTAATTACATTTCTTTTTAATTCTACTTGAATTCAATTTTTTATTAAATAGCTTCTTTAATATTGGCCTACATATTATATAAGAATCTTGTTATATTATCCTACTTTTAGAGGATTAAATATGTAGTAATTTCCTATTAACTGGTCTTATTTTAATATTAATCTAACTCTTTATTTGAGGACAAAATTTAATAGATATATCTACTTAATAATAAATATTTATTCTTCTATGCAATAATTTATCATTATTTCAACCAAACAAAACATAAAAACATTCTATTTACATAATATAATTATCTTTAATAATATTGAGAGTCAATAAAATAATTTAAATAAAATGTCATCCCCACCATATTGGTTTAGGTGCTTCTACATATTATTTTGAAGAATCTCTCACATTGCGTTGTTTGTTGGCATATAGATTTTGGATTTAAGATGAAGAACTATTTATATAGGGAATAGCATTCTGATGAATGATGCTGATCTTTAAATTTTACTGTTTTTCCAATAATTTTTGTTATCTAATTCTTTCCATCTCTAAAAGTTGGACTGAATTGACAATGGACTTAGACCGTTCCTCATGTAAAGAATTCTGCTGCAGTTATTATTATTGATATCGATCACTTTTAACAGGTGGGACTGAAAAATTAGGTCTGATTTCTTTAGGGTTACTAATTTTTGGTAGAAATGAACTATTAGCTTATGTTTAATCATAAGACTTATTCACATTTTCCATTAAGTATTTTGATTTTGGTAATTTCTCTTTGAGTTGTTTTAGATTCTTTGGTAATTTTATAGTTTACAAGAGTACATTCGAACCAGCTTACGAAGATTAAGTCTACTGAGAAACTCTACTTTCTATAATAAATTATCTAGCATTTCTCAATAAAATAGGATTGCTAAGTAATTAAGCACATGTAGGTCTTTATTTGCTTTGTACTTGTAAACATAATCCTATTACAGTCATTAATTCACCGCTAAATTTAGGCGGTATTCGTTCGTATAATCCTCTTTATACTTTCTTATATAATCCTTCCATATTTTATGCTCGAAATGGTGGTTTTAGGGCTGCCATTTCATATGCAACACAACCTAAACTCCAAATGTCACTTTTAGCATCATATGGCTGATCTCTCCAAACTTCAGGACTTGCATAATAAGGAGTTCCTGTTTGCGTATAAACCAAATCCTTTTTGGCCACTTTGGATACATTCATGTCTCCCAGTTTATAGTTTCCTTAGTGGAGGAATACATTTGCAGATTTCAAATCCCTATGCAAGATTTTCATTTGATGTAACGTTCGCAAAGCTAAAATTTAAATTAACTGAATACCAATTGCCACTTAGTAAATCATTTTCCAGATCTCAATTTCTTATATGAATTGTTTCTAATGAATATGTTATTGGATCATCTGTTACAAATCACCTTAATCAGCATACTCCATTACTACACATAAACTTTGAGATTGCTCATCGTAGAATGCTTCCTTGTACGCTATGATATTAGGATGTGAAATGCTGGCCAGAATACGAATTTCATTAAGTGAATTCTCTTTCTCCTTCTCCTTCAATTATCCCATCCTCACTTTTTTCATTGCATATTCTTACTAATCGGATTGTCGCTTAACTCTTAACACTGTAGAGAATGAACCTAAATTAATTGATATTAATTCAAATAATAGTACCTTCACCCAATTTCTCGAAAACAGTAAAGTTTTTCATGATTATAATTATATTAACTAATAAAAATCATTAGTACAAATTATAAATAATAATCTATATCTGAAAATTGAATTCATGCAATCTACCAAATATTACTTCGATTTCTATCTGTTCAATTCCACTTAATTATTCATTACACCCCATTTATTTTATCACTTTCATTAATCATACTTTGTGTATTTTGGTAATCATTCTAAACAATAAACTATTTTAGAATACAATAATCCACATTAATTTATTTATTTTAGATGATCATTCAAAAATCATTATTGTATTTTTACAATATAAATTTACTTTTGAATTCAAGGATAGCTTATTATAGGGAAAGTTATATTACTTGTTATAAAACTAACTCAAATATGGATATTGAATTATGATAATCAATATCAAATAAATTTGATTTCTGCTTACTCATTTGACAATGAAAATAGAAAATTAAAAATTTAGAATGGATACTGCAATTGGCCTTTTAATATCATTCTCTATACCATAAATATTATCCAAATTTAGTAATTAAAATGATCTGAAAATTTAAAACTCATGATTGCATATAATAATCTATTAAAATTCAAATAGCTTTATTAAAAAATTCTACTATGTTTTTAATTGCCTTATGAGAAATACTAAAATTGTAAGATCATAAGCATTTTTCCCAATTGGATAGAAATTGTATTCAGAAAGTCCTTTAATATATATGTTAATAAATTTAATCATAAAAAGTGTCACTAAAAAAATACTATATGATTCCAACTTTGATTAGGTGGATCTATACTTCTCTAAATTGAATATAAAATCCAAATTTTGTTATGAGTTTATAATTCTCTAAAGCCTAGAAAAATTTATATTTATAGCATTAATAATAAATATAATTATATTAATAAATAAAAACAGATAACTAAATATTTCGGATCATATTAAAATAAACAGTTAAATTCATAGTCGATTAAACTGATACTGAAATAGCAGTTTTTTGTGAGATTTTAATAAAATATATTTTTATTGAATAATTTACATAATAATTTATGTAAATTCATGAGGAGGGCAGTGACATAGATAGATTACTGTTTTTGTCAAAGAATATCGAGAAGAGAAAGAAGAGAAGAAGGAATATGATTTTCTTTTTAATTGCTATGATCACTTTTGTAACACTTGAATCATCAATCAATGGAAGATGTTTTTTTAAAGATGATAAATAAATATATTTATACATTGATTTAGTAATGTATTTAGGAGTTTTTGCGATTGTCTTAATGGAGATAGCAATTTAGTAAAAAAAAATTGTTAAGAAGTTTCAATAGCAAACAAGATTAAGGGCTTTAATATGTTAACTTATTATCTATCAAACTTTTGTAGCGATAATATTTGTTTTAAGTCTCTATCATGTTGGAGTATAAATCTACTTTTTTTTTTTCCATTTTAACCAAGATTGTTTTTATTTTAAGAATAGAATTGAGGAAGAAAGCTTCAAGTTACTTAAGATTACAATATTTTTTCTATTTATAACTATTGAGACAGTAATGTTATGCTTCTTGGGATGGGTTTTAAAGGAGAATTACAAAGCATAAAAGAATCCTTTTAAATTTACCTAGAGTTCTATATTGTTTAGATCCTAGAGCAATGATATTGTACTGCATTTCTTTGGAGGACCGATTGATTAGAATTGATTCTGTTTATATTTTGTATATAAGGTGTATTATATTAAATATAAAAAGATAAATTAAATTAATTTGAGAGTATAAATAAAATAATTGAGGCAATAATCTCAATTACCTTCTCTCTTAAATTAAGAGTAAAATGGATAGTATTCTAGCTTCGATTATCTCCTATTAATGAGATAATAATTCGAAAACAAATACTATTATACGTTTATTGTATTATATAAAAAGATAATTTGAATGATAAGAAATTCTTAATTAGAAATTTGGGAAATTCCAAGAAGTTTAATTGAAAGGAGAGCCAAAGGTGGAATTGAGGAGAGGGGAAATCAGTAAAGAAGATGGATGTGGAGAAGATGAAAATGTAGATTTGAATAAACAGATTTATGATATTGAATGATTCAGAATACTAATAAAATCTTGGAATATATATCTTACTTAAATATCTAAGTAATGCCATTGAACGAATCAGAAGTAACAAAATCTTAAAGCGATTTGCAGGAGAGTTCCAAAAAGATTTAAAAGAAAGCAGGCCATTGGAATTAGGAAGAACACGAATCATATCTTCGTTTTTTGCTAGAGAATGCGAATCATAGCAAGGGTCAAAGATTATTCAAAAAGATGAGTTAAATAATAGGAACAAGAACTCCTAGTTAGTGTAGGTGAGATTTTTAAATAAATGAATAGATCTCATCATCAAAAATTCAATCCATCGAAACCTACCATCAAGATTGCATAAACGAGATTGTTAAAAACCAAGCAATTGGTTAGATTATACATGTAAAAACACAAAGTAAAAGATGAGGATGAGGAATGAGTGAGATATTTCTTTTATGTAAATATAAAAAACAATTTTTTGTTTGATTGACATTAATTTAAAATTTAAATAAAATGAGTAATTCATTGATGGGTAATATGTTGGTCGAATCTGTAATGGAGAAGGCCTTGAAAGACAAGATGAAAGAATAGTAGGCTAAACAATAGGAAGAAGAGAGAAGGAGAGCAGCAAGACGACAATATGAGGAAGAAGACGAGGATGATTGTGATGATGAGGATTTGAAAGAAATGTTGAAGAAGATGAGGGAACAAAGAGCTAAGGAATTGCAAGAGGCCATGCTTAAAAAGAATAAGGGATTTGGAGAATATAGAGAAATCGTTGAAGAGGAATTCTTGCCATCTGTTACTAAATCTGAATTCAGTGTTGTTCATTTCTTTCATCGTGATTTCGAAAGATGCAAAATTATGGACAAACATCTCTAGGCAATATCATAATAGTAATTGATTTTGTGACTTTGATAGGCATCCTGAGACCAAATTCTATTGTTTGAATGCAGAAAAGTCACCCTTTTTTGTGGGCAAACTACAAATTCAAGTTCTACCTACAGTATGCTTATTTGTGAATGGAGTCTTAAAAAATAGAATCGTAGGTTTCGAAGAGATGGGAGGGAAGGACACTTTTGAAACTGGTACATTAGCACATATGTAAATTATAAAAGAAATTATTTTATAGTCTTTTAAGATATGGTATGATCAAGGTAAGAAAGGGTAGCAATGATGACAACTCATCAGATGAAGATAAGTGACATTTGAATATTAAATTAATTAAATGAGTGATCAATCTTAATACTTGAATAAAAGTGTCAAAGTGGTTTGTTCAGACAACAGAGTCCTCTATGGAGTGCTGTCAAGTATCTCCTCGCCTTTTTCTATCATACTCCAACATTCTGTTGCTACTCACCCATCACCCTTGGAACTCGATATTGAATTTGATTACAATCCCTAATACTTAGCCAAATATTTTACAAATGACGAATCTCTTAGAGAAGCGTACAATAATTACAATAAAGCAACTGAAGAGACAAAATAAGAATTGCAATAAAAGGTTGATGAAGCAAAAGCATTCAATGATCTATTTATGAAAGACAAATATTATGTTGGCAGTGTTGCCATACCTGGAGAACATATACAAAATATCATATTAATCTAGTGACAAACCATTTTTATTATTTTATGCTAAAGATTGTATATTAATAATTATCATATGCTTAATTTAATTCCACCCTCGTAGTATAAACCCTATACAAATACTTAAACTACTGCTCAATCTGCGGTTTGTATACTCTTAAGAGGGTAATTTAAACCATAATAAGGATACTCCTAACTGAATATCAACAATCCCCAATCCACCAAATTTCAAGAACAGAAAGATATTGAAATACTTTATATTTAAAGATAAAACTCAAAAAGAGATTAATATAGTGGTGAAATTGCTTTCCCAGGAGGTAAATGCGACAATGATGAAACAGACTTGTAAGCTGCAATAAGGGAAGTACATGAAGAAGTAGGAATTAATCTAAATGGATTGGAATGCTATTATGTATGTCGACTTTCAAAGAATGCTTATATGAAGAAATTGAAAAATAATAAATCTCTATATTGCAGTGCTTTCGTAATAGCGATCAATGATCCTGAGAAAACGACTGATCACATGAGATTGTCTGAAAACGAAGTACAACAAGCAAAGTGGGTTAAGCTTAGTTATTTTGATGATCCACAATATAAAACAAAAAAGAGTCAACATTATTTTGGACCTCGATCAATAGCTAAGTATTTTAAGTAGGCCGAAACTGCAGCTTTGGACATTGGATTTGATGAGGTGTTGTATGGATTCACATTTTTTTTGACGATTTCATTTTTATATCTTATCTAGAAACACTAAAAAGTGTGGGAACATGCTCATATTGCCAAGTTTACATTCACAGGACCTATGAAATATGCTCTAGAATATGGAGCTATGATAGCTTACAAAAGAGAGAGGATTGGGTTGTTTGAGAAGTGGAATTGGCCAATCTATACATACTTGATACCAATGTTAATATTGATGATTTTGATTTGATTTATATGTTATGATATTTAGACATCAATCATCTTATTCATTACTTTTAATATTTGTGAATGAATATGCTTTAAACAAATATCCATCGGCTTTGTAAAATTTGCTTTAGAATTCAACCCTAAATGGATAGTGATTAAATTAGATACCATTGCAATCGAAGGGCATGTAAGAAACATTCCATAAGATCCATACACATCAGGACTCCAAAAGTGGCCAGAGCAAATCCTGGGAATTGTACGATTGACTAGAATGTAAATGTAAATGAATACTCCTAAGGTTCCAAAGAATCCTCCATCACCAATATGACTGGCTATGGTCATAGAGAAGAAGACTTCGGCCAATTGTGAATGAGCTAAGGATAGTGCCCATAATCTTAAATACGAAGCTGTGTTACTAACACTTCCCAAAACAAATTCGATAGTTTCAATGGCTATTAATAATTAGAATAAATTTATACATTGATGGACTATTAATTCACCAATATCGTCATGTTCGTTATGTTATTAAACAGACACTTTACTATGTGGTTATGACTACTCCTTTTGCATATCATTTTGTAATTATTCTGGGTTGGGATCTTCATCAGGTACGTAAGAGGGTATTTATTGATATTGATGAGGATTCTTCTTTTTTAGACTAAAAAGAAGTGGTTTTGTAATCAACATGACAGGAATACAGAAGGTTATGATGGTTAATAACAGTAGTTAAATGAATCTCTATTGCTCTCCAGATTCGAACAATGGTTTTTCAGGGACATCAAAAGGTCGTAACACCATGTCAATCATAGTTGTAATAACACTAGGAGCATCTTTAGTATCTTCGAATTTGGTAGACCATTTCAAAAACAATAAGAAATCCATGTAGCCAAAACTACAGAGTAATAAAAGGAATTATGGAATGAATTCACAAAAGAAATCCATATAGCTTTTGAAGTGTAGAGTGTTGAATCCTTTCAAAATGATACCGAAAGTCATGTGAGTGACTCCGATGATGACTGCCAACTTCATTTTGAATGAATTCATGAAAGTCAATTGATTGGCTGAAGAACCCCATGCAGGATCTATTCCAAATTTATAGACACAATCTTCTTGGAGTTCATATTCACCATCTACCAAATTGTAACAACTTCCAAATAAGTTTAAGCCTATGGATAGAAAATCGTTGTAAATGAGTCCATTGTAACAAGCAAAGAATCCAATGAGGAGTATCATATATCTCATGGGGACTATTCCAGAGAAGATTGATTTCCTTGCATCTTCAGTTGTGAGATACAATCCACAAACAAACAATAACAAACTCTTAATAATTTAATATATTATACCCATGACCAATATCACCAAACATCACACCGACTAGAAATGGGAATGTTATGATAGTAGACAAACCTGGATTGATTTCCTTGTATCTGGGTATACCATAAGTATTGACAATTTCCTAAAAGGGATATGTAAATGAATTTAATTTATAATATGTAGGAGGAGTTAATTGAGTTTAACATTCCTAGATTTAACCACTAGGTAATTATTTATCATTACCATGCAAGTTTCGTAGAGCCTATTAAATTTTTTAATCCTAACCTTATGGTAACCATATCTGACCATGAAATACGGAGTTAGTCATATTCAACATATTCAAATTCATGTACAAATACTTCTCTTTGGTTACCAAGATCCTCATCTCCTCAATCCAAGAGCAATTGTATTTCACTTCTGCCAAATCCTGCAACCTTTTATTAATCTGAGTAATAGTCAAATGCAACAATTGATCTGCCTCATTCAATTGATTCTCCAACATTGTAATTCTCTAAGCATGTTAATCACTGGATGTTGGGATATCGAATTTATTGCATGAAAAAGACTCAATCACTCTCTAGATTTTCTTCTAAGTCAAGTCTCCATTTGGATAAATGAGCATAAACACACACTTCTATACTATCCTCCTATCCTATTATATGAAATGCTCTTGGATGTCCATAATATCAACGTGAATGTTGCCCTTTGTTATTCTAAAGATTATCCTTTTGAATCTCATTTCATCTTCCTTCAATATAACTCCAACCATCTTCTGAAATCCCAACAAACTAGCCTCCTCTGAATCCTCATTCTAAAATGCCACTGCATTTCTTAACACTTCCAAATTCTCCCTTATTGTGTTTTTCTTCTCTTATAAACTATTCATTGTTTGTTATTGATGTTCCAAATCATCTGCCACTTTACATATATCCTATTCCAATTCTTCAAATTATTTATGAGTTCCATTTCTCTTCTTCAATAAATCAATCACATCGGGAGAATATCTCTTTTCAATCTTGAAATTTCTCATCTCACCATCTATCTACTCAATCTTCTGCATCACATCATCACATCTTTAATCTCTAAATGAAATACCTCTTCACATAATTTGAAAATGGCCTATTTATTTAAGGTAAAGTCGGATCATAATCAATTATGTGAACGCTATCAAAATATCCTAATGTGTTCATTACATCCCATGCCGACTCTCTTGGAATCACTAAATTATAGAATTCCATCTACTCTGATCTAAACAAGCTCATTATAGATTATTTAATATTATATTTATTACCAAAACGAATAAATATTTATGAATTAACAGAAGTTTATACTTTAATTATTTCTCGAATTCATCATTTTAAACCATTTATTAATTTCAATCCAACCATTGAAATCTTAATCCATTTCTATCAGAGTACTATAATTAATATACTACTTCAAATGAGTTACTATGTAATAATTAAATTTAATTAGTTTGTTTTCAATTCTAATAGAAATTGTTAAAATGAGTATTCATTTAATACTCCTCATTAAAAAACCCTATATATTTCAATTATTAATCAATAAGGTAGGCTTACTATGAAATTGAAAATTAATAGATTAATAATGGTGAATCAAAATATTCTTTCATTCTTTTAAATTATATAGGGTAAAACCTTACTTTACGATGAAGTTAAAGTCCCTCTTGACTCCTGAAAAATGAAATTGCTTCAACTTGTAACTGAAAACAAAATGAAATATTATTTTAAAATCTTACTTACAATTAATTATGGTTAATAATATTAAAATAATAAGCCTGCAAATATAGCACATCTATTGCTGGTTTAATATTAAATAAATATCAAAAATCTATATAAAAATCTCATTATAATTAAATGATAATAATTAAAAGATATTTTCAAAACAATTGCGAAGATTACAATAATTTAAATATTGATAATCAATGAACTAAGTTAGAGAATATCTTTGTAAAGTATCTGAAGGAAAGGAAAATGAAACCCCAATCTATAGGCATCCCTAATCGAAGGTATTTTCAAATATATATTATAGGATGGCTTCCCTCAATCTAAATGTACCTTCTAGCAAGAATTTATTGAGAAGCTATAGAGATTTCCAGATAAGAAGTCTCTCGGCTATTACAATGAGGAATCATAATAATATGACTAAATAACATATAAAGTATATTTTCTTAAAATAATTAGGAAATATTCGATACTGCTACTCAAATCGGCTCTGAACTGTATTCAAGAAATTCCATAGTTGAAGTCAAAGATGAGCAGGGGCTCGTAATTAAGCCTGTCGGAATATATATGTCCAACAGAAGGGAATGGTCCATTTTGGATATTGCTTGCATCCTTTATGGATTTACATCCTGTCCATTTTATGATACCTTAGGATATAATAGTATGAAATATTCTTTGGAGTAAACTTAAGTGAGGTATGCAAATAATTATGAAATTAGTATCTGCTTTGTCTAATCAAGTACGATAAAAGTCCTAGTAGATGTGAACCAAGCCCATCTAAAAACTATTGTTATTGTAGGTGAAGGCTTCCAAGAAGAAGATTTGGACAAGTTAAGAGCATAAGGGAAGGAGATTGTAACGTGGAATTAAGTTGTGGAAAAAGGCAAAACTGCCATCATTCCATATCCCAATTTATAGCCAGATGTTTCAATGACTCTAGTATTTACAAGTGGAACCACTGGACAATCCAAAGCAACTCTCTAAACTTAGTACAATTTTTAACAGATGTTGCATGTTTTTGACTATCCTCCCAATTAGAAACTTAATGAAAATGATGTTTATTTGTCATACCTGCCTCTACCCCACTTATTTGAAAGGGTTCTTCATTTGGGATCATTATTAGCATCTGCTGAAATAAACTACTATAGTGGAAATGCACAAAACCTAGCTAGAGACATTTAAAGATGTAAACCAACTTACTTTGGTGGAGTGCCAAGAGTTTTCAATAGATTTTATGAGGCAATTTAAAATGTCGTTAATTCATTACCTGAAGATGCAAAGGACAAATTTGAACAAGCCTTTGAAATGAAATTAAAGTACTTTTAGCAAACTGGAATACCAGTTCACGAATAATTAGATGCTGCATTTGTAAAAACAAGAGCTATCTTTGGTGGAAGACAAAGAGTTATACTCACTGGAGCTGCTCCTATATCAACTAAAGTAATAAACTTCTTAAAAATGACTTTGTGCTGTTAAATTATAGAAATATATGGCTAAACAGAAACAATGGGAGGATCCTTTAGAACAGATATCTTTGATCCTAGTTGTGGTCACGTAGGGGGTCCCACAATATCTTAAGAATTCAAATTGGTTAGCATACCAGAAATTGGGTATGTCACAGATAAAAATGTTGACGGTTTAATTAGAGGGGAGATTTGCATTAGGGGACCAAGCATTAGCAAAGGATACTTTAGAGATCCAGAACAAACAAAAGAGTTAATTGATAATGAAGGATGGGTACATACAGGGGATATAGGTTAAATAGTTGATGGGACCTTAAGACTTATAGATAGGAAAAAAAATTTATTTAAATTATCATAAGGCGAATATGTTGCTCCAGAGAAAGTAGAAAATCGTTATTTGAGATTGAAAGGGATATTGGAAATCGTTGTTTTCGGGGATTCATTGTAGAACTATTGTGTTGGGGTTGTGGTAGTTGATCCAACTGTTCTAAAATAGTTCGCAGATTAATTGAAAATTGAAGGTGATTATCCTACCTTATGTGCCAATAAAGAAATAAAGAATTACGTCTTGTCTTAATTAAACGAATAAGTAAAAGAATATGTTATTTTAGGGATCAAAAGAATAATTGAATGGATATGAACAAGTAAAAAATATATATCTTGAATCAAAACCATTCTAACAAGTAGGAATATTGACAGATAACTTGAAAATGCAAAGGCACATGGCTAAGAAACATTATCAACAAATTATTTAGTAATTATATGATGAAATTATAAATTGATGTACATTAAAATATTAATAGTATTTAATTATTTTCATATATATTGATAAAGCATTTGGTTTAAAATATATATAATAATCATGGTTAGTATGAAAATTTAAGATACTTGGAAAGATGATATAAATCTTTAAAATAACATATAGATTCCTATTTTAGATTAAAGCGCTTATCATATCTCTTGGAATCTTATATTTTTAATAGTAGAAGCAAATTTAAACTTTATATCTGTTATAAATTTTATTATTAATTTATACTTCCACTAAAAAATAAACGAAAGTCTCTTTGGATAATTCTAATAATAAAGATTCCGTAATCATGTTTAAATGAATTGGTATTTTCTTTTAGCGGGGATATTTAAGTATTGAAAACTATGTAAAAATTTGCTCAAAATAATAAAAATAAAATAAAAATGAAAGAGGAAAATTATTCCGACTCAGACTCAGACTCTGATTCTAATCCTAATTAAGATACTACTGATTTTGATTTTACTCAGTTAGAATAATCAGTATTGATTTCAAAGGATGACGGATTATCAAAATTAATAAAAGGATCAGATCAATACTATTATCAATACTTTCTAAATATCTTGAATTAGAAAGGATATCAACTTGATTCGATACAGTAGGAGCATTTTTCAACTTATAAAGGAATGAAAACCAAAAATTATAAGAAAATATGCTTAAGAAGATTATTTGTTGAGTATGATAATCTGATGAATGAATCCATGGAAACAGAGGAAACAACCAAAAGAAAAAGAAAAATTTTATACAAAATCAATAAGAGATTATTTAAAATCAATTTTGATGATTTATCCTAAGATACATCTACCAAAGTAATTATAATTATAAATTTAGTAATAAAATGCATTTAATACTAACTTATAGACCAAAGAATTAGTTTCTCAATTTGATAATAACAAATTAGCAATGGATGATTATCTGAAGGATGCTTATACAGAAAAGGGAATCAGCAAATTATCTGCTGGCTTACTCCAATAATTAAATCTTTTAGAATTAATTAAGGCTCCTAATAAAGTTATTGATATTTTCTTTAATAAATTAAACCATAGCAGTTAAAGGGTAATTTTAAATGATAATATTCCTTAATTTTTTAATCAATTGGTTGGAAAAAAAGACTTTAAATTTACAAATTCTTGCTTCAACATCTTAACTATTGAGTAAATGGAGGAGTTAGGAAAATTAAATAAGAAATTTTTAGAATATACCATTTTTGTGGGAAATCTATATTTCAAGAAATTTGGAAAGAATAAAAAATAGGACGAGAATTCTGAATATCTTTTAGTTTAAAAAGAAGAAATTTTATCAAATTTGAACAAGGCATATATTTGGACAAAATCTTTATTAGAAAGGTTTAATTCTCTTAAGTAAATAGTTTTAAGGGAATTACTTTAATATGGTAAATATTGATTATATATCATAGGTATTGAAATTTAACATTATGACTTTGATTTATTTTTGGATTTTCTAAAAAATCCAATAGAAATCTATCAAAATATTACAAAATCACATAGGGATGTGCAAAGTAAAATCAGAAATGACTTTTCAATTAATTGGCAGGAATGGCATGGATTTAATATTTGCAGATGTAATTATTAGAGATTATATGTAGATATGAATACTAATTAATTAATTGAAAAGTATTTATAAAAGTACTTTGAATAAAATTCAGATTTTAGTATTTTTGAGCAATACTTGGAATCTCATTATTTAAAGAAACAAAAAGCCATCAGTCGCCTGTATAAAGGAGAGGAAGCTCAAGATTTGAACAATTATTTTACTAATAATGAAATTAAATTGATGAACAATACTAAGGTCTTATACTTATGTGATAACAATAAGCCATATTTTATTCATGGGGAACCTGTCAACTTATATGTCGAATTAAAGAACATCTAAAGTTTGACGATTAAAATATTTCAAATTAACATGAAAAATTTTTATATGGCTAAGACCGAATAATTAAGTACAAATATATGTTTAGATGGTTTTATTCCTACAGAGGAGATAAATTTTACTTATGATTGTCCTCCTATTAAGAAAGTAATTAAAGAGTTTGCGTTTGAATCAATTTAAAAGACTGAAAGAGGAACCTTTATTATCGAATTTATAGGTAATGGACTATCTTGTAGAGCAATAATTGAGAAGGGAAGATTATGTTTGAAGTAGACAATAGTAACTGCTGGATATAAATATGAGATATTTGATGAAAAATTTGAGAAATTGCTTGATGATAAAATTGGGTTATGGATTGAAGAGACCTTTTATAGTTTGGTTAAGGGAGAAATCGTAGTTCCATTCCCAAAGGAGGAAACCAAATATTCAGCCATTATTCAATATGGAGATTTCTATTAAAAGGAGAATCTCTTGTTATAACCTGAATCTTTTAGATTAATTTGCAGTTTCATTTTGGGGGATGAGTAAATTCAATTAGGCTCTGATGTCTCAGTAATTATTATCCCTAAATTGACTTTGAATGGAACAAACATAGGATTTGAAATATTAAAGGATGCTAATGTCTAAATATCTTGTTAGAATGAGAAAGGTGTTCCTTAAACCTTCAACTTCAGAGACATTAACTTTGAGTCTTAAGTTCCTTTAGAATTGAAATTCCCTGTTAATTAAAAACTACTCAGTATCTAAGTAGATGTAACAGGGAAAATAAAATAATTACACAAAAAAGACGATTTAGAATTATAATAAACATGTAACATAAAAATGGAATAAGATATAAAATAATAAATATTTATAAAACAATTGCTAAGATTTGATGATGCAGATGGTTATTCAATATTTGTATTGGGTAAGAACGGCGAGCCATACAAAAATGTCTAGGTTTAAGTATTATTTACTCACTCTTTGATTAATGAATAAATCAAAGAAAATCTTATTACTGATGAAAATGGATAAATCAAGTTAGGGTTTTTGCCATAAATAGAAAAAATACATTCAACTGTCATTTCTACGAAATATTAGATCTAAAAATAAGAATGGAAACTACTTAAACTATTTTCTGCTTACTAAAGCTCTTATGAATTAGTGGTTAATTTGGGAGAAAAATTGACCTTACCATTTCGTACTAAATTAGAAAATGTTTTGCTCTATTAAATAAAAAACTTGTAGTCTGAAATAACTCCGATTAACAATATTAGGAATTAGATTTAATTTGAAGAGAATGAAATAACCATTGAATTCACTTAGAAAGGAGTATTTTTACTTCGATTATTAGAAGAAGCATATTCATTTTAATTCAAAGTCATTGATAATACCTTAAAATAATGTAAAGACTACCTTTATACTTAAAATGAGAGGATATAAAAAGAACATCTGAGAGAAATTAATTTAAAAAGTACTGTGACTTAACTGAATGATACAAAGCTGTTGGTATAGGGTGATATATTATATGATAAAGAATATCATATAATTGCATTAGCTACGACATTCTATCCTGATCTAAGTAGTTTAGAAAAAGAGATGCAAAGTTTTATGTAGTAGTATGAATAACCCCTTGATCTTAAGATTGAATTCAAAAATAACATATATTTGTGTAACCTAAAATAATCGGATGAGTTAGGATATATTATTGAAAGGAAAAATCAACCAAAATATTTGGGCAACACACTTGAGAAACCTCAAATCCTTTTAAATCGATTTCTTACTGATTGTACAGAAACTTAAGAAGAAAATTTGAAATAAGTTTAGCAAAATTTATTAAAACCTACCAATTCCAGATAGATGGCAAGTAAGGCGTATAGAAAATCAGGACCTATGCAATATCATTAATAAAGTTTTAATTCATTTTGTGATTTCTTGAAATTTTCAGGCAGAGTTATCACAAATATCCATAAGGATAAGAATCACTATTCTTTTGAAGTTCCAGTTCATTATTCTACAATTGTGATGTTGGTTTATACAGATAATAACTATGTTATTAAGGTATTACCATTATAGAACAAAGAAATTTAAATTAAAGATTTATGTCATGAGTCATTACTGGAGAAGAATAAGTTTTATTCCACCTTCAGGAGCACAAAGGAAATCATCCCTTAGACTCCATTTTAAATTTAAGACATATCATCAACAGAAATATTTATTATAGACTCCTTGAATTTATTATTTAAAATCCAGAAAGAGTTAGTGAGAATCAATAAATAAAAGATATAAGAGAAAGATTTGAAAATGCTATCAGAACTCTTAAAATGGGATAAAGAAACATCTCAGTTTTAATAGAAATTCTATAATTAATATTAATGTGATGAATTGAATTTGTTTCTCTTTATGAAGGATGCCAGATTTTTTGAAACAGTCATATTGAATCACATTAAAAATAAAATAGAAAAATCATTTATAGATAGCTTTTTACTTTAGGATCATTTAGCACTTTCTAAATATGAATAAGTCTAATTATTTTAATAGTTGAATGCACTGGAGTAAGCACTTCTTGTAATTTATAATTAAGAAATTGCAGAAAAGAAGGAAGAAGCATAAATTATGGCTAAATATCTATAATAGAATTTTAAAACTATTGTTAATAAATAGGACGACGATAAATATAAGTTACTTTTTGACACCATTTTAGGAGTAGAAAAAGAACTAATCAATCAGAAAAATAAGAGTTAAGAAATAGAAAAGTAAAATTCGAAAGAAATAAAAAATCATGATTAATAGATCGAATTAGTAGGAAGAAAAAAAAAAAAAAGAGTTAGTCGAAGATGTGAAGATGTTGAAGATGATGAAGATGATGAAGATGATGAAATGAGTAACAGCAGAAGTATGAGTAAAAGTAGAAGTATGAGTAGAAGTAAAAGTAGAAGTATTAGTAGAAGTATTAGTAGAAGTAGGAGTAGTCGTAGTAGTAGTAGTAGTAGTAGTAGTAGTAGTAGTATTCCTTAATTTAAAAAAAAGCGATAAATGGTTTAAGCTCGTGGAGGAGCAAGAACTAGATAAACTGCAAGAAAATCGACTGCTGGATGTGCTTCTAAGGGCTTTGGAGCTAGAAATTATAATTCCATGCGTGAAAGCTTAGTTTAAACTTTTTAACAAGTCGAAGCCACTAAGGAGTACTGTGAAAAACATTATAGTGTCGGAATAAATTAATAGTAATATAGGAAGTTGGTTCGTAGCTCTGAGTTTTTCATTGATCTAGCAAATCACTCAATACAAAAAGGTTATTTCACTGAAAATTTCATTTCATCTTCATTTATGTACTGCACTTCCAATTTCACAGAGATCATTAGTGTGTTGGCATTAATCAGTCTACCCTTCGAGTCTCCAAAACATACTCAACAATAATCAGGGAATAAGGGAATAGAATTATTATATCCGAGTTCTGCTCTCATATTGATAAAGGAGATTTAAGAGGCTCAAGTGTAGCCTAATTCCAGAATCATTATTAATCAATCCTTTTTCGATCCCCAAAATGAGGAGATTGAGGATCAGAAGGATAATGAAGATGAGGAAGACCTAAGATATTTTTCAATTAAAAAAGTTTATGGTTGTAAAGTAGTTGTTTCGAATTGCACAGCAGTTTCGCAGACCTTTTAATTATTGATGGAAATTCCCAATGGTTCAATTCCAGTCGATACAACATTTTCAACTAAAACATTAACATATACAGTTGCTCCTTATTAAAGTTTTATCTAAAAATACTTTTTCTATTTCCCAAAAACTGGAAATTTCACAATTTATCCAGCCAACATTTCAAAACTTGGAAAAGTCATTTAAATTGCAAAAGAGAAAATCTTCGAAGTCTACGATGAAAGGGCAAAGGTCAATCTAGAAAATATAAATGAACTCCTGACAACAGACAATAATTAAGACATTTTAAATTACATTGAGAACAAAAACATATTCAATGAAAAGTGGTTTAATCCAAAATTATTATATCATAAATTTAGTGATGAAACCTTCTATAATTAAGTAATGTAGATTTACAGAAAGAGAAAGTTTTATGATTACCACAGTTTTGCTTATGCATTACTACACAATAATGTTCAATGCTTAAAAGAGTTATTCATGACTTAAAAAGCTTAGAAGGCTTTGAAATAATATTTTAATCATTTTGCCTGTTCATTGTTTGAAATCAATTCTATTAGAATTCTGGAGTATTACCCACTGATTATTAAAAGAGTGCATAAACTGTAGAACGGAGAGAATAACATACTCAATGTATAACTAAGGAAACAATATACAAACTACTTAATCTATCTTTTGGAAAAGCCTCAGTTTTCAACCATTGATAAGTTAATCCTGATCTACTATTTGCTATTGCAGGAGAGAGTTAATGAAGCTGTTTAAGTGTATTCACAAATTAGCGAAGAGGAATAAAAGGAGTAATAATTATAGTTTGATTATTTATCTGCATATTTGGACTTTTATACAGGGTACCCCAATTTTTAGAAGGGAAGAGACATATGTAAAAAGTATTTGAGTTATCCTGTAATTCATTGGAGAAACATGTTCTATGAAATGATTAATCTATTGATTGAATATGATGGAGAGGAAGACAACCAATTCTCTAAATTAGAAATAACTTAATAATAAAGACAATAAGAAATTGCTAAAAAGGAAGAGACATTGTCAGGTTCAATAGAGGGAGATTCAATCAGCATCACATACTCAAACTTATCTGAAGTAAAGATAGAATACTATAAATTGGATATTGAAATTCTATTTTCAAATAACCCATTCATGAAGAATATCATCTAAGATTTCTCCATAGTCTTACCAAATGTATGTACAACTCACACTCTTGAAGGTCAAGAAATCCAAAAGAAGTAAATTCATTTATTTATTATTTAAGTTTGTATTAATAGAAAATTCAAATTCCTAGAGAGATTGTAAAAGAGAATCTGTTTGTAACAATTAAAGGTTTGTAGAAATAAGTCACTTGTAAGTATTAACCAACATCTCTGTTTGTACAAACTATGGCAGACTCAGGATAGATTAGAGTATTCAATTAACAAGGTTAATACTTATGCAAAGTTTACGTGAAAGTGTATTCAAGAGATAAAAATGATAAAGAGACATTCTATAAAGATGGATACACAGATCTAAGAGGAAGATTTGATTATTCTTCATTGAGTTCAGCCAACTTTAAAGACATTGATAAGTTTTCAATGCTAGTTTATCATGAAGAGTTAGGTAATTATATATATAATTATTTATATAGGATCCATAATTCAATAGGTTTCCCCTCCTCCAACTTTGGGATAATACGAAAAAGAAATTAAATTAATTGGAAATAAATGGAGACAATAAGAAAGAGACGAATATTAGAATAAGGAGAGAGTTTAATAAACTATGTTCATCGGAAAAGGAGGAAAAGGGATGGGAATAGGAAAAGTCAGCAAAAGAAGAGATCGAGATCAAGATCAAGATTGAGATAAATAATGATATATCGTATAGAAATATTAATGCAAATATTCAAATTTATTATTTACAATTTTACCATTCATATTTGGTAATTCAATAGATTTTTATCATTAATTTTATTTAATGACTTCTATAAACGACATCAAACATCAAAAATAAGAGAAGCTTAGACTTAGTCTCAGAAAAGAGAGAAATGAGAACACTTTTTCTTAAAAAAGACAAATCAGTAGTGGAGAATCAAAGACGAAAATATTCTTATTGTTTCCTGTTAATCTATACAAGAACATTGACATTCTGAAAAATTATAATCAAATATTTTTAATTGAGGACGACTAATACTTTAGAGCCTATAATTATCATAAACTCAAACTTGTATATCATAGAGCTACGATGAAATCCTATTAAGATTATTTACTGAATAATTTGAAGGATGTAACTATACAATATATTGATCAAAATGAAAATTGTAGTGTCTTTTTGGAAACTCTTTAAAGTACTGATAAAATTGTTATTACCCAATGTGATTTTTATGACCCAATCGATAAACCAGTTTTACAAAAGTATTCAAATATTTTATTGAAATTGGGAATACAGAGTGAAGTCAAAGAGAATCTATCATATTTGTGTACAAGAAATGATTTGTAATAATATCATAAAGAGCATGTAAAATTGAAGGATGGTAAACCAAATTATAGTCATGATTCTTCATTCTATAGATGGCAAAGAAGAAGATTGAATATTTTAATGGGTCCAAAAGGAGAAGACCCAGAAAAATGGACTTACGATTCTGAAAATAGACAACCATTAAAACCAGGCGCTAAAGTCCCTAAGAAACCTGACCTAATTAAATCGAGCTATTATGATGAAGCTGTAAGTTATGTGACTAAACATTTTCCAAAGAATTTTGGTGACATTAAAAATACTATTTACCCTATTGATCATGACTCAACAGAAGAATGGTTAGATTGTTTTTTAAAGTAAAAATTAAGTGAATTCGGACCATATCAGGACGCAGTTCATTCAGATTATCCCTTTGTTAATCATTCGATTTTGTCTCCGATGATGAACATAGGACTAATCACTAGCAGTCTAATTGTCGATAAGACTCTACAATACTATAAATAAAACAAAGCACCTATCTAATCAGTCGAAGGATTTCTTAGATAAGTAATAGGGTGGAGAGAGTATGTTAGATTACTATACTTTTTTGAGGGTGAACAGTAAATGAAGGCTAATTTCTTTAATCATCAAAATGAATTGAGTAACAATTGGTACACTGGTCAGACGAAATTGCCACCTGTTGATCATATGATTTAAAAGGTTATCAAATATGCTTACCTTCATCATATTGAAAGATTAATGTATATAGGAAATACAATGCTATTGTCAGAAATCAATCCAAAGGAGGTATTTAAATGGTTTATGGAAGTTCATATTGACAGTTATGAGTGGGTTATGGCACCTAATGTATTTGGTATGACTTAACATGCTGATGGAGGTATGATGATGACAAGGCCATATATTTGTTCATCAAATTATATGCAAAAGATGAGTAATTTTAATAAATCAACTAAGTCTGAAATTAAAATTGAAAAATAGATATATAATTGGCCTGAATTATTTGATAGTTTATATTATAATTTTATTGGTAAAAACGAAGGAGTACTAAAGCAGTATTATGCAACTGCAAGATAAGTGGCTCATTGGACAAAAAAAAGTGAAATAGACAAAATTAAAATCACAAAGATTGCATCAACATTTATTAAATAATTGATTAAATGATTATATTTATTTATTCAATAAAATTCTTATTGTATATCATTTTATAATGTGAATTAGTTCTTATCTTTTTAATATAAAATTAATACTAATGACAATGTATTCAAAAATTACGTTACCACCTGAAGAGAACATTTAAGCATTTAAAGTACAAATTTGCAATTAAATTTAAATTTATTAAGAATTATAAAATTATGGAAGTCATACTTGGCTACGTGGATGAATTTAGACACATGAAATTTAGAACGGTATAATAATATAGGATATATATGCAGAAAATATTACAATTAGTGTCTTTGGCAATAGTAATAGGATCGGCATTGTCAATTTGGAAAAGTTTATAAGTCGTGTCACTTTCAGAATGTCCAGTGGTTGTTGTGTTATCTGATTCAATGGTGCCTGCATATGGTAGAGGTGATATACTATTCTTGACTTACTTCAACAAGCCATTTGAGGTGGGAGATGTGATTGTTTATAAGCTCAAAGATCAAGAAATTCCAATAGTGCATAGAGTATTACAAATTCATAAATAGTAAGAAATTCAGATAGTATAGTGAATAGGAGTGAGGATCCTTTGGATTAGTTGATATTAACCAAAGGAGATAATAATCAAGTTGATGATAGAGCCTTATATCCAAAAAATCAGATGTGGCTGAAGCGATCAGACATCATGGGGAAAATATAAGGGTTTAGATTGATTAGTTATTTTTAGATTTTTGCCTTATGTTGGACACATCACTATATATCTGAATGACTATCCTTACTTCAAATTCGTGATGATTGGTTTGATGAGCTTGTTTGTGTTAACAGCCAAGGATCCATAAAGTTGAATTTGTTTAATAATTAAAATAATTGAACGATATGCTAAAAGTTCAAAAACGATTATTATTATTATCATTGAAATGTATAAATCCCTTCTTCTTTGTGCTTTACTTATAGCAACTCAAGCTGGACATGTCAGAAAGTCTCATGGATCAGTTCATTAGAAGAGAGTCTTCAATAGTGCCTTCATGGAATTCGTGAATTTGGGAGATTCTGATTATCACCTTAACCCTAAGGAAGCTCGTACGATCTCATCATTTAAATAGAACATTGGGCATAGATAACCACAGAAGAGACCAAACATGATAAATAAGCCAAGAAACATGCCTCATTAGTCCAAACCAATGAACAATACGTTCCTGGAGTTGTGGGCCAAGTCACTGATTTATCCAATAATGCTGGAGTGTGCTCATACACTGTAACTGATATCAATGGAAATGTCCTTGAATAGGATTCAGGTGATCATTTACCAAAACAATTCTACAATGCTTATTTGCAAATGACCTAAGAAATTGAAAAGGGTCCTGCCATGATCAAATTATAAACTGATTTGGATAACATCATTAGAGAAGACCAATTAGAACAAGAGACAAAGGCAGAACAATAATCTTAGGCTCTTGAAGGTACTGCTCTTTCAGAATAAGAACAATGATTAACATATCACACCATATTATCTAATAATTATAGAGGGTTGTCTCTTGTGTTTCTCTTTTCTGTCTTCCTATTGAAAAATCATCTATAAATATTGCAATTATTTATTATAAATGAAGCCTACAGCCAAGGTCTTCGAATACTTGAACAAATACAATTATTATCTACCCTAAAACTGTGAGCAAGTACAGAAAATGTAACAACAATCCATACTTCTAGGTTTTATGAACAAATGGTCTAACATTTGTAATTGGGAGATAGTTTCAGGAATTCATTCATTAGTTAAATTTCATAGATTAATCAAAGGGCATAAAAAGAAACTGAATTCAGACAACTCATTCGTGATACTTGGTTTGGATTCATATAGAAAACTCCAATTAAGGATATTTGTGAGTTGAATTTGTAAGAAATAAAGGATGTTTAGGAATTCATTTTGAAAGTCTTATTGGAACCAACAATGTTTGATATCACGTTTGTTGATGAACTATTATTCAATTACGAGATATATTTCAATTCTGTATTAACAATTAATGTATAGTAGAATAAAGGACTAGCCTAGGTGGTTGTGAGGAACAGGTTTAGGATGACAATCAGTAAATTGATATGTAGCAAATTCATATTATCATTGGATGAAAAATATAGATAAAAAGTTCGCTCATTTCTATTTGACATTTATCTTAAGAAGGTAGAGACTCTAGATTAGACTGTAGTTATTTAAACTGAGTTTTTGACAATTCAAAATTTCTATAAGAAGATGTTTGATTAACTATTTGATATCCAGGAAGCGCAGGGGACTTTCTATAATATCATGAAAAAGGTGATAGATATCATTGTCAGAGAACTATGCAATATTGTTTATTCATTGGAAATATTCACTCAATTCTATTAACTTTACATTGAAAAGGATAAGATTCTATTTGAAAAATATGATCCCAAAACTAATATTGACCATAATAAATTAGCAAATGAAATCTTATAGAAGTATTATGAACATGGAAATTTGAGAGAGGCAATAAGACAGGTCGTTTATAAGTTATTTCAGAGTCAGAATATTGAGTATAAGAAATTGTTGAAGGAGTTGGTGTAGAAGGACATATACAGTCGAGAGAATGAACAATGGGTTGTTTAGATATTGAGGGAATTCGAATAGTATCAAATACAGAAGAATCGCAAACAACCTATTGAGAATGATTTTCACACTTATTTGAGACTCCAAGGATTTACGTTTAGAGGAGAGAAAAGGGGAGAATTAGAATATGATCATGCTAAATTATCTCTTATTATCCATGATCAAACTAATTTCACAGTGACTAATAAAATAATGAAACAAACTAAGAGATTTGTATCTATCAAAGAAGCACATCATTATATACAAAGCAGTCTCCAGAATCTTAATAATTGAATATACGTTTTTATTATAGGCAATGATTATTTTATTGTTATTTAATTTGGCTTAAGCAATCGATTTAACTACCCTCCATTTGGATGCCAATTATCTCCAGAATCATACAGCTTAGTTCAAAACTCAATTGCAATTAGATCAACAGACATAGACCAAACCTGCTATAAACACAATGCCAGAAGATCAGTTTTCAGATCAAACTAGAATGAACCAAATTTTGTATGAATAAGAAGAACGTGCAGTCTAGAAGACTATCAAAATTCACGATACACCCCCTCCATCTGCCTATAGAACCAAATACGAAGAGATTCCAGATGAACAAAAACCTTAAACAAATGCCAAATTACCAAGAAAGAAACTTCAAGAAGAGGCTATGTTAGGAGAACCTATCTTGGATGTGATATCCATTGCTCCAATAGCATAAAGACACAAGGTGGCTCTTTTGGCAACTCTCATATTTGCATTGTGCGTCTTGATTCTAATGAGAGAAATGTATTTTAAATCATTGCACAGAATATATAGAGAATACTTATGGAAAATATCACTAGAAACCACTTATTGTGTGTTTGTCATTGTTATCTTCATTGCCCTTTATTATAATAACTATTTTGACTTTTGGCTGTTGAATTATCAGTATCAACAAGAGAAGCCCAAGGAAGATATTCTACTTATAGAAATCAAGGATTACGAAGAAAACTACAAATACAACATATATGCTTACCTTCTAATTGGAGGATTGGTTGTTATATCGAATTATCTGATTCACTTCCTCCAGATTTTTGTGTTCGATAAACAAATGCAAATCTGGTCAAACCAGGAAAAAAAGTGGTTGAACAAGTATCAATTGGTGTAATTGTATAAACAACAAAAGAATGAATTAAATCTAAAAAAGGAATAGCAATAACAATTTAATAGCAAAGAAGTAGAATAAGAGATAATTGAGATCCAGAATGTATTATTAAATACAGAAGAATGTATGGATTACTTGTTGATTAAGTTGTAATTCACATCCTAGATGTCACCATATTTGGGTCCAAATGTTCTGGATAGTTCCTTTAATTTATCGAATTATCTTGGCTATATAAGTGCTGATGTCATTTACTAAATATCAGTGTGGGATACCTAACAATACATCATCTTTACAATCTATTTCCTCTTCATGATAGTGTTACTCTATTTCATTAACATCATAATTGTTAGCATGCTCTATTGTTTGATTTTGTTCATCAAGATCATCAATCTCAATTACACCTTGATCATGATAAAAGAGAAATGTTTAATCAAAAAAGAATACGATAATCTCTTAGAAGATGAATTATAGGTGGTGCCTCCATTTATGGAACCAATATTTGAAAATATCTTACCTAAACGATCAGTTGATATTCAAACTGACTTGTTTCCATTTGCAAATAAACGCTACATCAGTATTGTTATTTCCTCTTTGACTAAGTTGTCTACCACTCTGTTCTTTGTCATGAATATCTACTTCTATTATTGGCAACCCTATGCATACTATGTTGTTATCATTTGCAATATAGTTTGCATAGCTACCTGCATTTCCATCATCTACATTAGCAATAACATTATCCATCATTACACCATTGTCCTCAGTTTGTATATTAGAAACTATGATTTCGCTTACAATGTCATTAAATAACAAAAGCAATTGCTAATTTAGGCAAGCAATCAGTTTTATGAGTTGCTCAGATATATCAATAAAAAATCATTATAACACACCTTACAGAAGAACCATTTGCTTTTATTGAGACCAGTCATGGTAGATATCATAGATCTATGCAAAAAATATTAAAAGAAAGGAATGCAACAAGCCCAATATGATCCACGAGAAGTTGAATTGGTTGATTTGGGAATTGAGGGGATAGATCTGATCCATAAAAAACATCTGAAAACCATCATCTATGCTTTGACTGACAAGTATTCCTACTTATTTATAAAATAGATTCTCAGAATAGGATCTTGTTTATATTGAAAGTTTTTGTTCGGATGATAATGCTGAGTACTTTTCACCCATGAAGCTTATCCTCTATTTGCATTTACGATATCAGGAGGTTAAGATGAATAGTAGACAATTAATCAGGGAGGTGTTGGAAAAGGTCATCCCGATGACATTTGATGTTCCTCAAAAATTGGAGGCTGAAATACCTGACAATTATATTGAAGATGGATTGCAAGGGTATTTGGACATTAATGTTTTGGATAATTTTCTTAAAGAATCTGTTAAATCCAATTTTTACAAGGATGAATACAGAGTATTATTGATTTAGTAGTTAAACAAATTGAAATCCAAAAAGCTAGATTCAATTTCAAATTTTATTAGTGATCAAATCTCATAACTACCACAATGAATTGTGAATAAAAATATATTTGTTTTATTAAATAATGATAACACCTATTTTTAAATAAATACATCCTGTAGATTTGAAATTTGCCACTGCAAACAGAGAAATAGATGAATTTTATGTGATTCCTACTCCTTTTGCTTACAATGATTTAATTTTTCAGATTGAATGTCAGTATTGGACTACTTATGGTTTAATAAAGGGGAATTTGGAATTCAATAAAACCAAAATGTATGGTGTATAGAAATAATAGATAGTTCATTGCAAATAATAACGATGTTATTGACACCTTGGTGAGAACAACGACAAAATAATCGAAAGATATTAATGAAGAGATAATATAAAAGTTTTCGTTTACGATACTATTGGAGGATATCTATTCAATTAAGAATAGAGATGATTGGGTTTAGTTTTATCTATTTGGTAAGACTGGGATAGAATTGCCAGTTTTGGATCATGAAAATAAACCATCAGTTTTATCAATAACTTTATTGTTAAATTAAAAATGTCCAGATGATATCATTTAACTAATAAAACAGTTGACAAACAACCAAGAAATTAGATCTGTATGTCAAAGCGACTAAGTTCATCATCTGATGAATTACATTTTAAAATTGAATCGTTATCAAACAAACAAAAAGACATTCCGAAAGATCCTTCACTCCTATTAACATCATCAAGAGAAAACCAATTAGATGGGATGCTTATCCCAAGTCACATATTACGATATCATATCTATCTAAAAATTAGATGTAGAACACAAATACGATACGTATCAAATTCGATCCACAACTCTCAATAAGCCAAGTAGCATTATTTCCTAATCTCATTTTGAGTAATTGCAAATTAATTTGCCATAGAATGTGATCGACAATCCATGGTACCAAGTATTTAAGTAAAATACTCATTGATATGAAATAGTCCGAAGTATCATGGCAATTCATTTTAGGAGTTTTTGAGAAGAACAAAAAATGTGAAAGAACATCTACTAATTGTTAAAGATGATTGGGATGTTATATTTGGGGCTTATTTGGAAGAGGGGTGGCGTATTGATAAGAAATATTATGGAAGTGAACAGAGCTTCATATTTAGTTTTAAGAACAATGGGTTTAGAATTTATAAGAATAGTAAGATGAATGAGTTCTTTCAATTTTGCAATTAGGACGGGTTTATTGTAGGGGGTCCAGAGGAGGAGGACCAGTTTTCAATAAAGATCAATCAGAATTTCTTGAATGGGGAGTTAAATAGCAGTTCGACATTTAGTAATGAACTACTTTCGAAGCAAAATTAATTCAAGATACTGGAATTTGAAATTTGGGGAGTTCAATAAAATTGTGAGTTGATCATGAGACAATTGAGATTGGAGAGCTATTTGAAGATTGAAGAATAATGATATATTGATAAATTAAAAATACAATTCATTCTCTATTGTGATTTTTTATGGCTTAAGCAATTTCATCTAAAATTTTGTCTGGGAATTCATAAGCATTGCATACTTATTTGATGTCTTCTCTCTTGTCGAGGTTCAAATTCCAAGCCTTCTTCTGAATCCTCTGAAGTTTGATGAGCATTTTCTTGTATTCCTTCTTGTCTCGACCTTCATTGAGGAGGATGAGATCAAAATCACCACATTGTCGATTGAAGATTCTTGATATAGATGATTGAATTACTTCTGAATCTAGGTGATGTTGTTATCCTTCTTCTTGATGATGCTGAACGAACTCAAATATTTTCTGAAGTCAACATCAATCCTATTATGTTATTGTCTGGATTCCTGAAGATTTTGGTTTTCTATTTGAGTGAGTCTGTAATTCAACTCACAAATGGAAAGAGCCGTCTTTTCGTATTCCCTATAGTTCTCTTGTTGATCTTGTTGTGCGTAATATTGATCCTCTTATTTGAGCATGATTAGATTATTAATAATAATGAAGAAATGTGACAATGAAAGAATAGCTTAATAAATATATGCCAGTTAGATGTTAAAATTGTAAGGCAAAATCCTGGAAAAGAAGTTAACCAAAACTGGCTCCAAGAATCACATCGAAAGTTAATCGCAAAACATCTCAAACAACAATAGTCCTGTCGTTGGAAGATAAAAGTCCTATGAGAATTTGTAGAAAGTCAACAAGACATTTATAAACCAACCAGTTTCATAGCAAAAATTAAGCAGCATTTTGAATGTGATCAGTGGACAACAACAACAATAAAACACTAAATAAAAGTACTCCATCAACAACGAATTGATCGAAACTGTTAAGATCTCACATAAGTTACGTAAGAATCAATCCATGATACATATTGAACAACAATCTCCTGCTCTAACCAAAAATGCATCCTTCCATCATTCAGTTAAAAACAAAATCAATAGCAATAGTGTATCAAGTGATCAATCTCAAATTCAAAAAGTCAAAGAGAAGATCAAATTGCTCTTGTAGGAACGAGATCAAAATCTCCCTCAAGATGCCAAAGAACTCGCCTTCATGACCAAATTCAACTAAATCCTCAACCAATTGGTGGTAGTGCTATTCTAAGAACCAAATCTATAAGTATCTCAACAACAATTCAATCTGCCCTCCTCAACTCAAGACACCTTCTAAGCCATTCAAATTGACCATTTCTTCAAAAGACAGATTCAGATCCTACAATAATCTTATTAATTGCAATTGGACAAGAAGAAGATGGAGAATGTCTTGTTGTAAATCAAAAAGAAACAAGAAATCTTGCAACAGGAGAATGAATAATTATCAGAAAACAAATCGTAAATGAATGATTAGGTAACCTAATTGAAGTAATAAATCTCGGAATTGTAAAAATAGAATCACAACAATCAAGAAAATGAGTTGTTAGAATCGGGTATGTATAATTAATTTATCCAAATAGAAACTCAAGAATTGAAGTATCTCGTATAAGGACAATTCGAAGCCATACAAAAATTGTTGCAAAGAGAATAGTTAATGAAGGTGTTTTTAAAAAGAGTGGGTGATAGTTCGATAATAGAGTAAGTGTTATTCCATTTAAATTTGATAGAATGTTTGAATAATTTATCCAGAGTGCAGAGAATGTTAATCAAGATGACACTGAAGGAAATTTGAATATTGATATGTTACCATAACAGAAGCATTCTTAGAAAACCAACTAATAACAACAATTATAATAATCATAATAGATACCAGATAAGATAATTCAAAAATACGAAACTAGTTACAAATAATTAGATTTATGCGATTCGTTATTGGCTGACGATTCAAGTATGAAGTTATTTATTAATTGACAGGAGTTAATGATTCAGAAGAAAGCAGTTTCGGATATTTAGGAAAAGAGTAGGCAACGGAAGTCAGTTGCTATTTCAACTAAGCTTAGTAATTAATTTAATCAGTATTCTATTAGGTAATTCTAACAACAACAACAAAACATATAACCATCTTAATAACAATAGAATTAGAAATTGAAGGGAAAGACTAATAACAAAGACAAATTAAGAATCAATATGATGGATGTGCAATTAGCATAGGCTGCGTAATTATTATTTATAATTGTTTAAAGTTAGAAACACGAATATCTAAAACAACAATAGATGCTCTAACAATAACAGCAACATCATGACAAGATTCTGCCAGATGATATAAACAGTGAAGATGTATGTAACATGTATATTCATAGTTTTGAATAGTTTACAAGATTTGATATCTTAATACTAATATACATAAATGTGTTATATTAAATTCTTAATTATTTTAAGTTAATAAATGTCTGCCTACAGTATTTGGATAATCTAATCTAATATAAAATAATAATAATAAATGTTAATAAAAATATATATAAAATATTAATATTATTTTTGTCTAAAATGAATAATAATTCCATCATTATTATTATGATTATTGCTTTGCTTCTTTTTCAGCTGGCATTTCTTCAACATTGCTAGAGGTTGCAGTTTACTATGTTATTACTTCTCCTGGAGATGCTAAATTAACTTATCCAGTCAAGATTTCGTAGGATCTCTTGGCATCTTCTTCAACCATTTTTTAATATTGTTCTCTACCTGATGGAATAATCATATGACAATTTACTAATCACATTTCCATCGTTATCAAAGAATTATATCTTTGGTGTTGATAAATCGCCTTCGTCTAATATGGCCTTTTCAGAATCCTTCAATTCGCTGAACCAAGTGCTTCCAGTGTCTTGGACTTCTTATAATTATGGTTCTGGTAAATGTAAACCAGATGCAATGCAATTATTGCTCATTAACATATTGATTGTGTTTCCCTCTTAGGTGTCAGTCATTGAAAATGAGGATCTTTAATAAGTAGAATCAATACCCAATGGGAACATACACAGATTATATGGGGAGTTAAAATGATAAGACTTCATCTGGTTTATTGCAATACTTGAATGATGAACCTCTAAAGTTGCACTCGGAATACAATATTACGCAGTCACCTTTAGCAGGTAAGTTCTATTCATAATTTCTAGCAATCAAAATTTATTATTCTTTGGCTGATTATAATACTGACTCTGGATCATAGACATATTCTTATTCAGGAGCGATTGCTGTTTCAATCTCCAATTATTAGCCATCTTGTTGGATCATGATGGGAGCAAATGGAGTTTGGTAATATAGTGCTGACTCTTCCAAAAAGGACTGAGAATTGGCTGCTATTAGAAGAACTAATAGTAATTGTATTTTCATTATTAAAATAAAAACGAATTATCTCAAACTATAAAATTTAAAAACTATTTCATTATTCATCAAATTGATTATCTTTGATGTTCATTTCATCTGATATATTAGATATCACCTATGGTGGATAGTAATTCAAATTCATCTGAACCTATTGAGGCTACATAAAATAACAAAACAGGTTTTTCTCATCCATTTACTGCTGCAATTACTGTTATGCCATCAAGTATTACTAATAGTACAACTATTATTGATCGTATATATTTATTTTATCCTCATCTTTGCCCATCTGATCCAACATCTGAAACATGTATGGCATCTAAGGAAACTGAAATTAGTAATCCTGAAAACCCTGTTACTATTAATAAAATGGGGGCCCAACCATAAATTGCTGCAACATACCATTCTCATTATATTTGTCTACTTTATCCTAGTTTCCGTTCTCCTTTCTCTTTCGAGCCACTCCCTTCTATCTCTTCTTTACAGAATGCACAAAAGGATTAAACTTCTGGTGATGAGACCTATAAGATAAGGAAAAAACTTATCTCACCGGCATTGAGAGGGACTTCGAGTACCAATAGTTTCACTCATCAATTTGAAGATCTTGCTAGTTTTCTTTTAATCTTATGATTCCATGACTGTTCTATGCATATTCAAGAAATCTAAATATGTGTTATGTTCCTATTCACTCCAATGTCCTGTTAATTAATTGGGATTTGTAATTACTCTTTTTTTATTCTTCCTTCTTTACTCACCCTCCTCAACTTATAAATTCATTTCCTCTTACTTAGCCCATATCTCCTCTTGACTCATTATTGCTTCTAATATATATATATATTTTATTATTTAATTAATTAAAATAATCATTCATTTCTCCTCAATTGACAAATCCAAAAGTGATAAACTGAATTATTGTGTTGTGAATAAGCGAATATCATTATAATGTAATTGTTGTACAATATATATATATATAAATAATAATAATATATTTACTTCCATTATTTATTATACTAATGATAAATAAAACAGATAATTAATAAATAAAATAATATATGTAAACTTCACCTCCTTTTTCACATAACCATTCAAACCCTCTCTTGATGAAGGATGATGTAGGAAAATCCAAACCATCTACGTACAACCTCCCTAATCAAGACTTCATTTATGGACAACCCTTATCAAGAGACAAAGAAGGAGCCAAAGAAGGTATATATCACAACCTCAATTTACCTAAGTTACCATGACATGGAAATTTCATCAAGAGTCTCAAGATAGAGTACCCAATAGAGATTTTGCTGAACTCAATAAACAATCTATCCACAATGGCTCAGTCAAAGCACATGTAACTGATTCACTAATTATTCATTCAGGATATGTACAAGTATAGACAGACTCACGATGCCAGACTTCAAATAAAGAAGGGTACAAATATTCAGGCCATCGAATTGCCAGAAGAAGAATTTCGCTATGGTCGCAAGAACAGGTACTGATCCTCTCTATCTAGACCATCCACTCCCATGAAGTTAGTTATGGGCAACTCCTATGGCATTGAAGCTGAATCAACCATCCTAGATAAATATCAACATAGAGCTGGATCTCAAGTATATACAATAACATAAAACCAAGGATTCCAAAATGACTTCCTCAGTAGTCAAAGGCAATAAGGCATCCCAATTATTTCATGATAGCAATCACAAAAAATTAGCAGCCATCCAAGGAGTAGAAAAGAAGGAACCCTTTAAAATGGAGAAATTTAAATCTGTCAACCCCAAAATTAATACAAATTTATCAACTAAAAAATGATTATTTTCATAAAACATTATCCTAATTTATTAAATCATTAAATTATTGAAATGTCCACTTTCTCAACCAAATCTTCATCCACATAAAGCAACTTGTAAGCATTGAAATATCGATTCTCCCCTTTCTTCTTTTTTAATTCCTTATGAGTTAATTCCTCATCATATCTATCAAACCCACTAAAATACTCCTAATAAACTTTCTCCCGTCCCAAATTCGTCAACTCTTTTTTCAAAAACTAACAAAGTTGAATTGCTTCCTTTCTATGTTTCAACACACTCAAGGATGACAGAATTCTCTTCAATCTCAATAAATTATGCGTGTTTCTTAAACAACACAATTCAAATTAATTTTTATCAATTAATACTAATTCTTATTATTATTCATCCTTAGTAGTTTGCTAATTAGATTTTATAAATTAATCCAAGGTAGCTTACTTGATCTTAGAGTTTTCACTTTATTTTTGGTTACTATTTTGTGATTCTTATACGCTTATAGTAGCTAAACCTTTTGGGTTTTATTATTTTTAAATAGTCTGTGTTTGTAGTTAGGAATATTAATTGCTTTCGTTAGAATCATCAGGTAAATCTATGACGATAACTTACTTTGATTTTGATAAGATTCCAAAGAATCGTAAAATTAATATATAGTTTTTATAAAATCTCTTTCGGATAGTTTCTGACTTAATCATTCTATTTCTTTCTTCTAATGTTAGTTTGTAAGAGTTTGGGTTGAATTTACTTGCATAAAAGTTAGGGAACATCCATTAAATAAAAGAGTGATCATATTCAAGATCTTGATAGAATGATTTAAGATCTTCAATTTATGGCTTTGATTATTATTAAAATTACTCAATGATGGCTTTAATTTTGGGTTTGACTTATTGCCAAGTTGCATTGTTATAAAAATCAAAATTTCTCATCAGAATTTCAGGTTTATTTGATTACATAAATTAAATTTATAAATAAAATAATGTTTGCATTAAAACATCATTAAAATTCTGATAAATTGTAGAGTTAAGGATATTTAATCTTAAAACTACGAATAAGATCTTATGTCTTATTTAAACACAAATCAATCTGGGTTTAATCTATTTAAGAGATTTCCATCACTTTGTTAAACTGTATTTATAGTTGAAATAAATTACAAATTGGTTGATGATGAATTCTGTATTGAACAAATTCATTTTGGAAACATAATCTTTAATACTATAGAGGAATGCTGAACTTGCCAGAGTATAGGAATTGAAGGATGTCATTGAATAATCATGAAGACACATTTTTAAGATGTAAATACTGGTTTTTAGGATATTTTACAATATAGGACTAAATTTGTAATAAAATAATACTTACTTGTCATTCAAATTAAAACATTAGTAAAAGATATTTTGTAAATAATCAAGTGAAGTAGGAAATGTGATCTTGAAATTCAAGGTTTCCAAGATTGATTTTTCCATCTCTTTGATATCAGATCTAAAATAAAACTAAAAAATTACGTAGAGAATTTATTTCGACTGATTTTTGTGACAAATTACTTTAATGGGATAAATTGGATATCTTCAAGTTTAGTAGCTATAAACATGGAGGTAATTCCAATAAGATGAAGATCATTGTGAGAATATTATTTGATTGATTTTTGGAAGAAGAAATCCATGATTGACACAGCTCTGAAGAATGTAGCATCTGAAGTAGTACTACTATATTTTCCAAAGACTTAAATCATCCAATCAACCATTCTTGCTCTTTAATAGTAAGATATATTTTAGTGTGACAGACTATTTCCAAGAAAGACATTCTCATCCATCAATGATTATTGAAATTCTTATTGGTAATATTTATTGTATTGAAAGTATTTTCTAAATTCTGGGTGATCTGGATTTTGGTCAATAGTCACTTAAAATAGAGTTATATCAAGTACTTTCCTATTCTACACTCCCAAGACTAAGGGGGTTCAATTTCAAACTCAAAACTTTAAACTCCTCTTCAGCTTCCAATCCCCTGATGATCTTCAGAAGTTTACCTTCTACAGGTTGACATCCATCTAAATCGTGCGATTCTGAGCTGGTATTACATGAGGAATAATTTGAGTCACTGCTCTTCCTTTTTTTACCTTAATGAGTCTTTTTGTTTTTAGGTTTAGTGGATGAACTTCTTCTGGATCTTGACCAATTCTTGTTTTATTTCATTTATAAATTAAAAGTGTTTCACTCCAATTTGGTTATCTTTAAATTGCATTAAGTGATATTTTTACTCTAATTTTGTTTCACTAAAATACAATTATTAATTAATGTTGATATATTATATACTTATACCATTAGTTATTGGATCCAAGGAGTCCTGCTAACATTACATGACGTCTCTCTTAATGAAAGTAGAATTAGAAGGATATAAGAAGCTTCTAGAAACAATTTGGCCATATGCTAGTTTATCAGGAACAAGGTACAATGTGTTATCATAGAATAGTCTAAATCAATTTGGGATGTTTGAAACATGTTTAAGAAATGGATACTATTATTCAAGTCTTAAAATAGAGATGGACCCTATTCCAAGTTATTATGGACTGTGTCATTCTATAGAATGCACAACGAATGATTTCAATGATGAAGAATTGTAGTCTGATTTTAAGGAATTAATCAATTCAACAGGGTTCTTAGACAAATATAACGTATTAATTTACTTATTCAAGGTATCAATAGATGATGCCGATTTCATTTTTTATGACCCTCTAACTTACAGAAAGGATTAGGGGATTATGTTTACATTTACGCTTTTTCTTATTGGAATGTTTTTGATTCTTAGTTGTTTCAATCCAGTTTTTTGTTAAATGATGAAATTTAAAAGACAGGCCAAGGTCTCAATAAACCTAAGTGATGTTGAAAGTCGCGAGAGACATGATGAGAATTTGGGATTAACAAATAATGAGATAACAACAATAAAGTAAGAAGAAACTAAGAAATCATTCTTCATAGATTACTCTATTAAGGAAAGTTATAATACACTCTTTTCATTTAAAGAACACGATACAAATTTAAGTATAATGGAAGGATTTAGATCATTGGGATTTTTAATGGTAATCTTTGGCCATCAATTCCTAGATTTAGCAAAATCATCATTTCAATACGAAATGTTGGCTTAATTGAAGTCATGGCTATGTTTAAACCTAGTTAATATGTTGTATAGTGTAGATATGTTCTTTTGGCTTGGTGGTTTTTTTAGTGGATTTATGTTAATTGAGAAAAACAAAATGAAATTAGTTAAGAAAAATGGATTATCAATCTTTGGATTTTTATTACATAGAATTTTGAGAATCTGGCCATGTTATGCAATAGCTATTTTGATTAGTTCCTAGTTAGTTCCATACATGGGAGATGGACCAAGATGGTTTATGGCGTTGGACCGTTTTGAATGTGCAACAGGATGGAGAAACCTAATATTTATAGATAACCTATTCTACGATACTTAATATTGTTTTCCATGGGGTTGGTATTTATCAACTGATATGCAATTGTTTACCTCATGTTTGATTCCAGTGTTCTTATACGCCAAATTGAATTCAAGAGCAGCTAAGATAGTGATCATATCATTGTTAGTTATAACTCAAACTATTGGCACAGTGATGTCCTTTGTAAATGAATATTTGTTGCCTCCTTTTGCTTTGACTTAACCAAAGATGCATTAGAATTACTACACTAAACCATTTACAAGAGGTCCCCCATACTATTTAGGATTTCTATTGGGAGTTTTGTACAGAGAATTGAAAGAAAATAATGTGAATGTCTTAAGTAAATTAATGGGATATGCTTCAAAAAGATAATTGAAATTTAAATCATTGTGTTACTTATTAGGTTTTTTAATAATTGGAGGCATTTGGTTTGGGTGGAGACCAGCTCAATTGCATTATGAACATTAGGATTATTGGAATAAAACAATATAGAGTCTCTGGTTTGCATTTTGCAGATTAGGAATAGCATTGGGAATGAGCTTCTTGTCTTTGCCTTGTTTATTTGGGATGCAGGATTTGTAATTGTTATTAGATATATAGTAGATTCAATCTGACGTTTATGAGGAACAATTACTTTAGATTTATCAACAAGATTTCATTTTCTGGCTACTTATTACATTAAGTAATAATCTTTGGAGTGCTGGGGCAATTTTATCAAACACCTAACTTTTCATTCGAAACAATATTCACACTTTACATAGGGAATGTGTTTATAACTATAATATGTTCAATATTGTTTTGTTTGTTTATAGAATTGCCATTAACAAGAATAGAAAACAGAGTGATGAAACAATTGTTTAACAAATGATTATCAATATTAAATTTGTGTTAATAAATACTCATTTATAATTAAGTGCAATGTATTTTACGGCTGCTTTCATCATATCTGATTACAACTTTGCATATTGGTTAGTAACTGATTAAGGTACATCTCCTCTTGGGTCAAAACATTGGAGAGCTATAACTTTGGTCATCTAAGAAATATTGTGGAGATAGATACTTAATTTGGTTAAGGAATGATGATCCAACCACTCAAATGCATTTCTGCTCTCTCAACCTTATTAATTGGGGGAGTTTTCTAATGGATGATAGATTTAGCTATTAATGCATTAACAATAATAGTCTTACAACAAACGATAATAATGCCATCATTTTATTTATACACTTTCTAAACCATAACTAAGTCTCTGCTGCTCATAAAAGGAATGGGTGGTTTGATTCTCACATACACTATCCTAGTATTTGCATCAATCTATTCTATAACGTGTGCCTAGTTGATCAGGTTATGATTAGTACAGTTTCAATCTTCTCATCATACAAGGGTCTTTTATTTACATCTCCTACCAAATCAAGTATTTGATCAGGTGTTCTAGCTATTTCTGTTTGTGTCCTATTCATTGCAATTCCGTTTTCTGGATTCTTCTTGGTATACACAATATATCCATCTTTATTTGAGTACAATTCCCACATGTTCTGTTCGTTGATTTCTTGCCATTTCAACATTTTGTTTTTAGTCTCTAAGGATGATCAAATATTGATACCATCAATCAATGCTTCGTAATTCACCTACATTAATCTATTTATATTATTCCAACTTAGTTATTTGATATCAACACTTATCAATTTTAATTAATATAGAAATTAATATTTAATTCCATATATCTAATATATTTCATTAATCATTCTGCATTCTCAACCATCATTACAATCTCATCTAGAGTCAAATCTCTGAATATTTGTAAGTATTCCCTTGCCTATTCCTAATTGCATTGCAACACCTCAGCTAATCTAGTCGCTCTCTTCTCATCCTCCTCACTCCAATGCATCTACTATTAATATCTATAGATAATTATCAACAAAATACTAATAAAATTATTATTGCTATGAATTTTGCATAGTGTTTCGTAATGTCTAACTAACTTCCTTTAATAACTGTTATAGCTTCTCTCTTTGTTATTTGAATTAAGGGTCTTTCATTATCTAACGAATCTTATGCCATTTTTAACGATGATGATGGCCATGGTGTTTAAAATGATGAAATCCGCCAAACATATGAGGAGGATGTCCAAACCCTGGCATTCCAAAATGTCCAAAAGGTGGACCTGGAGGCATCTAAGGAGGCATAAAGGGAAATTGAGGAGGGGGTTGTTAAGGAGGATGCCCAAATTATTATGGAGGTCCAAATTACTAATGAGGATAACATTAGGGTGGATAATATCCTGGTTAAAATCCTTAATGCTATTAACCATATTATTAAGGTTCCCCCTCTTTATATGAAGAACAAGCCTCACATACTATCCCCTCTTGATTTTGGAGTGTGCAATTCTTGCATGTCCATGCATTTGATGTCTAAATAGTAATCTTCACTGTCTGGTTCTTGACACTCTCCATTAAGACCTTCAAATCCTCATCTGAACTTATGCTGATCAAATCTCCATCGTCATCCTTATAAAATAAAGAATAGTTCTAATTTAGTTAAGGATGCAATTTTTGAATGTGATTCTTGATTTCTACAATCGCTGGATTCTCTAATTTGAAGAGATGTATTTCTTTGTTATACACTAGTTTTATTATCATTAATTATTTAATATATCATTATCCTTCTTTCAGATTATAAATTATCTAATTAGAAATCCTATATTCTAATCAATATTAATTTCGTCTCTTTATAACGAATCATAATTCTTCGCATTTTCATTAATTTAATCAATTTTTTTATAACTACCTTAATTAAGAAGAAATACAACTATCTAGTAAAACTACATAAATTTATCACTTAGAATTGAGAGTAGATCTTAAGAGAAACCAACTAGGCTAGGTATTTATATCAAGGTGACTTTTAATCTATAAGATTATCATTTAATTTAAACTACTAAAATTTAGGTATGCTGATAATACAATTCATATTATTATCATTAATAGCCAGAATTAATAAGAGTTCAATAATAAAATGAAGTGATAGAATTCAAACAAAATTTATATTAATCATAATTCTTATTAATGAGTATGATAATTTAAATAGGAGGGGATCTCGAATAGGAAATTCATCCATTATTTGCAATGAATAATTGATAGTTATTCTAGAGATATGAGAAAGATGCTAAGCAATTATCATTTTAATTACAAGAGTAGAATTAAATAGATAATTTTTAAAAAATAAACTTGATATTAATCAATGATAGACAATAATTTATTATCTTAATAAGTGTATTTCAAGATAAGGCTATTAGATTATCACCCAAATTTCTGAATTATTTTATATTAAACCCCAAATATCTTATTTTTGTGTATTAATTAAAATATTTCTTCAATAAATGGACTAAGGATTCGCTCAAAATAAAGGATTATTTAAACTTAGACCTGAAGTACTTGGAAAAGTTTTTGACTTCCTTGAATATAAATAACTTCTTGAGTTTAGAACTGTTAGCAAAAAGGCTGATTAAATAACATAAGGAATTTTAACACATAGGTTGGAAAAAATAGAAAAAGAAGTTAAAAGGTATGAAAATTTAATGCAACCTCTTAAAGACGAAGTATATAAAGAATTGAATGGAGAATTAAATAATGAATTCATGACTAGAAGAATGAATATTATTAATATTGTGAATAAGATGGATTTTAAATCATAATAATTTAAGGATGCGTTTGAAAAGGATCCTGTTGGAATTGAAATGACAAAATATCTGAAATTATTATTCAATGATAATTATGAAACATTATGGAAATTATAAGTTTAGTCAATCTCAGAAGAACAATTTGTAGATTTACTCAAAATCTAGGAATTGGAATATCAAATTAACACAGCTCCTCCTCTTTGTAAGGAAATGTTCTCAGTTTTCAAAGATATTATTGAACTTAGGAAAATGAGATTTATGAATTGTAAAAATTGCTATTATTCTTAGAATGGCATAAATAATATAAGATTGATATTGATTCTGATAAAGAGATTGAAAAGTAAATAAAGGTTTAAGCAATTCTTGCTCGTATAAGACAAACTGAATTAGAAAAATAATTCAGTAACATATAAATTTGAAATATGTTAAATAAGTAACATTTATTAGTATCAATTTCCGTTTTCAAACCTACTGTGGTTCATTTTTTCTATTCGAACTTAAATCTTAATAAAAGTATCTTATTATATATTTGGTATTTAAAAAGAATGTCTAATTTTAAAGTTCTATTGATTCAATTTTAATCTTTTCAATTTATTACAAATCTTAATATATAGAATATTTATTATCATTACATTTCTTCAAAATTCTTTTAGCTTATATTTAGTAAATTTAGATATTTGAATTATAATAATGATAATGCAGAAATTGTAGAAATCATTAAATTTTTCAAATAATCTAAATTACTAAAAGAATATTTATTGATCGCTTTCTTAGTGATAAGGAAAATTGTCTATAAAAAAAATAATGTTGAAAGGTTTTTATTCACAATATCATTTAAAATTCCTTAATACTTATTTTTAATATTTCTTATTAATATAGAGTTATTTTTATTAGCTATAAAGTTATAGGCGATTTAAAAAGAAAATTAATTAGATACAAACATGATCGATTACTCGTTAAAGTCTATTGAAATTCATATAAAAGAACTTTAAAACGCAAATGAAATTGAGTACTGAGTTATACTAAAACATTTACTACAAAAATACGATAATATTTATAACTAGTTTGTTGTAATTTTGTTCTTTTAGATTCAGAATTTTTTGAATATATACTAGCACAAAAATTATAAAAAGAGTTGAATGTGTAAAACCCTTTGCAACTAATATTGTGATCAATCAATAATTCTCTTAGAATTAAATAAATTTTCTTATTTTATTTAAACTAAAAAATAATCTAATAAGAAATATAAATATTTTATAAAATAATGGGAGCAAATTCAGGCGATCTCTCAAAAACAAATATTAATTCTGATTCTTATCAATTTGTTCATTCGATAAAGGAAAAGAAATAAAAACATCAAAATGTAGCTGTATCATTTAATTACAATTCTTCAATCCTATTAGTAAATTAAGTGTTAGGATTTCGAATTTTCTCGATTAAATCATAAAATTTAAAGTAGTTAGTTTAAATCAAAAATCCAAACTACAATTCAACCATTTAGTGCTTCAAGAAATCGAATAATTTTGTGACAGGAAACTTTATGAAACAAATAATAACCTAATCTCTAATTGCCATAAATAATAACAAAATCATTTCTAAAAGTATTATTCCTATACAGGTAAATTGTTTAATATTAAATAATGCTGAAAATTAAATAATAGCAGGAGGATATTAGAAAATAGTGATTTTAAATATTCAGAATGGATTGAGTGTTCATTAAGAATTTTAGATTCATGATAATTGGATTACAAATTTAAGTATTAGTGAATTTGATACCTATTTGGCAATTGATTTAGATGAGAATTGCATTTTGATAATGGAATAGTGTGTAAAAGATACTTAAAAAATATGGATATAGAAATGATTAATTGAGATATCAAGTCAGAATAGTAAATCCATATTTATTAATAACAATATATTAATTAATAAACTCATAGATAAAGAATTACTCTATATATACGGATATGATATTTAAAAATAGCTATTTAAATTAGAGAAAGAAATAAATTTAACAGGAAAATCTCATAAATTTTAGGTTGAACAATTAAAATTTAATTATTAATAGAAAATAGTTGCTATTACTAATAAGAAAAATATTAATTTTATAAAAATAATAAATAGTGATAATTTTGAACCTTAATAAATATTAACTACCAAATATGAAATAATCAGAGGAGATTTTAGCTAAGATGGTGCCTATTTTGCATTATTGACCCAAGGTAAAAATGAAATACTGTTATATAAATTAATGAAAAACAAAGAGAAATGAAATTGTATTGAGTTTAATCCAGAAATATTTGGAAATTTAATTACTCAAAATATTTAAAATAGTAATTAAAATCATTAATATACAATTTCAATTATTTGTTTCAAATAATCTCTCTAATTCAATTTTTACAAGTTTTCTTTAATCCAATTCAGAGTTATTCAATTTAACTCTAGCAGAAGATTGAGAACCCATCAAAATAGTCATGTGTCTAAAATTATATAATAAAACATTAACCTTTGTTATTTTATTTATGCTTTTGAAATTGAAAGTAGAAATTGCTTCATTTTTAAAAAGCGTAGCTTTAACCTTTTTTCCTTTTCGATCAATTCTTTTTTGTATTAACTTAAATAAATAGTCAAACAAAAATTTCCATTAATGCATTAAAATAACCTCAATAGCAATGATACACCTTAAATTCTATACTTCCTTATGTACACTCTAGAAATATCAAAAACAAAGGGAAAGCATAGTTTTAAGCATAATAGTATAATTAAAACCTGAAGTATAACAGAAAAAAACACCTGATCTTATTGATCACATACATAAAGAGCAGAGGCTAGAAAAATAACTATGGAACAAATTTGTCCCGTCTACAAATCCAAATTATTTAAGCTAGAAATAATGTATGGTTTGTTTTGAACTGCCAATAATTAATAAAATAATAAGCACAATCCCAAAAAGTGATGCCTTTAAGAGGATATTGATTTCAAAGTAGGTCATAATTATGATTATAATAGTTTTCTTAGCCAATTTAATCTATTCCCAAAAGTATTTATCTGAATTATATTCATTGAACAAATAACAAATATGTCTTCTAAGTTTAACATCATCTAATTAATCCTTCTTGATAAACATTAAAAAAGAAAAGCGAAAAAGGTATACAACATCCAAAAAAGCCTAATCCTGGAATTACAAAAGTATAGATCCATGTGTAATGATTCTCATAACCAAAGACCAAGGATACGTCCCCTTGAATATAATTAATGTCTGAAATTCTTCTACTTGATAAAATTGAGGAAAATCTAATAAAATATTATTTCTATACTGTTTAATAATTGCAGCATAATTTGAAACATACAAATATAAACAAGTGGCTGATATTACGCTCCTATTAAATTTTTTCTTGAAAGCTAAAGAATATATTGTAAATCCAATGCATATGATCAATAATTATAAGAATATTAGTGTTATCATTGCTATAATTCTAGAATATATCAATTCTGTCTCTGACATTTCTTACAAGTAGCAATCTAAATTATTAGCCATAAAAAATGATGGATTGCCTGCCTGATTTATAAAACTAAGAGCAAAAGTAAATTTGATATTAAAAGAGAAAATTACTGAAAAAATCCAAAAATAATTCAATAACATTTTTAATAAAATACTTTCGTGATCTATAATATTATGGATTATTACCTTAATCAAGCTTGAAAATAATGTAATTAAATTTCTACCTAATTTTAAGTTAGGTAAATAGTTTATTAGTTTTATCAATACTTTTTAATGTCATGAGTATGGATAACAAAGCCCTAAGATAAAAACCTTAAATACCAAAAAGAAGTTAGAATAAATGGCAAAATGCTATCTTAAAATTAAAAACAATTCAAACATGTCGAACTTTATTAATCTTTAAAGAAATATCCTTATCCTTGAATATTGTATTTATCACATTCCTCACACAATCCTCCAATATTTCCCAAGCTACAAAGATAATCTCCAACTTCCCACCCTCCCTGACATTATTTTGGATTCTTAAAGCAATATTCTGTTTAGTCAGATAAATAATTAGGTCTCCAATATCCTTCTTGTAATTGTAAATTATTCTAAGTTATATTCTACAATTTTGCTTGGTCGAAAATTGAGCATTTTGTTGCATTATATGTAACAGAATAATACCCTTAACTTGGTTAACATTTTTAACAGCCACTTTCTACCTTAAATTCTCCTAATTGACACAGAAAAGATTTTGCTTTGAAAAAATATTGGAGCTTTTTAGATGACTGTTCTAAAAAACATTTAATATTTATCTAGTAATGAGAATATTCTTCATTATATGGATTAAATTAAAATTCTAAAGAACCAAGATCCAAAGAATTTGTTTCTTGGTTTAATTTTTAATTTTTTGATATCTATGGTCCTTAAACAACAGTTTAATTGGTAAAAATAATATTTTCTTCTATTTCACAAGAACAATCTGAAATAAATGGTAGAATTTCATTTTGACTATTTTTGAATAAAACTTATATGTTCTCAATATATGATTAATAAATTTGAGTTTATGGATTAAAAATTGAAAATTTTGTGATTTATTGATTACTGGGCATCATTAAGTACTTTGTTAAAATTAGTTTTCCTTGCTCAAGAATTTTATAAGGTTGGAGTAATAACATATTTGTTTAAGTGCCATTAATTTGGAGTGAACTAGAATTCAATTCAATTGAATTAATTGATAATTCTAAGTGGGTTGGAGATTCAACAAGATTATTTGCTTATTATATCGCCTTGTTGAAATTTACTGATGATTAAACAAAATTTTATGAATTCAAATTAGAATTTCCAATAAAATATATTCCCCCTCCCTCCTTAGCTATGTTATGTTGAATTGAAACAGATTTCAATTTAAAATTTTCGGTGCTTATTTCCAATAGCAATCCACCTCCAGCCTAATTTGCATTGTTGTACATGATTAAGCATTTTTATAAGTGCAATTTGACCTTTGAAGATCTAATGGCAACTCCTTAAGTGCCATTATTATTAAGAAAGATTGATTAAGTAATTTAAATGATATTTGAAGATGAAGAATCTTTTGATTCTATATTAAACAACCAAATTGTTCAATGTAATTACCAATACAATGTAATTTCTGAAACCAAAAACTTTATAATTATTAA
>NW_001799455.1:0-157402 GCF_000165425.1 Paramecium tetraurelia | reverse complement strand
TAAGCACTTATGGCAGCTGTTATTCAATAGATTGATAAAGGGGGGATATTTTAAAGCCTTACTAGAAGCACTACTCAAGTAAACTATGGAGCCAGATTATTATGTTTTAAGCTATCATTTATGTATTGAACTATCAAACAATGAATCTTACTTAAAGGAATCTTCATCAAGTAAATTTTGTTTAAGAATAAAACATCCAATTATAGAATTAATTACATTATTTACTTTATGCGAAGTATTTTAATTAGTAACTTAATAAATTGAAAATTTTTCAACATTTATAGAATGAAAATATACTTATGATTGTATATCTTGAGATAAATTTATCTCTATTAAATTTAAAGGATAAAAGGTTTGAATTTTACTTATCTAGATATTTTAAATTAATAATTTATTAGGGCTATGGATGTATAATAATTAGGTGATAAATATGCCTTGAACTTAATAATTTTTAATTGATATATCTCCACCTTTAATATAGATTAGAGAGTTTTCAGTAATAATTTCAGATATCTCTAAAGAACTTAATTATCCTATTTTTTCAATATAATTAATCCACATCTCCTCATTCTATAAAATAGTTACATTTTCAATGATTAGCCTATTTGAATTTTTGTTGTCTAACGTAAACTCAATTTTTGCAAAGGGGTTTATCAAGGAAATACAATTTGTTATTTAGACGTTAGATATGCTTATATAATTTTATTTTTGAGAAGGATATATTGTAAATATGGAGGAGCTCTTTCTATTAAATACATTTTAGAAATTAATCTTATTGATGCGCAGATCTAAAAGACTATTTACTGAATATATGTAAATGGATCCCGGATAATCAATCATGGATGACAAATCATTGTTAAGCGAATATATGTTAATATTAGATAAGATGATACTTCCTTGTCCTTGAGTTTTAAGTTCAAATAAAGAACTTCTTTAAGAGAGAATATTAGTGAAACTACTATTCAGACAACTAAATGAAGATGCTGTTATTAAACATGCTCCTCCTTTGTTATTAAATTTAAATGTCTAAGAAATTATTGAATTAATTTTGCTCTATTCTTCATTCTACTCAAATTTGATTTAGTAGTATTTACTCCAGAAAGTCTAATTAACTATATTGTGATTAGCAGCTGTGTAATTAACTAATTTCACAATGTTTGATGTAATTGATATAAATGAGGAAGAAGAATTAGTTAGAACATTGTTTGATGATGATAAATTTATTATGTCTATATCACTTTTTGGTGAATAAATGTAAATTAAACTAGCAAACGTTTCAGATGGATCATCAATATGTTAATGAAAAATATTTGATTCAAAATAGAAATCTTTAATTGTAATTAACTGTTGGTTTTCTGAATAAATAGACATTATGGAAATAAAGTTAGTCAAAGATTGCTTTGATAGCAAATTTCCACTGAAATGAAAATTTTCTAAATCTATTCGCTCTTTTTTGATATTTAAATCTTATTTATTAGACATAAAGGAAAGCAGCGCCAAATCTGAGCTTTAGAAATTAGTGACTCTTACATTTGCAATCTTAATGTGCTTGCAATCAATTGTTTCTAATAATTGATTTTTAAAATCAAAAGAATTAACACAATCCAAAGATAATGGAATCTTGTTTAATATATAATCATTTTCATAAATTATATTCGCAATTAAGATCTCTTAAACATTGGTAAATTATAACACTTATAAATTATTTGAGTTAATTATTTTAATGTTTGAAACCAGTAATTTATAACAAGAAACTGTTACTAATAAACTCTAACCAGAGGAAGTACTTACCTCAGAATCTTCTTTAAAAAGAATGTTATTTAATTACACAATAAAACTGTTAAGCTGAGAAATTGTAGTTATCTTCAATATGTTTGATTGTTACATAAGATTTTTCTCTACCGAAATTTAATTAACTTCGCATAATACTAATGAGGAAGGAACAACTTCAACTACAATTAAAGCAGATTCAATAAGTTTGTTTGATATGGCTTCAACATAAACAGTAGAAAAATTATTCAGATGTATAATTGCTTTAGATTCCTAAAAAATATTTGATTCAATCTTCAAATTCGATATTCTTAGTGAATACGTATCAGTGCTATTTATTATTGATGACAAATAAAATACAGTGTTCTTTACTGTAATCTAATTAAATATTATGATTTTATCGATAATAGTATTAGAAGTAAATATAAATATAGATGAGTTTTTAAATTGACATTGATCTATTTTAATATCTTCGATTAATATCTTAAATTTACTAAGTTCAAATTTAAATAAATTTGAGTTAATAAATGAGCAATTTTTCAAAGAAAGAGTTTTGATTGTTATTGTTTAGATTTCACTTTATGATAAAGTCGCTAAAGAAGAAGAATTTCTAAGAGTTAAATTGGTGAAAGAAACATTTAAAAAATTTAAATGTCCATATTTGCTAGTTAAAAAAATCTAAGCTGTATTTATGATTTAACTTGAATTAATTATACAATCTTTGAATAATAAATTAACCTTTTAGTTATTATTGTAAATACTTAAAATATCTGAATTACTTAGGGAAAATACGAATTTATGAAATTCAATTGTATCAAAATTATGTATAAAGGGTCGACTATCTTAACTAATAATCATTTTTTAATTATCAGAACCAATAAATTACAGAGTAAGAAATTACAATGAAAATATTTTTTCCTTTAAAAGAGATTTGAATTCAACAAAATGATTTTGAGGAGAAATCCCCTCTTCAAACATCTCGTATTATTTTTTCATATTAATAGTTGTGACTCCCATTTCATTACAGTACTCATTATTAATGATCTAATTCTCATAAAATTCCCAAGAGCATTCTTAACAAAAAAATTTCTCAATCTGAATAGAAAGTTGACTATTACAATTATCTTCAAAACAATATTTGGCGAATTACAAATATGGATTCAATTAAATCCTACCATCTGAAATTTATTTAATACATCTCATTAGATAAATCTCATTTTGATCATCAACAATAAAATTAGAATTAATACTCTATTGATAAATGGATGATTTACTTAAATTTCCTCAATTGATCTAATAGAGCATACTTAACATAGTTAAGAGCATTTAACACAATTACCGGAATTCTAAACTTATATTGGTTATAGATAGTAGTTCAAGGGACATGTTTTGCATTCATATCTCTCTCCTAATTAATCTTGATCCCTAAATACGCATTATAAACAGTGAGGATCACAATACTTAATACAATGACCATAGGGATTTCTTGCATAACCATCTAGACATTAAATTGACATATCTTAAGTATACCATTTAGTACCAAACGTATAATAATATTAGTTAGGTAGAAAGTTCATCATAAAACTTTGAATTAATTATACCCAACCATCTTGCTTGTATACATCTCCTTCTGTGTTTATCTTAGAATTTTAGAGATTACTTTATTTACACTATCCTCCTAAAGAAGTGCTTGTGTACTCACTCTTACAAACAGTACATTTAATTATAAAATATTTAGTCAAAATACATTATAAACAGTTTTGAATGTATTTTTCACAATTAACTATTTCAGGTGCAACTGAGAAGTCGTCACTTGAAGATAAAAGGCATATTTCATTACCATTTTCATTAATAAATGCTCTTAAACAATTATTTGTTATTGGTTTCGAATACTCACATAAATCAGTTAAAAAATTAAAAATATATCCATCATAGCATAAAGCACATCCTATCCGAAGATATTCATTGAAAGGAAATGGTTCAAAATTCTTATATAAAGTACATTTTGATAAATCGTCATTGTAGAATTCGAAGCAATATTTACACTTATCTATAGGACAATATTTGCACTCCATATTTGAAGTAATATAATAAGGAGAGAGACACTCATTTGGTGAAGAAGTGTCTGGTGGTTTAGATGTACAAATCCCATTTTCTACATATTGCGAAAATCCACATCTCAAACAAACTGCACCTGTTACAAGCATTTTACATTCTAAACAATAACTGAACGGACATTCATAGCATTGATAATTCTATACCTAATCATAAAAACTTTTCCAACAAAATGAAATAAATCCATTGCTTAATAATGTTAGTTCTTCATATTATTCTTCTTGAATTTATAAACCCTTTTATTTACAATATAAGCAGGGATATAGACTATCGCCATTATATTTGTAAAATACTGTATTTTATGATAAGGCTTAGGCTGTATCGCGAGTATCTAATCTTAAGATAGTTGAACAAGCTGAGACTTCATGCCAAGATGTAGGGTTATTTAAACATTCTAAACATGTTAATTGAGTATCGCTTATTATTGATGGACTTAATATTTAAAATCAGTACCATTTAATACACTCTTTATCCATTTCAAAATATCCAAACTCACACTATAACTTTTAGTTTTGATTCAAATCATAATCTATTTCAAAATTAGAGTCCTAATAGGATAAGCAATTTTCATTTTTATCGATCATACCATATGGACAAATGCATGATTTAAATTATGATACATATAATCGCTTGGATGCCTCAGCACATGTTAAACAATCTGTACTTGTTGGACCATCACAGGTTTCACAACTAAAATGACAATTTTATTGTTAGAACTAATCATCGCAGTTCAAAAATACTAGATTCCTTACTTGTATATTGAAGTAATTTTTAGATTTTTATTATAAATTGCCATAATAAAGTTTAAATTAAACATTTGAAAATTAGTGCACATCTAATTATATTTCATATGGATATACTTTATTTTACTCAAAGAACTCGAAATTTATGATCATTTATTATTAAGATTACTTAACAAATATTTTATGCCATAATTTGATATTATTATTTATATCTAAATTTCTAGTGATGAGAAATGGATCATCTGAAAAATCAATATTTACACTTGGAAAAGTATAACTATATGTTGTAATAAATATTTAATTTTAGATGGGTGATATTTTATAGAATATCTATAAAGGTGATAAATTTTTGTCGGAGAGTTGCAGATTTTCAAAATTATGCTTTAAATTTAAAAAATGATATATGAATTCCTCGTCTAATTAAATTACTTCCTATATCCTAAACCAACCAGCAAAAATAAAAGAATCACAATTGGCATATTAGATAGTGAGTATTTCGTATTGCAGATATTGAATATCCACTTTATCAATAATTTTAGGGGAATTTTGGACACACTTACAAATCGAAGTATCCTAAAAGTCTTAAAATGCAGAAGCTATTATATTCATTTCAATTTGGGACTAAAATAATGAGTAATCAATCAAGTATAATTTCCCAGGAAAAAATGAAAATTTTCTTCCGATTTAAATCGAATCAATCAATGAGCTTGATACAATCAAACCTCCTCCAAAAGTTAGTATAATATTAGTACTTGTGAATGGATATTTTGTATTTGTAAGTAATTAAATTAGTTTTTAATCTCTAAATTAAAAAACTTGTATTGATAATTAATCAAAACACTAATATATCTGAAAATAATGCCAAGTATTCTCATATTTATATATATCAATGTTAACATCTTTATGAATTTATAATAACTCATAATTAATAAACTCTATTGTTTTTATTATTGTCTTTGATTCAAAGAAAATACAATCATAATATATGAAGTTGAGGCTCGATGTGGATTTATCGGTAATTGAAAATAGATGGTAGCAGTTGCTATCAAAGATTCCAACTCTTCCAATTTATAAAATATTGCCCAAAGGATTATATTTAGAAAACAACCCTATTTAAAAGCAAGTATTCTCTTGTATTTCATTATATTTGATTTCAATCTACGTATTTCTTAATTAGTCTTATTCGTTCAATGAATCAATTGATGAGAAAACTATCTAAACAAAAATAATATTGCAAAATAGTCTTTATTTAATCATTATTAAAAATAATGAAGGTAATTAATTATTAGATAAAAAATTAAAACAAAAAAAATCCTCATTCCTATTGTTTGAGTTAACTTTATTCAAAATCAATAAAGGGAAAGATGCTGAGGAATAATAATCAAATTCCTTTAATGATTATATCAAATTAGTTTAATCATTTTTCATGAATACTTTGATTTTTTATCTAAAAACTGATATATTTGAATTGAAAATTTAAATTTCTTCATTATATTAATAAGAATTATGACTGGTATTTTTAAATTAATATATTGTTTTTAATAAGATGAACAATAAAATAAAAAACTTATGAAAATTATAAGATTTTCAGAAAATTCTTATTCTTTTTAAATTCCAACAGTTTTCTAAAGTAAAATTATAGATATAAGAATTATCGCTTTCTTCCTAATTCTCAAACTTAGACATGTCATATAGATTAAATAAAAATGGCCTAATTCCTATCATCATATATTATCCAATACATAAATGTGGATTTGGATAAATTTTTTATATGATTCTGATAAACACTAAAGATTTTGAAATGTTAATATGCCTGAATTTATTTATAAGTCTTGAAATATAAAATATTACATTATATTCGAAAATAAATAAATATGTTGTCATAAATATTTGTGAAATTCAATATAAGGTTAATTATAATATAATTTTGTTGAACAAATATTAGATAAAACTATTTTAAGTCGCATTCTAATATTTTTAATATAACAATATAATTATAATAATAATATTTTAATTAATTTATTATTATACTAGATAATTTTCCTTTTTGATGACATTGCTATTAAAACATATCTTGTTGCATATTAAAATATCTGTTATAAATATACTCTGTTAGGATGTGTTACTTAATGTGAAAAATTACAAAGTAGTAGAATGAATTGAAATCATTCCAATATGCAAAATAGAAAAATAATCTAATATTATTATGATATTATAAAATATATTGGAATAGTATGTATTTTTCCAAATAACACATTTCAGCATTTATCAGAAAATATTATTATAAAAAGAAATTGAATTTTATCAATTTATTTTAATAAATGATAAGCAATCAATTGTTTAAACCGTAGATACCATAAAAAAAGTGTATAAATAAGAATGATAAGAAAATCTGCTGCCTCTGTCCTTATAGATTAAATATTTGTTATGATTTCATTAGAAAAATGCCAATACCTTTATAAGGAGTTCATTAATTTTTAAAGGTATAACAAGGCTTCTTTATAGTTGAATTATAATAAACTTATTCAACCTTTGGTTATCAGGAGCCAATAGAACTAGAATACTTATTTTCAATTAATCAAAATGCGGCAGTGACCAAGATGGTTGTTGAATTAGGAGATAAAAAAGTCTATGGAATAATTAAAGAGAAAGAGGAAGCCAAATAAGAATATGAAGAAGGTGTCAAGTAAGGTAAAACTATGGCATATAGCGAATAAGATGAGGAATTTCCTGAAATTAAGAGAGTTAAGATTGGGGCTCTTGCTCCATAAAAAGAATTAAAAATCACTTTTGAATATATTTAACCTTTGGAAGTGTTTTTAAATAAATTTTGGAAGGTAGAAGTTTACCCAATGATTGATGAAAATTATTTCAATCTCCAATAATAACAATAAGTTAGACTTTAGAGTGTATATTTTCAAAGTTTGAACAGATATATTTAGAAATATGTGTACCTTGAGAAATTTGAATACAATTTCAAATAAAATATAACTGCATCAATTGATATAGGGTCTCCAATAACTTATTATAAAAGTCCAACACATTCAATTTTAAGTGGAAATGCAAAAATTGAATCAGCAAAATAATCAATGGAAGAAGAACATCCAAGAAAATTAATCCTGATGTTGGAGGATACCCCATCTAACTTTATTCCGACAAAATAATTTACTCTCCTTTTTACAAGCGATGAAATAAACCTTCCTCGAGCAGTTTTAAGTCATACTAACAATGATGCTTTATTTACTTAAAAATATTGTGCCACAATAAGTTTTATTCCAAAATTTAATTAGACAACGTTAGACGATGCATATTCACAATACTTGGATGGATTAAATATAGCACAGAATTAAGTAATTAATAGAGGAAATTACTTATTTTTCATAGACAGAAGCGGATCAATGACTGGTGCCAGAATCAATAAAGCCAAATAATCTTTACTTTTATTCTTGAAAAGTTTACCCGAAGACTGTAACTTCAATATAATTTCTTTTGGGTCAACCTTTAGATCTTTATGGTCTGAATCTAAGTAATATTCCTAAAATACCTTAGAGGATGCCATAAAACATGTGAATAATATGGAAGCTAATATGAATGGGACTGAAATTCTAAAACCATTGTCTCAAGTCGTTTACAGTAAATACTATGGCAAGTCAAAATCAACCACTTTGAATGTATTCTTACTGACAGATGGGGAAGTTGAGGCCTAGCCTATAATAGATTTGGTGAAAAAGAACAATTAAGCAGAAACTAGAGTTTATACTTTAGGAATTGGGGAGGGGTGCAGCTAATTTTTAATTAAGAGATTGGCTGAAGTAGGAAATGGCAAGTTCTAATTTGTTTCTGACAATGAAGACATAAATGCTAAAGTTATTGATTTACTAGAAGATTCCTTAACTCCTTACTTAAAAGAATTTAATCTTGAAACAAATGTCACTAACATTGCTTAAATAATTCCGAATCCAGAATCTGTTGTGTGCTTAAAGAAGAATTAAGAATTAACTATTTAAGTTTTATTTTCTATAGATCAATATATTGATAATTTGCAATTCACTTTGAGCTGCTTTGATCCGTAGGATTAGAAACCAATCAAATATGAGGTTTCATTAAATTTAAATACTTCCTAAGAAAATGAATACTTCCATAAATTAGCTACACATAAATTTATAACCTTTTATGAAAACAGCCTGAATTATGGGGAGAACGATCTAAATTTTATTAAGATTAATAAGTAGACAATTGATGATTAAGATATAATTAACACATCTATAACACATCAAATATTGAGTAATAAAACAGCATTCGTATGCGAAGTTTGTGAATTAGAGGATAACTTCAAATAGCAGAAAAGTTAAAAAGTGTATATCACCTATAATAAAAAAGAGAATATAGTATATTAAAAAAAGATGAAGTGCTTGTCATCAAGAGCAACAGCCTTATCCTCTATGGATAGGTCTAGACCAATGACGAATTGTTTTAAAAAGTAATCATGTGTTTAAGAACTTCAGTTCAGATAATATTAAATTGGAATTTCACATGTTGGAGGTTCAAATTCAGAAGAAGAAGACGAATGTGAAGAGCAGATTAAATGCATAAAGGAAGAAAAAAAAAAAAAATGCCAAAAAAAAGAATAGGGAAACAAAAAGTCTGAAAACTGTAGAGATATGATTGAAGAAGATTCAATAGCTAGTAAAAAAGAGAAAAGTCGATCAAGAGAAAAATTAAATAAATCAAGAGGTTCATTTCATTAAGAAGATGATTTGCCAAAAGCGTAGATCCCCCCCTAGACTTATAAGATTGAATATGAACAGATAATTTCATATGCCAAAGCTGATGGTGCCTTCGAGTATGATTTAATGTTCGAATAGAAAATAAATTTTTAAGGATGGATAAACGAATAAAACTATCCTTAGAATATCTGGTTTACTTTACTTGCATTGCTATATTTAGATTACTTCTGCTCTTAAAATAGGAAGTCTTGGCAATTGGTGTATTAAAAGGGAATTTAATTCCTTTAAAAAAACGGAGTAAATTATAAGCAGACTAAAGAAGGGTACCTATAGAAATAATTAATACAAATATGATATTGTATTTGGTTTTGAAAAATAAATATATTTATTAATTTATATCATGAATTCAACTTTATTCTGAGTATATTATTTAGATTGATAAGTCATCTATTTTTCTCATGCCAACTTTTCATTTACATCAAATCTTTGTATTTTGAGATTCTCTTTATATTGTAAACTGTTAATTATGATTCCTAATGATTATATTGCTTGCACTAGAACATTTTGTATTAAGATTCTTTTCTAAAATAAAATTTCCTTTATAGGAATAATATAAAATTAATTATCTTATCATATCAAATGATACTAAACTATTTATTAAATTTAAATGTTAATCATAATCACAACATTTAGTCTATAACATAATTTAAAGCAAAATAACATAACTAATCTTAACCTTTTCTAATGAACATCACTTAAATAATTCAAATCCTGTCACTCAAATCCCATATCTCAATTAAAAGAAAATCAAATCATTGATTAATTGTTTGTGATTTTCTCATAATTAAGGTGCTCGAACGTTTTTTATTAAATATACGCATAAAATTCTTTCGTTAATTTTTTATTTTTCAGCTTTTAAATAATTAAGTTCAAAAGCTATTTTATTAGTCATATATTTTCAAATTAAATGGGAGCATCCTTTATATTACAATATGAATTAGCTCATAATCAATTTAAACAGATAGACCAACTATGGATTATCTATTAAAATAACTTGTCGAATTATCTCTTAAAAAAGGATAAACATTTAATGATTAGAAATTTAAGTATTTAGCACCTCGGCCCTAGAGTGATCTTGTTTTGTTGTATTTTGAGTTTTAGAATTTCTCTTGTTATCATTATTTTTTAAAAGCAATATTAATTTTTTGAATTTCAAAAGGTTTATAATATATATTTATTATTTGAAGGTTAGTTCTTTTGAAATTTTAATAATATGATATATAATTAGAATTACAACTGAAAGAATATAATAGTAAATGAATTAGATGAAGATGAAAGTAGCAAATTTATTGAATAATCTTTTATAAATGGATTACTTAGTTAATATCAATTAAAAATGAGTTATTATGTGGAATTAAAGGATAATTAATTAATATTTAATCATTTTATTTCATAGTATTAGAGTTAATTTCTTAGAAGAAGAGTAGTCAATAAAATTATGCTCAATATCAGATAAAAATTAAATAGTTGTGCATAAAGTTTTGGGTTTGAAATAATAAAATCTTTTGAGAACTAAACAAATATATACTCATGACCGCTTTCATTTTTGTTTTATTTTAGAGGCAGCCAATTATGTATAATACGAATTGATTTAATTTAGATAAGGAAAGATGAAAATTTTAATTATTTTCATAATAAAACTGATGATCAAAATTCCAATATCAAATTCGTAATATGTTATGGTTTTCTTTTTTTAAAAATAATTTACGCTTTAAGGAGCATTTATTTAAAAAATACGATTAATAAATTTACAAGAAGAGCCCCCATTTGTATAAATCCTGTATTTGTAATAGTCTCATTCGAAAAATATATCCTATTTATATCATTGTAAGGAAAACATGTTAAGCTAAAAAATCCTATCGTTCCTTCATTTAATATTGAAATCATTTTATCTAAACTTGAACTTTATTCATATCTATAAATAATGAAGCATTGAGTTAAGTTGATTGTCGATAGTAATAAAAATTATAAGGTTGGGCATTCTTAAAAAAATATCAAAACAAAGTGGAACATAAATTTCCTACATAGATTTAACGATGAAAATATATTTGTTTTAAAATCTGACATTTTTTCTGATTTTCCCTTATTCCTTAAGAATTCAATTATATATGAACCATAAACAAATATCAAAAAAAAGCTACCAACCAGTTGAATATACCCTTTAGCTTCTTTATATGAAGAAAAATTTATCTGTAATAATGCCTTAAAAAGCAGATCCCAAGCATTTAATTAGAAGAAATGTTTATAATGATTAAACGTCAAATTCCTTCTTATTTTTATCAAATTCATTACATAATTTCTCAAGGTAGTTGCCACCTTTAGAAATGTTGTCTTGATGACTCCAGATTAAAATTAAAAGTAATTATAAATCTTTTATTTTGACATAATCACCTGAAATATCCTATATATTGATCTGCTCAATAATAAAAGGAGTACAAGCCCTGAACATTAAAGAACTTATGGGAGTAAACTAGTAATCAAATCAGGATCTACATCATAAAGCTAAAATTTGCCATTTACTTAATAAGTTTCGGACTTTCTGGTTATAAGATTATAATAATAATCCAAATTTATTTAATTAAAATAAGTACTAACAGTTAGCATGTCAGATGCTTAAAAATAAATATGAAGGTTTTCAGGGTAATCTACATTTATAAATTTTAAGAAGGATTGTTATTATAATACATCAAGTGTTTCTAGAAGGAATGAAGAATCTCCAGAAAATAGTGATATCATACTAACTGAAATAGCTGAATACATGAATATTTTATTGGTATTTTGCATAAATTATGAAGATTTTACTTATTAACTAGACAGTATTTTTGGGTAATTTAGCTTTAAGGAAGTAAAGTTATTTTAGAGGGTTTAGTTATAAGAATTAATGACCTCTGTTTAGCAAAATGCTTAGAAGATTGGTTTTTCATTTAATTAAGCTAAATTTGAAATTTCAACTATATACTCAGCAACTGTTATTTATTCTGAAGATATTTTTATTTAAGGATGCAAAGTAATTATGTAATCGGTTTCCTGTAAATTAGTAAAATTGAAATAGAATTGTATTTCTTCCTCATCATCTTTCAATTTAACTGGTTAATCAAAAAAGATTCGTACAAATTATCTAGAAAAGGTTTGATTTAGAAAAGTCATTTACATAATTGGAGCTGGTGAATAAACACATTCTAGAAGACGACATAGATAATAATTTTCATCCATTTCCATAGGTGATTTATTTTTGGTAGAATCAAATTGAGTATCTTTTAAGCATAAATTAACTTAATCATCATAAAAATAACCAGGATTACATTCTAAACAAACCCCTTTCTCACAATTGTGACAGTTTATTGTGCATTGTTTTTTCATACAAATATCTCCAACGTATACCATACCTTCAGGACATTCATCTAAACAAACACCTTTATTGCATAATAAGCAATTTTTTCTACATTAAAATTTGCATTCGTAACAACCATCATAAGGTTCCTCATTTTAATCATCACAATCCTCAAATTCTTAAATAATAATACCATCTCCACATTTAGGAAAACAATAAGTTTTTAAAATACCAAATCCTTCCTCACATTTCAGGCATTGTATTTGATTACAATATAAACAAAAATTTTGGCATTCGTATTTGCAATTATAGCAGCCATCAAGAGAATCGAAATTACCGTCATCACACTATTCATTTGAATATGGCACAACAAAATTATCTCCGCAAAAGGGATCGCATAAATGATTGGTATTCAATAGAAAACCATCTTAACAAGCTTAGCAGATCCCTTAAAAGCAATCATAGCAATTATAATCACAAGAAAATCTACACTCATAACAACCATCAAACTATCGATTGTTGCCATCATCACATTCTTCAAAAATTTGAACAATTCCATCTCCACATACTGGTTCAATATTACTCCTATATGCAACTGCGTGAACTTTTCTTATAATACATTCATTATTAAATAAAAAGTATCCTTCATTGCATAGGGAACATTCTTTATTAATACAATAAAGGCAATTTGAATTGCATTGTTAAAATTATTTGCAAATTAGTGATTCTTATTAATTGAAATCATTACACCGTTATATTGGGAGATTTGTCCCATCTCCTTCAAGGCAATACGTTCCATAATAACCATACTCACATTGTTAACATTTTTAATTCAAACATAGACTACAATGACCAATACATTTGTTTTCTAATTGATAATTTTTTATGCAAATTCCAGTTATAGATTCAAGAGTTCCATGTTCACAAAATAAGCATGAATTATTTTACACTGCTTTACAATCATATTATTCATTAGAAGCAATTTGAATTTATTCTATTTTCCTACATTGATAGAGAGAATTTTATTCAAAATGGTTTAGGCATTTACTACAATTTCCTCTTTGGCAAATTTCACAATTATTCGAACATTAATATTAACATTCATAGCAACCATCATACTGATCTGTATTTCCGTCATCACATTATTCATTATCTACTATCAATTAATCTCCACAGATAGAAACACAAGAAAAATCTGAAACAAAATACCCTATTTAGCATTGAATACATTATGTATCAACACAGAGCTCACAATGAGTATTACAATTGTGATCTTGAAGATCAAAATTTGAATCAAAATAATCAAAATCTGTATTAACTTAAAATATCTCATTTTCTGCTATTTCAACAGATAAATTATTAAACAAATTGATTATGAAAATCCAATTTTAAAAAAATTCTGAATCAATGAAATCTAATTCATATCCTAATTGAAATTTGAAATAATGAGAAATTTCATCAGATTTTATATAATTATGACTTTTTCTTAAGAATTCCGACTACTAAATATTTCTACATGTCTTCTCAAGTAAAGAGAAATCCGTAATAAAGTATGATGAACATTCATTTATTAAAAAGCAACTATTTTAATCTAAATAATATGATTCCTTGCATTCATAACACAGTCCAATTTTACATATAATACAGCTGTCTTAACAAGATGGTACACAATCACCGTTTAAATTTAACTCATATTATTCATAACATTAAAAGCATACATCTTAAATTTATACTTTGCATTCCAAATCTTATTTGACTAATTGCTCCACCTTATGACAACCTCCATCCCAAACACGAAATGAATCTTGACATGACAAGCATAATCCATCTTAACAATCTAGACAATCTTCACTGCACTAAAACTTACAATCAAAACATCCTTTTTTTTGTAAATCGCATTATTCGTCGTGAGCTAATATGCCATCTCCACAGTATGATGTACATATCATTTTAATTTAATCTAAATAATAGCCAACATCACAATTAACGCATGCGTCATTTAAAGATTACTTGCAATACTATGGATGAACAAATAAGCAATGAAAGCAATTTTCGTCATTAATTTCACATTCTTCCTCTTATACTAGAATGCCATCACCACATTCAGATTAACATTCCTGCTATTCATTAAAATAATACCCTTATAAACAGCCTATACAAGTGTCTTCATTACAGATTTCACAGTTTAAAAAGCACAATTTACAAGATGTATTCTATAAAGTAATTTATTATTTAATATCATTCCATCCATAATTTGTATGTTTTATAATCCTTTTCTTTTCTTATTACAAACATTCAACATAATTTGAATATTGATGTTATTCAAAAGCATTTATTAAAGCAACACATCTTGAATTAATTAATTGATAGCCTTCTTCGCAATCTTGGCAAATCCCTTTTATGCAAATAAGGCAAGTAGCTTGGCAATTCAATTTGCAGAAGTGACAACCATCATCAGGAATTAAATTTCCATCATCGCATTCTTTATCATATGTCATTAGAAAATCTCCACATTTAGAATAACATAAAAAGTCATTCAATTCATATCCATTTTTACATTGAGTACATCCCCATCCTCTAGTACTACATACAGAGCAAGAATCTTAACATTTAGGTTAGCAATTTTAACAGCCTCTATACGGCAAAATAAAAGAATCTTCACAGTATTCGTTTAAAGCTTTTATATCATCATTACAATATGGTTTACAAATATTGTTACTTGAAAGATATTATCCAGGAATACAAGATATACATCTTCCTTAAAAACAATTAGTGCATTCCAATGGCTAACATGGATAATGAGCATTAACCCCACCACAAACATTACATGTACCATAATAACTATTACAATATTCATCACACCAGGATCCATAATAATACTGAGCTTTTTCATAATAGAATCCATATGGATCAAATACAAGCAAACCATCATTCTAAATAGGTTGACAATAGTATTAATAAGGCTCAAATCCCGGAAATTCACATCTCAAGCATTTTGTACGTGTTTAATCACAAAGAGAGCATCCAATCCTACATAAAAATTTACAATTATGACACCCATCAAAGTTATTAAAATTAGCATCATCACATTCTTCAATTCCAACTTTTAAACCATCTCCACAAACTTCATTGCAAAGTGGTGGTTCAGACAAGAGATCGATTTACCATCCCAAAGTAGCACATTCAGTACATTTTCCCTTAATACATTTAGTACATGCATTTTGACATTAATATTTACAATTATAACATCCATCATATTACACTTGATTTCCATCTTCGCACTCTTCATCGCCAGTAATTAACCCATCTCCACAAATATCAGGGCATGGTAAAGTAGTGTTGATGTCACAAGTCTGACAATTAATCGGACATTAGAATTAACAATTATAACATTTATCATTTTAAATAGTATTACCATCATCACATTACTCATCTCCAACAACTTAAAGATCCCCACAAATTGGAATGCATTCATTAGATATTAAAGTAAAACCTGATCCACAAGCAGCACAAGGATTCAAATGCCATATTCGATCACCATTATTACAATATTTATAGCATTCTAACAGTGATGTATCGATATCATTAGGACATTAAATACACACATTATTTAATGTTTAGAATCCTGTGTTGCATCTACAATTTAATCCTGTTAATACTCTCTTCTATGAAGAATCACAACTTAAACATCCATCAATGCTGCCATTAAAACAAGTTAAACAGTTTGAATGGCAAAATGTACATCTATTAAATTAAATATCATAAAAAGAATTGTTCGGACAAATACATGAGGAATTTACTAATTAGATATTCAACACTTCAATATTGCAAGTTAAGCAATCATTGGAAGTTGGGCCAAAACAAGTACCACAAAATTTATCACACAATAAACACACAAGATCTTGATCTTTTTAATAATAACCTTCTGAGCAGAGGCATTGTCCTTTTGATAATTTTCGATTGTTTATAGACAAACATTCAGTGCAATAGGTTAAACTTAAACATTAATTACATTAAATTGGACAATTAAAACACTAACTAGATTCTTCGTATTGATTTTGCTTACAAAAGCATCCAAAGCTGGTTAAGGTATATGTAGGATTTAAGCAAGTCAAACATACGATTTTTGATTTACAGGTTGAACAAGTTGGTTCGCAATCGACACACAACATTTTATACTAGTCAAAATATTAATTGAGTTAGCACTCTGCTTAAGAAAATTATATTAGGGTTGGACTATAAGTACTATTCCACTATGTGCAACTTTTATCATCCGTACATTCTAAACAATATGGTTAACAATAATGAATAGCCAAGTAATAATTATAAAATCCGCAATAAGCTTAAGTTACTTCATTGTTTGGTCCAAAACACTCCAATTCTAATACTAAATCGTTTTGAAAATGATTCACTTTTTTTCTTATTATCTATTGTTTTGTTCCATTTGAGAAGGTACTAGCACCAAACGTAGACGTAAAAAATGTTTAGGAATCAATTTAGTAGATAAACTTTCCGTCCGATGGGAATGCTGGACCAAATAATACATAGAAACCTATCGAAATACTATGATGAGGACCGAAATTTTGATGAATCCTTCTAAGCCTAGCCTATGCCCAAATAAATTAGCCACCTAGAATTCTTTTTCCTTCCCAATATGAAAAATATCTATCAGATCCTGTTAATAAATTGAAACCACTTTAGGATACTAAAGTATATTCAGGGTAGTAATCTTATTCAAAGTGATTCAAATCTTCTTTTATCAATAGTGATGAATCTATATTTACTTTATTTTTTACATGGTGTTTCATCATCAAAATCCTTACAATAATCTGAAATCATTTATTAATGGGGTTCATTACACTAATTTGAAGGAAGGCATGTTCCATCTCTATATAATAGAAAACTTGAATAACATATTTTGCATTTCAAACTTACATTGTCACAACTTTAACAGTTAATTGTACATTAACTACTATAAAATTCAACTGATTTCATTGCCCAACCAAATGAAGGATCACTAAGAATTCATTTTTAATAATGTACCTAAAATTTCCAATAGCAGAAAACAAAATATTATATTTAGGATAGTCAAAAACACCATAAATGTAATATAAATCCGAACTGGAATATGAATTTTATGGGCCTACTGAAATTTATTAGAATTCCTTAAATTTGTGCAATTAAATTCCAGAAGTATTTCTATATATTGATCCAACATAAGTATTATTAAATTTAAATTAAATTCCACAATCTAATGGAAACCCATCGAAGACAAGTATCTTAATTGTAACTTTAAGATAATTTCCTAAAATATTATTTATTTTAATTTGTCTCATAATTCCTGAGCTATATTTAAATATTCCATATATTGTAAAGAACATAGGATATGTAATATTAAATACATCAACAGAATCATCAATGAATTTTGGGTCATAGATTTTAGACCACAATAAAAAATCTTTATAACTATTCGGGTTGCTAGCTATTTTATACTAAACTTAATTGAATCCCAATGAAAAATTATCTAAATTCAATATATATTTATGTATACTTGGACAAGTATTGCAAAATCCATCAAAACACAATGGTTAAATAGACTCGCATTTCGATCGACACCCTACATTTTTAACGTAATATAGGTCTGATGGACATGGGGGACAAATATTATTAGTTGGTGTTCCAAAATAACATTATGTACATTAATTTTTTTTAGGCCCTGTACAGCTTTCGCATGAAGGATAGCAACTAAATTAGTAATGCATTTGATAAATCTTTCTAATTGAAACTGAGCCACTCTCATTCTGATTAAAAATTCCAAATTAAAAGTCTCCAGAAACATCTTAAGGGATGTTAATTTTAACTTTTTTGATATCATATGAAAAATCATCACAAAAAGAACTATTTAGTGTATAGTTTTCTGGTGAATCATAAAAATAATCTTCTATAAATGAGCCAATTGAAAACGTCACCTTTCCATTCGTCCAATTACCTTAAAAATATAAGTCAAAACATAAAATTCCTTTGTAGAAGTAACTTTGAATGTGATTATAATAATAATGAATATACCCGTTTCCTTAAAATTATCCATCTTTAAGAAAATAATATTAAACCTTGGGATATTCATAATCCAAAGTTATATAGCTAGTACTTGGATTTGTACAATTGATAAAGTTCGCTGTCCTATTAAATTCTAATGGGATCATAAAGAAATTAGTCCCTTCAACGAAAGGGTAGTTTATATAATTTGGTGCAAAGTCATCTTAAAAATAAGTATTCAAATATAAAAGGCTATATCGGATCGTCCATTAAGAATTGACAAGGTTAAGGCAACCTAAAAATATGAAGAAAACTTATTAAAACATTATTATTAAATTAATGCTTAAATTTCATAAGTTTTCAAAGACAAAAAGAGGCGAAAAAATGTATAAAAATTTACATAGATATGGAATTCCTTAGATGAAGTATAAAAAGGCTATCTCTTTAGTCATCACCTAAGAATTAATTATCTTATAAAATGATATGAGCTCCCCACCTGCTTTAGGAATTTATGAAATTTAGAATGGGGTAATATGATGGGAATTAAAAAAAATTATGAAATTAACAATTATATACAATCTATTTTCATTAATATTCATAATCCACTTTAGATTATAAGTAAGTGAAAATTGTCTTATCGAAGATATGAAATATCTTTTCAGTATCATTCCAATTATTTAGGGAATAGATGAAAATAACCTCCATATTGATGATATTTTACCTCTTAAAACATTCACCTAATATAAAATAGTTTAACATGACATATTTAGTGAAAGTTCTGATAGTAATGAAAATGTTATCATTTAAGTCTGGTATGTATGTTAAAATCAATTTAATTGTGTCTACGCATAAATTCAAAGAAATTGTTATGCTTATTGTGCAATATTCATAAACTAAACTCATGAATATCAATAGTTGTTCTACAAACCTTTCGAACTCTAACCTCACTATTAATTGACACTAGATTTAAAAATGTTGAGGAAATAAAATCACAAATTTTATCTACATACACTATATGGATGTAAATTCCCTAAATTAAATAACTACTATGATCTTAACATTTTATTTTACTTTAGATAGTAAAATTGAGCACTAAAGGATTTATACAAATAACAGTGTTTCAGTTGATTCATGCTTAAGTAACCAACAGTATCTCATTTTCCCAATTTCGATTACATTTTAACAGACAAGTTCTTCTCTTACAGCAGCTATGTCAGCTTAAAACTCTTATTGGATAGGAATATACTTTTAATTATCAATTTATGAATGCTTCATGGGATGTGACTTCTGTAATTCACATGGATGTTGTAATTAAGAATTATGTTTGTAACTATTTTAGTTTAAAGAATTCTTGAGTATTCCTCTTGAGGAAGGATGGTATACAGTTGCTACTGTAAATAAATTCTTAGGCAGGTATCTTAATAATACAAAGGATTTAATAACGTAGTTTCCTCTGGAGGCGATTTGCAAAATGTCATCAAATTAGATTTACATAATGCCATAAGTTTTCAATACAAACTATTTGTTTTTAATCTAAAATCAACTTAAATTTATATCTATATTGATAAGAACTTAGAATCTAATTATATAAAATATTGTATAGATCCTAAAATACGATACTTACAACTAATTTTATTTAAAGGAACTTTAAATGAGAAAAAAATTCTGATTATAAAAGTAGAAATTTGTGATTATATTTCAATGTAGGAAATTTATTTATTTCCATGCTACCATCAGAGTAGCAGGTTAAATATACATATAAAGTTGATTTAATTCAATAGGCGAGTACTACACCAAAATATATTGGAATGAGAGATTCTTTAACTATTTCTTATTATCTATGATGAAATATGTGTGGATAACAACATTGTGCCATTTGACGGATGCTTTATGAATTATTATGATTGCATATATGGTTTGTGAAATTTGCATCAAATGGAATTTGTTATGGTTGTTTAAATGGATGGGAATTTTTAGAGACAAGTTACTCTCGTAATCCTTTATTTTGAGATGCTATTATCACTTCTAATGAGGAATTCGATAATGTTAATTATTTATCAAATGATGGATGTCATTAATGCAAATATTCTTGCCCTAATAATTGTATAAAATGCCAATTTGGAAAATGTACATTAATTACATGAAATATAGATTTCCTCCCCACTAAGGTAATTTCTTGAAACATAAACCAAAATCTCATTATAGCCTATTTTAGATAGCTTACATGTTGATGAAATTATTGTTAAGCTAAGTGGAGGTACTCTCCCTTATTTAATCAAGAAATCGCAATAGGATTAATTGTTGTTATATGGATGGTTACACATTGCACTATTATGTTTCATAATTTGTTTTACTTTAATTATTGACATTTTGGAATACATATGTTTGCATCTATATAAATAATTAAGTATTAATTTCTTCGAATCCTAAATATATATAATTGCTTCAAAAATATGGTATTAATTGATTCTTAGTAATACTAGTTAGTTCCGTACAAATGCAAAATTTTTGATTCTCTAAATTGCCCTTTGTTTTTGAGTATTTTTTTAAGTTAGTGTAATTAATTTACAATATTGTGTTAATCCTAATAAAATCATTTTGATTGTACTCTATAAATTTTGGCACTTAATCGATAACTTATATTCTGAATATTATTTCATGATGGCATTAAATCTTGTTTTTACATTATAACTTTGGATAAATTCTTCAATTTTTGATCTAGATAAAGTATTTAAAAAATTCAATACACGTTGAAGTAGTAATTAAATCTGTAAGGTCGGAGGATTCTTATCGAGTAGTTTTTTACTAAAACCTACTAAAAATAGAAAGAGGGTGTAGATTACTTATAAGAATGGTATATATACAGATGAGTGGAAATTTACACATTAATCGAGTATAACAGTAAATTTGCATTCTTACATTTAAATAAAAAAATATTATATAATATGAGGATAAATTAAAAAATAGTTTTTCATAACTTACATAGATATATTATATTAAATATATGTATTGTAAAAATCTAACTGTTCTCTATCATAAAAAATCATTTTAATTTTAAATATTTTGAAACATTTTCTTTAATGTAATAATTTAAGTTTAAATATTATATTTGAATTCCTTAATAAATAGTATTGCCATCTTAATAATAGAAGGTGAAGTTGAATTATAAATTCTGGAATACTTTGAACCTTGATACAAATACAAAAGTTTATTTAGAATAGAACTCTATATAAGATTTATAAATGTTATTTTGATTTGATACTTAAAATTTCTATAATAATAATATTGAAATAAAATTGGATAAAGGGTGATCAGTATGAGTGAATATAAATATATGATTGAAATTCAACAGTTGATTTGTAAATTGTCAATAGAGTCTGTGTAAATTCTTTTTGATTAGGAGATAGCTGGCTGGGTACTTTTAGGAAATGATGATATTCGAATCATACTTATTGAGCAATTGCTAGCAAACATCAGTATAACAATCAGATTAGAAATCATGATTTTTGATGTTTTTGAGTGTAAATGATATGATCTAAAATGAATGAAGAGCATACAATAATAGCAAATGCGATTTGAGATGGCTCGTAATTCAATTTCCAAGGTAGTGACATTAAGGATAAAGCATATATCAGTCGAACTTGTTCAGCAGATATTCTTTTTGTTTTTTTGATGTAATAGATTAATTGTTCAATGAAATCCATGGCAGTTGGTTTAGTTATTTCAAAATTTAACTTTTGTAAAATGTGTGTTTCTATTTCTGTGGACATCTGCCATTTGCATCTATCCTATTGATCGAATTTGGTTGCAATCCATAGACTTGTCAACAAGTAATCCTATGTTAATATATTGGTTCTTAGGTAAATTGATTTGGCGAGGTATAATGTTGAGATTTTAAGTTTTAGCCTAAATTAAAACTGAGAGAGTATTTTAAACTCATCCAACATATCATATGGTTAAAATATGAGAATTTATTGAGTGTGTAGGTATGCAACAATCTCTTTATAATAAGGATTCAATGATTCTGTTTCGGTATCACTCATTTTAAAATTTAAATTAATTATTCTCAAAATTAACTGCTCTATTCAATTTACATTAAATTCCTTAGTATGTTTAATTTAAATACAAAAAATGCAGTAACAACATAGGCTAAGACCAAAGCAATTTAAAGGCATCAAACCTCTTCCTCTTTGTATCCCCTAATCAAACTCTATTTCATAATTCTGGAACATCAAATTTGAATATGTCACACACTATAATAATAGTAATTTAATTGGTTCCTCAAATAAATGAAAGAGAGTATAAATATGATTTTTAAATAAATAAGGATGTTCCTTATTCATGTTTTCGAATTCATCAGATTCATTTATTTCCCAATTATTACCATTCCAATCTCCTAGTGTTCCATTTACTTAACTATTCCCTACAGATTGATATATGATCTGCATATATTTATGAATTGATCTAAATGCCTATTTTGATTATTTTGCCTTAGAGTCAGATCTTCTGGTTCCTCAAATTACATAGGAATAGTATACAGTTTCATTAGTTCTTGAAAACGTAGGTTAATAAGCATTGGAATCTTTGGTTTTCTTCTGTACTCAAATTCTACAGAGTTCAATAATTGAATTTGTGTGTACAATAATTTTATTTTTAATTATGATCAATCAATTACTATCAGAACAGAATTTTCTCACCTCCATCACTCATCACAAGCATTCATCTTTGGTTACTCATCTATCATCACCCCATAAACTTTAGATTTAGGCAAGTCGATAAAATAGACATATAGATTGCCAAGGGGAAGTTTATGATAAAAGAGACCTAATTAATGCAAGTAACGATAATCAATTGTTGAAACCTGAGACTGTGAGAAAGAATAATCGACTTAAGTCAAAACCAGCAGTTTCAAGATTTATGAAGAAATTAATTATATCTAACTTCAAAGACAATAAGGAAATATTCTATTCAGTTACTCCCATGCAGCCAATTTATGATCAATTTAAGGAGAGATATGAATAAAGGGAAAGAGATAGAGTATTTTAAAATCGACATTTCGATAAAGTTTATAAACATCACCTAAGCAGAGCTATATAGTACATATTGTAACAAGTGTTAAATTTTCTATCATTCGATGATGTTTTTAAGGTTAATTTGGATAGGAGTGATTATGATAGATATTTAAAGAGGTAGCCAAAATTACTAAGGAATTCTGTAAGTTCGATGGATCTAATAAATCTGTAATAAACTTAATTAGACAATGAATTGACTACCAATAGGAAGGTGTAATTGATTGCTAATGTGTTTTCGGATCCTCATTTTAATGCAAAGGAAAGATAAGTGCTGTATTAGGTACTGAGATTTTAGATTGCATAAGCCTAGAAATCTATTGTGAAATTGGAGAAAGCAAGTATTGGAATTAAGGCTTTGAATCGATTTTAGACCAAGAAGGAAGGTCATTTAGAATAATTGGCCTTCATTCTTGATTATATGTAAAACAACTATGATAAACTTGTTAAATTAATATGATTAAATATAATAATTATAAATTAATTCTATTTTATTTATGAGAATCTCAAAATACGTATCAAATTAAATGTATTGTATTCTCCTTAATCCAATCAAAAATTTAGTTTACATCATAAGAGTGAGCCAAATAATTGCAAGACAAACATTAATAACAATAAAAAATGGCAAGAACTAAATAAACTGCAAGAAAAAGTACTGCTGGTAATAAAAAACCAACCAAACATTTGGCCACCAAAGCTGCTAGAAAGACTGCTCCAGCTGTTGGTCCATCTGGTGGCTTAAAGAAACCACACAAATTTAGACCAGGAACCGTAGCATTGAGGGAAATCAGAAAATATCAAAAGTCAACTGAATTGTTAATCAGAAAGCTACCATTCTAAAGACTAGTAAGAGATATAGCCCATGACTTCTAAAAAGAACTCAGATTTTAGAGTTCTGCAATTTTGGCTCTCTAAGAAGCAGCAGAAGGATATTTAGTAGGATTGTTCGAAGATACCAATTTATGTGCAATTCATGCAAGAAGAGTGACTATTATGTCAAGAGACATCCAATTGGCCAGAAGAATAAGAGGAGAAAGATTTTGATAAATATGTTTTAAATTAATGACAAAATAATCGAATGTTTTTTTATATTTCTCCTTATTTAATTGTATTTCTATAACTTAAAATGCATGAATAAATCAGTTTGCCATAATCTATTATGCTTAAATATTTCATTAACAGAATAACTATAGAATAAAAGAAAAGGACTCTAATTTGATCTGGCAATCGTTTAAGCATGAATAAATTCTTAGCAATTTGTATATTTATAAAAGTCATTTTTATGAGAGATATAAATCTCGCAAATTGTTTCCAATTCTTACTTTAACTTAGTCTCTGTAGTTTTAATTTCTCCATAAAACATAGTTAATAATACCCTTATGTACATTCCATCCATAACTAGTTTGTTTGCCTACTCTCAAATCATCCAATACATTCTTCACTAATTAATTAGGCTCTATAACTTCGAATCCTTATTTCATAGCCAACATTTTTGTTCTTACTCCCAGGGGTGTGACACTAAGAAAATGAGTGTTTTTGTAGGTCAACCCTAAGGATTGGGTAAAATAATGAGTAAATGACTTGGTACAAGAATAAACAGTAAGATAGGGACATGGCAAATATGCTAAAGCAGATGATAGAGTAATCACAGCAGATTTATTCTGTCTACATTCTAATTTGTTGATTAATATTCTGGTCATCATTAGTGTTGACAAGGCGTTGACTCTAAGTATCTTCAAAATGTTATCCATTTTCTCATAAGCAAACAAAGTTCCTTCGCTCATACCCACATTGTTAACCAAGATCGAAATGTCCAAATATCTTAGTTCAGATTTAACCTTTTCATAGAATTCAACTGAATGTCCCTGACTAAAATCTACGACTATAGTTTTGGTTTCAACGTGAGAATTTTGTAATTATGCACAAAGTTCATTCATCTTTTATTCGTTCCTTGCCACTACAACAATATTAAATCCTTATTTAGCTAATTCGATACAGAACTCTTTTCCAATTCCGTCTGATCCTCCTGTCACCACAGCCCAGGAGTTCCTTCCGTACTTCGAGATTAAGTTGCTTCGGACTCTTGGAACAGTCAACCATAAAAGTTTAGCAAGAGTCTTGATTAAGTATAAGGATGCTGATATTAACACAAATCAATACCAACTCCTATGAAGAATGACACTAGTTTAGATCTCTTGTGCATATGCGAATAATAGAGGTGAATGAACTCCTTGTGTAGTCGAATTAGCCTTTGGAAGATTAATAATTCCATAATTAATGAATGCTATTTTATGTTTATCATACTTTTGGTATAATGCATAAATGCATAAGTAAATCCCATGTTGTACAAATGGGGAACATACAAACCTTAACTGATTCACGCCATTACTGAAAGAAATATGCAAACCTTCAATCCTCTGACCATCACCTTCTATTACTTCATGAACAATAATATAAGATGGGAGAAATCAATCAAATACAAAATCAATGAAAGAAGCAATGACGAACCCACCTATTACCAATATCTCTATCATGATGGCGAAAGATATGCCATCCACGAAACCATAGATGGGGAATATAAAGTAAGATTCACAAATGAATTCTATAAGTAAATTGCTTCTGTATGACTAGAGTCAATCCTGAGAAAATAGAAGATTGGGTTACCACTGTTGTGAATAACGATGCCTTGGTCGGAGATGAGGAATACATCAGTCTAGTGTACTCTATTGCAATTGAGAAGTTGAATCAAGAAAAAACTGATCTCAGAAAATTATAAGTTGAAGAGGAGGGAGATTCTCTCAAAGTACTTCTCATCTCAAATTCTAGATTACTATTACAACAGCTCAACAAGTAAATTACATTTATGTGGCCTTGGAATCTAATGGCAAACAAGTCAATTTAAATCAAAATGACAACTTCGGTTATTCTTTGCAATTTCAGAATCCTACCTTAAATTACAATTTGAGAACACTCCTCTATAGCGAATTGAGAAAAACCAAAGAAGACATCCCGTTCAAATTCAATAAAACTATTGATTAAGAATAAGGCAACATCGTCTTCGTTTAATACGTAGCTAAAAGAAATGAATTGTTTAAATTTTAACTAAGATATATGCAACGAGAGATATCCGTATCAAGTGACTACTTTTTCGATGCTAGAATATTAAAGAAATTAGACAATATGAATTTCTTCTCTTAATTCAATAGAACTTTCAATAAAATACCATTAAGTATCAATATGAAATTTATTGATTCTAGAGAACCCATTCTATTTATCGTGTTCAATCAGTTCATTTGCAAATCTCATTGGAGGCTTTGCCACTTCTTTTGGAAATATAGAATGCGAAGAGGCTAATCCAATATGTTCACAATAAAAGATGATGTTTACTCCAACTCCCTCTAGATTTGGATTCCCCAGACCATTTTTATGGGATGACGGATTCCATAATATGATTGTTTGTCGATGGAAATCTCAATTATGTATCTAATCTTTGTTAGATTGGTTTGATACAATGTCAAGCAATGGATGGATACCTCGAGAATAAGCCAGAGTAATATCTTATATCTTAATTGCAAGAGTCCTGAATAGAAAACAGCAGTGCCTTAAGCATTCCTGGCCTAAAAATAAAGCGAAACTAATCCGCCTACTTTTATCTTTAATTTTCTTTATCTTGATTGTAAGTATCATGGATTATAAATTAGCCTTGAAAAACGGGGAAATACAATAATAGGTGAGAAAATTATACACAAAAGCAATAGATTGGTATCATTTTTGGATTAAGTCTCAAGGAGTAAATGAAGGAGATAATTTCTTACTCTTCAAATGGTGGGGAATGAATGATAATATTAATTTTGGATCAGGAATGGATGACTGGCCAAGATCGCATAATGGATTGAAAAGCAAATTTAATATTGATGCTAGCATGTGGGGCTGGTTTTTTGCTGATTCAATGCAAAAATTAGCTGCTATATATGATCCACAAAAAAGCAACTAATTCCATTAAACTGCTGAAATGATCAAGAAATCTATTAATAAATATCATTTGGATCCAGATGATAAAATATTTAAAGATGTTTTAATTGATGGATCATTCTCTCCTCATCTTGGCTACCCTAATTTATTTCCAATTGCTTTTGGATTTATTGATCCTACAAAATCAGACATATTGGATGCGTATGTGAATATGATAAAGAAAGAGTTGTGGACTAATCATGGTCTTCGATCTTTGAGCATTAATGATAATCATTTTGGAAAAGTTATTGATGCTATTAACTATTATAGGGAGACAACTATTGGACTGGACCAGTTTGGATACCAATTAATTATTTAGTTCTCAGAGGAATCTAAAAGTATTATTCAACACACAAAGGATTAATGGATCTCTATAAGGAACTTAGAGAAAATTTGATGAATACTGTTTGCATTAATTGGAGAGACAGAGGGTAACACTATTCCACATATACTAGATACTTCTTTGAACATTATAACCAAAGATAAGATGGGCTTGGAAGAGGATACCATCCCTTTAATGGATGGACTAGCACAATTACATTAATTATACACGAAATTTATGATTGAGATTATTTTTATTTTTAAATTATTAAATGATACATAATATTGGCTATTGTTATAATTTAAATCATACTAATTAATATGACATTTCTTTGTTCTGTTTTTGGACTTCTTTTCTTCTACAGTATATTACGATGATGAAAATAATAATAATAAGCAAAAGTACGCTTGCTGAAACTATAATGATGAGACTTGATTTAGATTTTTGATTTGGATTATCAATATCGTCATCATCATTATCATCATTATCATCATTATTATTATCATCATCATTATTATCATCATCATCATCATTATTATCATCATCATCATCATCATTATTATCGTCATTCTATTCATCCATTACAAACAAAGACCTTTAACACTGACTTTATTGATTTAAAGCTAGAATCTCAATTTCCGCTTATTCACTCTCTTACACACTAACATTGAATCTTAAATCATTTTATATTGTAATAATTATTGATCTACTCTCCTAAAATCCAGAAAACAACAAGTTATTTCCATTCACTTAAAACAATACTTTTGAGGAGCTAAATATGTTTGGCATATAACTTATATATGGAACAATTTGCAAATTAGAATAAAACCTAAAATTAAATCATATATGTTACAAATGTTCAACATTATAAATATATAAGTTCTATGATTGATTCTGTGAGATTACAGAAACGTTATGTAGAAAAATTACATTATTTGCACAATTTAATGAGTATTATGAAGAAAAATCTAAAAACAAAGATCCAGAAAATTAATATCCAATTATCCTTCCATTTGTTAAATTAAACTATATCCTATATACTCTAACATTGTCAGTATACGGACAAGCTATAAGTATTTGATTAACTTGATCACTAATAGGTTTTGGCGATCCAACCTATTACATATATTTTGAAACAGAAACACTCACCACTTAGGTCTATGTAAGCATCCAATCTTAAATTAAAAAATAGAGATTGGTAACATTAGTATATTAATTGCCTGGAAATCCAAAGTATTATGCAATTGATGATGGCATACAAGTTTTAAGTAAGTAAAATTTTGGATTAAGATTTTCAGCAATTTAATTTTAAAATCCAAGTATCTAACATGGGTCAGAAGTAAAATTAGAGGATAGCTTTACAATCACTTGATCTATCTAACTAGTTTATTAAAACCTTGCATAAGTATATATTTGTGTTAAAATAATTTCATCATCTATGATTTGTAAGTAATATTAGTTGTAATTGTGGTAAATATTGGTCTAAGAAATTATTTATAAAATGCCATTATTGTAGAACTTAAGGTAGAGTGTAACCAAATTGGAAAGATCATACTGCATAATAGTTTTAGATGTCATATTGTAACTGTATATAATACTATTTGAACAAATAGATATTGGGAATTAAGTGACTATCTCAACAAACAAATTATAACAAAATTATGCTCTTTTAGGAAAATCATATAATTTTGTTAGTTATCCTGTTGATTATTCCAATAAGAATACACTTAAATTATTTTGAACATAAAGGAATGTCTCATTTAAAGAAATTAGTCCTTATAAATACTGACCTAACAATACTTAATTTTGCTGACTCACAGGTTGAGTAAAATTGAATTATTAACAGTTTTTGCAAGTTGCAGTGTAATTATCAACATTTCCATTAAAAAATTCTAAAGGATTCACTTCGAATTGGCTCTGATTCACTGTTAATTCAATAGTCTTTTTTTCCAAACCTTATATCTGAGGCAAAATGACTTTTTTATCATATAGGATGGTAACGTCTTATTATTGAAGACTATAGCATAACATATTTGATGCGTTGTAGGTAACTTATGTTTAAACAGCAAGGTCACCAGCTCTATACAGAGGAGTCAATTCAACACTCCAATCTGTAATCACATACTTCTTGAATTCAGTTTTAGTATTGATGATCTAGAGGTATTCTAATATTTGTTTTCCTTATTCAAATTCAATAACACTAAGCGAGGATATGTAATTAGAAGATGAAATTGCTTGGATCCAATTTGATTAAAACAAGGAAAAAAATGATGATCCACTTCCCTAATATTAAGCCCAATAAACTGATGTGGATTTATATAAAATGATATAAAAATTATGTTAAGTATAGCCTGTTTAAAGTTAAGAAAAAGCAAATTAATATCCCAATAAATTCAATTCATAATATGATTGGATTGGACTATCAATGTAAACTGACTAGATAGGATAATAATACAATTATGTGTTCCTCTAATTATTTATTATAGCTATGAAAATCCCGGTATTCAAAATACCTAATTTTAATTACTCATAACTCAGTAGTGGATAAGGAATCTAATTTACAAATTAACAAGATGACTATCCATTATATGATAAAATGACTAAGCTTTATTAATTATCAATAAATAGATAATTTGGATAATTTTATTTGTTTAAGTAGATTTAATTGAATTGATAATTTTAAACAGTAAATTTAGGATTTTTATTGTTGTTTTTAGAATATGCTGATAAATTATTATCAGTTGTGATTACAAATAATGTTTCATCAAGAAATGCTGAACTTAAGATTCCCTAACTGAATGAATACTAATACAACCCTTACTAAAATAATTAATAATCGATAGTCTAGATTAATATTTAGGTTTAAAACTACATCAGTACTTCAATTTAAAAAAATGTTTAAGAACAGGTACACTAAACAAGATTTTAATTGAAATTTATAGGCACAACAAAATAAGTGCTTGTCTTTGTTAATTATAAAGAATCTGAGTATTAAATTCTGACTTCATCTTCAAATTAAGCACAAGTGATGATTTAAGATCTATAGATGCTACACATTGCTGAATAAGTTTCATTGGAATCTGAAAGATATTTGTTTATTTTAGATTTTTGGAAGGTTAAATACTGTTTGTCCGAATTTGTAATTGTTGTAGTAATATTGGGACCTAGCGTCATTGTGTTACCTTTAACTGTCGTTTCTATTGGGTACACCAAATTAGCATTTGGGAAATTATTGGAAAATTAAACAGGACATTAAGATTAACTAATATCCGACATTATTATATTCAATAAAAAAGTATGTTCAATTTAACGTTAAATTTATGAAAATATTTTTATTTTTATTTTGACTGCTTACAAATTTGATACCATCAATTGAGTTTAATATACATTAACCAAAATTTATGGTTTATTAAATAACATGCTTTCAAATTTCGTTGACTATTCACTTGTATCAAATAAAATGGCAATTTATCTTTCATTCATTATTAGTGCCATACTCGTCAATGAATAATTATAGTAATTTGTAGGTTTTATTGATGAAATTGAGTTCAATTTAGTAACATAATTATTTGTAACAACATAGATTGAATTTACGTTTACCTCTAATTAAATTATTTTTTTATAGGCATTCAATACGAAATGCTTATGATTCTCGGTTTATATATTTGAATTAAAATCATAATACAATTATGACAAGTATTCGTTTTATAACAATACAACATGATATATGTTTTTTGATAGCTAATACACAGCCATTTAACTAAAATGTTCTCTTATTCTAGGTGTTGTCATTTTATAATTGGCTATTTCTTTGAAGCTACTCTGAGTTGACAAGTTTATAAAATAAAGTGATTTCTTACTCATCAGAAATAAGAAATTAAAGTCTTGAGATAACACAATCTAGATGAATGTGCCATTATAAACTTATTCACTTGCATAATCCAATTATTTCAGGTTGTAACTAAAACTAATTGCAGTAGCATTATCTTTAGTTAAATAAGTCAAATAAATATTAAATGCGCTTTAATTAAAATATTGTAAATTTATTTTCCGATTACTAAATTTTTTAGGGAAGGTAACATTGGTTTCATAGATTTGATGAGAATAGTTAGAAAGATTAATTAATACGAAATTCAAATATTTCTTTTAGAGACAACTTATCATTCCCATATTCTCTGTTACTAAATTAATATAAAAGCAACCTATAAAAATTGATAATATATACTTAATTAAGTAAAATTAAAAGGTACTTAATTTAATGTAAGACTTCCATTGTTCTATAGTAATCCTTGATATAAATTACTTTATGTTAGAACCCAAAAGTCATTCGAACTTAATTGAGATTCAGAAATGTAATTGCTAGCTGATAATATTTTTCCATCTATATCAATTATCACATAATTTACTCAAGTTGAATTGTCCTTATTAGAGACTTAAAGCAGATTGTTGAATATTCAAATTATATTCATTATCTCTTTCCAATTAATAGAGGGGAGCTTAAAATTTATCAGGAGTATAATCTTCTAAGTAGATTATGTTTGGCTAATTTGATTACAAGGGAAAATTGTATGTGTCTTCTGCCATCACTTGCAGCCCACAAAAGACTATGTTGAAAATAATATATGACATTATCAAATTTTTATTATTAAAGTATCATAAATCTTTAATTATGGGCATTAAAATTCATTTCCCAAGCCCTATTTCAGAGAACAAATTTTAATACGAAAATTATGGAAAAACTGATTTAGTGATAATACAACAATTTCTTATATGAATTTCTAATAGAAGCTTTTTAATAGCAAATAGATATTCATTTTTAATTGTTAATAAATAGACCCCATTAAATAATGATATTACTTTTCCTTTTTTCTAAAAAAAAGTGTTAATTGGCATTAAAGTTAATTATATATATAAATAAAATATTTCTAATAGATCTTGATTTGAAGCAATTGTGTTTTTTAAAAGTTATTCGAAAATAAAAAACATCTAATATTTCAAAAATATTATTTTATAATCCAACATTAAATTATATACAATTTTTTTCAAGGTATAAAATAAAAATTCATGTGATAATTATTTTGTTTTCTATATCAACTTTAGACTCCATACTAAAGTATATAGTAAAAGTTTCATAAAATAGAAGTAAAAGTATATAATTAAAACCAAATATAAAATAATGTCAAAAATAGTTTTCTATTGGTGTCTTAAATAATCAGAATTAATTAATACTTTTTGATATTGTTAAATGTTCTATTATTTTAGTCATCATCAAAATAATTTCTGTATAAATTTTCTCATATTAATCTTGAATTAAGTTATTCAATCTAGAATATTATAGAATGATTTAAAGTAAGCATAAGTATTTTTAGAGTAGAAATATAACCACAAAAACATAGTGAAAATAACAGTATTATCAATTATATTTTGAAAAAAAGAGAATTTCCTCCAACTGCAAAATGAAGCATAGAAAATTAATTATTCAACTGAAATATATTTATTAAAAATGTTAATATTGTTATTATTGAGAAGAATAGGAAAAATATAAATAAAATGAAAAAAAGAGTGGAATGCTGTGATTAATAATTTATATTTAATTTAAAATAATTTAACTAATATGCAAAGTGCAAAAGAGTTCAAGAGCATAGCAATCACAGAGACAAAAGGATAATGTGGCTTTGATATTAGTGGAAATACAGCATTGCTGGCTTGGAATTAGAGTTTGGTGGAGTATGATTTAATGGAACACAAAAAAACCGCGGAAACTGTGCTTGAGTCACCTATGTAGGCTTTGGCAATTCATCCTTTAAATTCACAAGTTTTTGCAATAGGAGATATGAGAGTGGATACATATGATGATATCTAAATGACAGCTCCATCACTAATTGTGACTTTGACAGGGAAGGTGACTTAGATCAAATACAATAAAAATGGAAAAATAATGGGCATAGCTTCTGAAGAAAATTCATTAATATTAAATAGAGATACCAAAATATCAAGATGCAAGCCTGGACATGATGGGATGATAATAAGTTGTGCTTTTGATCCAAAAGACAGATTTGTGTGTAGTATTGGTTGTGATGGTTGTTTGATAGTTTATCAATTATCATAAGTACCTCATTTATTGTAAAGATATACAATTAGTAAATAAATATCACCAGATGCATTTTAGAAATTATAATCAGATTTCCATCCTTCAGGGGATTCATTTTGGATTGCTGGAAGGATGAATGCTTAATATATTATTACAGAGGATGAACCTTAAGATTTATAGAACCAATATTAGATTTCTCATTCTAGTGAGATTTGCATAATAAGATGGATACAAGAAAATTGTGTTGGATCATGCTCACTAGATGGAGAAATAAAATTATGGAATTTTAAATCTTTGACTGATTTATCATTGCATTGGCAATTTAATATCAAATGCACACCATTGCATATGAAAATAATATAAAATGTATTCTATTTATTGGATTGCAATGGGAATCTAATTGAAACAACTTTAGATCCTCCTAAAACAAAGTATGACAAGATATATTAAGATAAGATTAGTGCAATTTAAGATTTAGTGGATTAGAAAACAAAGTTAAGGATTAGTTAGAGAATGGAAGAGGAATTGATGGATGAAGAAATAATAGAAAATAAGGATGAACAGGATGGAATAAAAAAGGGGAATTAGATGGAGAGATAATAAAAGTAGAATTTAGATTCAGGGATGTAGGACATTTTGAGGCCAGGAGAAACACAACCATCAAGAGGAAGGTAATATTTATGTTACAATACTGTGGGGACAATAATATTGTGTAAAAATACTAATATGATTGAATTCGAGTTTTTTGATTCAACATTTTATAAAAAGTTTAAGATTAGTAATTAATAAAGATACGCTATTGGTACTTTGAATTATAGAGGATGTGTATTGGCATCAAAGGGACCAAATGATTTGGACGAATAAGGATATTTGGTTGGGGATGGAAAGTCAATTGTGTTTTTCTAGTAATTTATAGGTGATGTTGATGATTTTGAATTCGCATTACCAGAAGAGGAAGGAGCAGAACTAGTGGCAATTGGAAATGATTGGTTTGCAATTATGAGTGATCATGGAATATGTAGAGTAATTTCATTTTGTGGTTTGGAGTTATTAGAATTTAATACAAATAGGGCAGTTGTATCAATGTGTGCCTACGAACATTTGTTGTGTTTAGTATTTCATGATACTTCTCCAATGTTGAATTAGTAAGTTTTAAAAGGGAGAGTTTATGACATAGATTTGTAGAAATAAATTGAAGAATTTGATATATTCTTAACACCATTTTCATCACTCTCCTGGATTGGGTATTCAGATGAAGGATTATTAAGTATTTAAGATTCAAAGGGTGTGATCAAAATTTATCAACAAGGTAGATGGATAGAAGTTTTTCATAATCCAAAGGTTTGGTTATATGGAATTCAAGATTACAAATTATGCTTGTTAAAAACTGAACAGCCATTGGCTTCAATGAAGTAGGAGATGATTTAAGAGAGTTTTGAATAACCATTTGTGTGTTCGATTTAGGATGAAAAGTTGATAGCCAATTATAAACAATTTCTAATCTAATTGATCATTCTGAATCATGAATTATATAGATGGAACGAATTTGGGAAATACTATTATGCTCGAAATGATGACAAATAAAATGATATCCTCCTGAGATATACTTAGAACTTATATGACACGACCAAAATTGAAGAGACATAGAAGTTATTGAGAAAATACAGAGTTGATTTATTTAAGTAGATTTTAAATGAATCGAAGGATAAGGCTATTGAATTCTTTAAGTGTCATATTAAAGATGAATATGATATGAATTCGATCATCAGTTTGTTGGAATTGTAGAAAGAAAAGTAGACAACAAATAAGGAATTCCAAAAGTTATTGAACTAAATAAAATTGCTATAGAGAGTAAAACAATTAATTTATACATTTAGTAATAAATAATAAAGTCATAGTAGAATTTTAATATCGATAAGAGACCTTAATCTCCGAAGAGACAAGGATTTGGTTTTTTGAAGTAGAATGATTAAGTGAACATGAGTTAAATAAAATCTATTTTGGAACATAAAGAATAACATCATTAATAATAACAACAACACATATAATAATTCTAGAGAGTTGAAAGTCAATAGGAAGAGGAGGAATTCAATCCGTTTGCAAAGTCTGCGAATAAAAAATAAGGTAGCATTTTTGATATTGGAGAGAAGAGGAAGCCGACTTAGACTTTTGGGACATAAAATATAAAAAAAAAGAATTGATTATATTTAATATATTTTTATATATTGATGAGTCGAAATCAATCGCCACGGAGATTCTAAAATGTGTTAGATAAATGGCATTATATCAAATGTTCAGAAATCAAGATCCATTTCTTTGTGAAGAATCTATATATGGGGAATCAAACAGAAGATCAATTTCTGAATTTTGTAAAGGACAGAGTGTAGAAGGCGGTAAGATGATCATGATGGCTAGGGTCCTTGCGAAGTGATTCAGATTACCGATAAGAATTTGAATGAGCGCACTATTGATATAGCGATAGGGATGCGATATGATAATGATGCCAAATTGATATACATTGGAAAGAAACATATCAATTTAGTATCAAAACATCAAAGTGAAAAGAAGATCATTCCATTGATTAGTGATATATTTTTGATGATGCTAAGGGTATTGAATAACATATATTGGGATGTTAGGAAAAAGGAGAAGTGGACAAATAAGCACTTGAAGAGAAATTAAGGTAGCAGAGATTTGGGGAAAAAAAGAGAGATCGATCTAGTAGCCAAGATTCATCGAAATCAGAGAGTCAGGATAAGAAGAAGAATGCCATAGTCTTGAATTTACAAGTGATTCCACAACAGAAGACTATTATTACGCCTCCAATTGTAGATATCTAGCCTGTGTAATTGACAAGTAATTGAGTTGAGTGATGTATTAGTTCCCAAGGAGACCATCTATATCTTTGGGATTCCATAAGAATTCAATTTATAAGAGTGCTTGATGGATATTAAAAATAGATTGAAATTATAGTAATTACCAGAGGGAACATTCAGGAGTGAAAAATAGTAAGATCATATTTTTGAATATTTGGAAGTGCAGTTGGAAATATTATAGAAGAATGTCTAATTAAAAATTAAGAATGTTCCATGTCTTATATGCTAGAAGAAAAAGAAGTCTGAATCCTTTTCAGATATCCTCAAACAATATTAATTATTCATCAAAACACAACATCCAATCAATACAAACAAACTGTTGAGCATCTTCCAATAATATGGCGACATTATTGGATTATATGAAATACTACTTAAGTAAGTAACATCTTCTATTTAAAGTCAGGAGGAATCCTCTAATTCTTATTGCATAGTCTACACATCTGATCAGTTCATCAAACAACTGAAACCTCCTGGATAAATTGAGATTCCTGAAGAAAAGACAATTTGTGAGTATCGAATACCTGATCAAAACGTGGTCTCTTTTCAACGAATCCCTTATAAAAGCACTTTACATGCATAAATATCAAGAGATTCTAGTAGTTCTAGTAGTAGCAGCTCATCATCATCAGTAAATCAGTTAATTATGATTAATAGTCTTCACGGAGCAGAAGTGATAGCAACCCTAGAAAAAAAAAATAATACAGTATATATCTATTATTATACATATAATTTTAGATAAAAATAATTATAACAATCGGAAAAGATAAAACTATAGGAGAAACAATAATTATTATGACAATTGAGATTAGGTTAAATATATTAAATATTGATTTTATTTTAAGATATAATTCATCATCATTCATTCATTTCTTTTGTTGTTATTATTGCTATTAAATTTATTACACTTGCAACACTCTTTTCTATAATTCAATATTCAATTTATCCATGAATTACTTTTTCTAATTGATGATATTACTCAATTTATCTTGTGATTCCTTCAACAATTGTAATTTTCTATCACAAAAATGTTACCCTTGCTCAGTATTGCGCTCAACAAAATATCCTGTTCCATAATCTATCATAACTGATTATGGGCTAATCAATCTTCCTCATTATTGTATGTAATTAGTACCTGGTACATAGAGCGATGCAGTAATTGGTACTAAGAGATCATTATCTTTTGGAGTTTAATCTAATCTTTTTAAGATCACTTTGCTTTCATCATACTTGGCATTTGCAATTCTGAATTAAGATAATGATTAACTGAGCTATTGGACTTCCTATTTTATATAATAAGGTTATACCTCCTCTATTTACTTTTTGATCTACAACAATTATTGAGGGGTCAATTTGTCAAGAGGGATAGCCTTCTGTTCTTCTTGTTATTGACTCATCACAATTTAAATATATAAATTTTAATTTTAATGTCTGATTCCGAAGAAGAACAAGTGAAACAAGCCCCGATAATTAAGCCTCATTAAAAATAACAAAAGGACTTCTATGCCGAATAATTGTAAGCTAATGAAGAAGCAGAATCATAAGCTCCTTTGTTGGTTGTTGTCTAAGGACCAAAAGGCAGTGGCAAAACAACATTAATAAAATCTCTTGTGAAACATTATACAGGATAGAAAATTAAGAAATTGGTTGGTCCAGTAACAGTTCGTTCAAACAAGTAACATAGAGTCACATTTGTTGAGTGTCCTAGTGATATCAATGCAATGAGCGATTTAAGTAAAGTGGCAGATCTAGCATTGATATTGATCGATGCAAGTATAGGATTTGAGATGGAAACATTTGAGTACTTAAGCTTGTTGAATAATCATGGTTTTCCTAATGTTATGGGCGTGTTGACACACATTGATTTCTTTAAAGACAACAAATAACTGAGGAAGACAAGAAAGAAATATAAGAAGAGATTCGAATACGAAACTGGTGGCAATTACAAATTATTCTACTTGTAAGCTTTGAAAAATGAATACTATTTGAAATAAGACATTCATAATTTGGCAAGATTCATATCGATCATCAAGATTGCTCCAGTAAGATGGAAAACAGAACATCCCTTTATATTGGCAGATCGTTATGAATAGGGTAAGGATAATACTACAACCTTTTATGGCTATGTAAGAGGATGCACCTATCGATTAAATGATAGAATTCATTTTGTAGGTTAAGGAGATTACTATATTGATAGTTTTGAAGAAGTCCTGGATCCAGTAGAGATCATAACCAATTAGAAGAAGCATCGATCATTGAAGGATACTGAAAAGTTAGTTTATGCACCCATGTCCAGTGTGGGTGCATTAACAATTGATGCCACAGCAGGATATATTACTATCCCTTAACCAATATTCACAGATAAAAATAAATTTGTTAATATTGAAGAATAGGAAGATGAAGAGATAGAAGAATAAGAATAGGAATAAGAGTTACCTGAAGGAGTCAGGATGGTTAGAGAATTGCAACAATTGACTGAAGGAATTGATAAGCAATTAGAGGAGGAAGAAGATGTATAATTATTGGAGGGATTTGATTTGGAAGAAGAAAAACCTATCAAGAAGAAAATTAATTAACAATAGATTTAACAACAAAGAGAATTAGTGAGATTAAAGAATAGGGTCAATGTTAAAATTGAGAATGGAACAGTCATGCCTATTACAGATACTTTATTGGCTACTGATTTACATGAATTGATATATTAGAATAAGACTGGTATTAATGAGTTTGATAGTGTAAGATACATAGCTAAAGTGTAAGAAAGAGAATCATATAGAGAAATTAAGGAATTATTTGTGACAGGCTTTTATGGCTAGACTGATGTGGTGGATTTGGAGAATCTTGAGAAATAGATTGAGGAAGAATAATTAGAAGAAGAATAAGAATAGGAAAAGAAGGGTGAAAATTAAAAGGAAAAAGATGATAACTAAAATCAAAAAGAAAATTAATAACAAAGATAATAATTAGTGAATTAATTAACTAATTCAAATCTTGGATTGTATAAAAAAGGCACGTATGTCAAAATAGTGATTAAAGATTTTTCATCATCCATTAAAGACGATTACCCTATGATTCTTGCTAGGTCTGAAGTGGGTGAAGACAATTTAGGATTTATTAAGGTATAATCTGTCATATATTTTAGATTCGAATCAAAAAGCATAGATGGCATAGCAATATCTTAAAATCCAATGATCCTATCATAATCTCTCTTGGATGGAGGAGATTTTAAACCATCCCTATATATTGTGTATAGGATCCGAATGACAGATTACGGTTCGTTAAATATACTCCAGAATATGACTATTGTTATGCCATATTTTACGGTAATTTTGCACCTTAGGGGACAGGTCTCGTTTGCACATAGTCATTAAGCAATAAATTGGTATTAAAATAATACATCAATTATATAGTCTAAATTTAGAATTGCTGCCACTGGAGTTGTATTAGAGATGAATCATTAATTTGACGTAATGAAAAAGTTAAAGTTGGTTGGGGAGCCCTTCAAAGTCATTAAAAATACTGCATTCATTAAAGGAATGTTTAATTCTTCTCTTGAGGTAGCTAAATTTTAAGGTGGTCTCATTAAAACTGTATCAGGTTTAAGAGGACACATTAAAAAGCCAAGTAAATTAGGTCCTGATGGCAGTTTCAGAGCTACATTCGAAGACAAGATCCAAATGAGTGATTTAGTCTTCTGCAGGACTTGGGTCAGAATGCATATTGAGAGATTTTATAGACTAATCACAAGTAACGTGAAATTGATGAAAACCATGTGGGAATTGAGGCAGGAGAAATAGATTCCGCTAGAATTCAAACCAGATTCCACTTATTAAGATCAGGAAAGAGTACCTGTGAAATTTGCTCCATTGAGAATACCAAATAATTTATAATAGAACTTGCCTTTTGAAAGCAAGGAGAAGGTATTTAAATGAAAAATAGTTTAAGGTTAAATCTTTGTCATTCAGGGAGAGATTGCGATAATAAGTGGAAAAGAATTTACCTGTTAAGAGCAATATGACAGACAAGGAGAAGGAAGTTTATTCGTTGATCTAGCGATTGAATACTATAAAGAATGAGAAGGAGAAGAAGAGAGAATAGAAGGACATTCAAAAGCAGAAGGTCAAAAAGGCCTAGATTAAAGGACAGAAGTAGCATTTAGAAGAGGGGAAGAGAAAGTATAAGCAATAAAAACAGAAGGATAAATTTATAAAATAAGTTAAGAAATAATAATAATAATAGTAATGAATTATGTGTATAATTAAATATATAATTAAATGAAATATGGTTCTCCTAAGGTTTCATCAAATACAATCGATGTACTGGATGAAACTTTGTCTCCCCGCAAATCTAATAGACCTTATGTAAGAGAGAAAAGGAGTATTAGTAATAAAGTAAAGGATTTCACTTATGATAATTAATTGTTTGATAAGGTAGATAATAAGATTAGAGCCTACCTGCAGAAGAATTAGGTCAATTACGAAAAGACTCTCATTAAATTGTACAAATTGGACTCTCTTAAAAGTTATAAAGCAAAACGATTGTTAGGAGAGCTTAATCAAACCAGAAGGAAATAATAATTTAGCGCTGTTCGTCAAACCATATCTATGTTGAATTCTCATACATCTTTATAGAGAGAAAGAAATAATAGTTTACAATCTTCAAAACAAATGCAAATGGATCTTAAATAAATATAATAGGAATTAAAAAAAATCAATCCTGATATCGAACACAAGGTATTAATGAATATCTCAGTCTTTAAATTTAATCAATCAAATTCTGCTCGTCTAGAATTGGATGAGTGGGAAAGGGTTGCTCTCTAGTATCCATATAAAATTAGACCCAAGATGACAAATTTTGAGTAAGAATTAGATCGTTTAAATAGTCATTATTCAAGAAACGAAAAGTGTTTGAATTAACTCATGCATATCTAAAAAGATCTTCTGCAATACAAATTGCTTTAATAATGATATTTATCTAAATAATTTATATATACTCAGAAATGATCTGGAAAAAGACACAATGTTAGATCTCTTGTTTATGGAAATTGTTGAAGAATATAAATAATTTTTTTTTTTAGCTCTTCCATATCCTATACACGTTCACTCAGATACTTATATTCAGCAGAATTGTAATTAGTAATTATTGTTTCAATGATATTTGATAATTTCTCTTGATTGTTTGGCCAAGTGTCACATAACTAGTTAAATTCTCAAATTACTTTCTTAATATAGGTATATAATGCTTTCTCATATGTTTTAATATCACCATCAGACCAATATATTTTTAATTGTTCCTCCAATTTCGATATTTATTGAATATCATTTATTGCATCTTCAATTGTAGATTTTTAGATTATCCTCTTATATATCTAAGCATCATTATAAGGAGGCGTTTAGTATTAATTAAAGTTGAATTTCTTTAAATTCTTGATATCTTAATTTTGATTGCTAGTGAATATTAATTATGAATACTTCACATCAATCTATTTAGTTTTAATCCATTGTCTCAATTACTTATGATAAGTGTAAACACAATAATCTTTAAATAGAAATTCAACTAAGGGATATCCTTCAGTATCAATTTTAAGATTAGCCTTTATTAAAGGGTCAATGCTTTATTTGCCTTTCTTTTCATCTTCATTAAATAATTGCTTTTAATCCATCCACTCGTAAACATGTTGCATTAGAATTTTAATATCACCTTCATAAGAAATGGTTTTTGTATTTAAATTGATGACTTTAAATTCTCCAGTGTTTTAAAGACATAAGATATAATTCTTCGGACTCAAAACTATCTAACTTAAGAATGGCAATATAAATGGTGACTCCTACCTCATTCCTTTATGATTTTCAATGTATAGCAACGCCTAATCAGTGTATATGACAATTAGATCATCATTATATTGAATATTCTTTATTTACCCCTCTACATAATCAATCCACTTTGGTGTATTATTCTCAATACATCTAATTAAAGTTCCATAGACAGCTTAATTGAATATTCTTTATTATTATTTTTGAACTTCCAACAAAAGAGATTTGTTATTCATTGAAAATGAGTAGCTTTTAGGCAATATTTCATATTATTAAATAATCAACAAAGGCTACTGTTATTCAACCTTTTTGAAAACAGGTTCAGAAGAATTCACATCTAAAGGAATTAACTTTTTCTTGCCATCTACAATAATCTACTTAAATTATGTTTAAGTTTATTTAAGAATTTCTCTTTATTAAAATGCGCTATCAGGAATTTGATTCTTCAATTCATCTTAGACATCTATATTTTCTAATTGCATATCTGCAAATTTGATATTGTCATTATTAATTTTTGGTTAATAAAATCTAATTTATTTAATTGTATTTTTAAGATCTCCGTAAAGACTCTTTATTGCTTACTGTTTCTCTGTTTCATTTAAAACCTAGCCCAAACTCAGTTGAAAATCAATAACAATAATATATTTTTTGGACGTCGTAGCCATTAAAACAGTTCCTTATTGATTCCATGTAATATCCTCTATAAGTTCTCCAGCCTTTTTATGACCCTTAACCAACAGAAATGGTTGTTCATCAACTTAATTCTCATTTATTTACCATAAACTGATATTACCATCATTATCACCAATAGCAATGATACTAAAATATTCATTAGAATTAGAACTTCTTAAATAACATTGGTGAAAATCTAACAACATTGATTGATGAGAATGGACCAATTATCGTTCTAACAACTTGAAAATTCTGGTTTCGATCTAAGATAGCCACTGTTGGGATAGTCTAAGGATGAATGTAATCAATACTTTATCATCTAAATTTGGGACTGCCAAATATCTGCAATCTACACTCCAATCTAATTTCCTATCCTCTCTTTTGGTTGTACATTATTTGCCATGTATTTGGAGGGAAACCGTGATTTCTTGTTTCCAATTATCTATTTTATAAAAATTGACCTTATATTTAAAAATTTATACTGTGTTATCAAATTTCAAGGATACTATGTATTTGTCAAAGGGATCCCAACATATTCCAACTGTTTTTTAACCACAATCTATTTTATGTTAGATTCCATCTTATTTGATATGATAAATAAAGATATTTCCATCTAAAGAGGCAGTAGCTATTCTTTAATCATCTGGAGACCAACATAATGCAGTAATCTCCAATTTATGTCCTTAATAGGTTCGAGATATTGACAAATTGCCGCCATTGAATTACCAAACAATCAATTTATCATTGCTTGTTGCCAAATAGAGTCCTGATGGAGACCATGCTAATTGAGAGATCATTCTCTTCTCCATCTTGCCAATTTAAATAGGATGCAAATTAAATTATGCATTCACTTCGTTTAATAGTAACCAATCTTCTTCTTCACCACTCCCTAATGCTAATATGTTTTTTTTTGATAAACCCAACGATTTCAATCCAGTCTTAGCTTCTATTATGCTAGTATATTTGATTCTTACAGACATATTATTATTTATAATAAATCAATTGATAATTTGGTTATGATTCTTTTTCATTCATTACTATATGATTGAAGAATGGAAGAATCTATCGGCAAACGAAATCATCCTTTATGCTGATTACTACTTTAGGAATAATTGGATTAAGTTTCTGATATTTCTGAGTCACAAAATTACGAGAATAATTAGTCTCAGCAATAAATGGTAGCTTTTTATCACTTTATACATAAAATGGCCAATGATATAGATATCTGTCGTACGATTTTATTATGTAAATAATATTGGATACCACGATATTGCTTTTTCCAATCTCTAAAATTAATTGTGTAGGAAGAAAAAAATGACATTGTACTCTAATTTGGCAGATGATAAGGTTTAAAATTGTCTGACTTCTTAAATCTTTGAGGGATAAAATATTACTTATTTCTAATTTAAGATTTTTTATAATAGTGCCTATACATTATATGTGCTAGAATTCTATAGAAATACTGCTGATTGTTTTGCCCCTCATATATTCATCGGTTAATGTATGTGGAATCTTTCATAAATTTATCATTGTAGTCATCAGTGTATTATGTACTGTATTTACCTTTACATACAAGTTCTTGTTCTTTAAGAACTTAATCTCCATCTCCTTCAAATAAAGTGCTTATTAAATCATTTTCATAATCTTAATCCTGATTATATGCAAACAAATCTTCGATACTTTAATCCCCAACTTAAAGATCTCTCCAAGTTAATGATCTAGAGAGAAGATCACTTAGAAACTGGTAATAAAATCACCTAAATGTGCTTTAAGATGATTGTTCTTTTGCTACTTACTCCTTCTTTTAAAGAGATAGTAATGTTATCGGTTTCTTTTCCTCAATTATAATCTTTTTCTTGTCGTTTATTATTGTATTTCTATTTTCTAGGATTATAAATATAGTTTCTAAATGTCTGGGCTTAGATGTGAAGATAACAATTGATTCTTCAACTTTACAATTTAGTCTTTTTTGTTTTGATTTACTTTTAGCATTGCCATTGTTACATTATTCAGTGAACTCTGATTGCGATAGTGTTATTGATCGCTTACTCTTTAGAAATCTAAAAATATTTAACTAAATGACTGAAGTTTTTCATTCTATTTTTTAACCATCATATTATATATATAATATTTATATATTATATATATTTATTTAGATTCATTCAATAAATTTCAGTTTGGTTTCCTTATTTTTTGGAGGTGTTTAATAATCTACAGAATCAAAATTTAATTTATACCGTTTTGAATTAAAGTTTTTAGTATTTGACTATTATGATTAATTATTTGTACTACCAACTTGATAATACTCTTGAATGTCTTATTACTATCGCTATGTAATTTATTATTCGTCAGTATATAATCTTTTTTATCTCTTTTATTTGTGCCCCATAATGATGAGGCATATGAAGGTACGTTACCACAATCTAAGTCCTCTTCTAGATTAGTAGTCAGTGAATTAAAGTTGAAATTTGGTTGAGCTGGATTATTCATTAAATTTTAATTATTCTCCTGATTAGGTATTTAGTATCATCTTTTTCAACAAAAAATTCCACAAAGTGACTCTAACTGTTTTTGATGGTGCTTAAATTTTAGTAATTTTTACTTTTTAGAAATTTTGGCTACCTCAAGAGATAAGCCGAGAGCTATACTATATGTAAATAGATTTATCAAAACAAGATTGCACAATCAAAATAATAATAATTTACAAACTTTATAAAACATCAAAAATCAATTTATAAATAAACATATTAGCTCAGGAATATTTTAAATTAGTAAAATTTATGTATGAGGAGATAAAATCATCAATAAAATATTCTAATTTTAAGAAAAAGATTGAAATTATGTTAATTATAGAAAAACACAATATGAGTTGTTCTAGGATTCAATAAATGTAGAGGAAATTAATCATTTTTATGCAATTAACCTTTTAAAATTATTTAATATGAATATCTTCATACATATTCATTCTAAAGTATAAATTGATTCAAAACTATCTCTAGATGATTCTTGATTATAATAAGAATAAATTCATTAATTAAAAATGAGATTTGATATGATGGATGATGTTTTTTCTTATTATTTTAATTTTTGATTAAATACATTGAAAGGATTGTTAACTTAATGAGCAATTTATAAAAGTGTTAAAATTTCATTTTGATTTACGTGAACAAACCTTTTACATGCTTATGAATGTTCTTGATCTGGTGCCAATTTGTATGCGTCTGCAGTAATATAAAATGTTTTGGTTTGCTATAAAAATGTCTTAATTTTGTTAGATTTTGTATATGCAATTTTATTATTCGATTAGGAAATATTTGCCACAATCCTTTGACTGTCTGAACGAAATTAAGAGACAACTTTATTCATTTATTTATTATTGAAGCATTTTAAATATAAATTATGAGGCATAACATAATTCTGGGGAATCTCCTGCCTTATTGAATTTATTTACTTAACTCTAATTGATATATATCCAATGTATGTACTTTTCATTTAAATTTCTAACTAAGCATTCTTACGATTTGCTAGCTTGACCTGTCTATTTCAGTTTTAAAGTTTGATCATATTTTGGATATCCTCTCTATTTGACGATAGATCTATTTGTTAATATTTATTTTGCATAATAAAATAAATATATATTTTTGAATCATTCACTATCAACTAGAGATTTTTTGTTTTATTTCTGTTTATAGACTTCAATATTATCCAATTCTACTTGAGTCATATCAAATGGTAAAGTAGCCGACATAACAGCTAGAACAATCATACAACCTGAATATAAATAAAAGGGAGAATAGGGGTCTTCAGAGTACATAGGGTATATAAAATATGGTGATATGACACCCATAAATTTACCAACCGTTTGTGTCATCCCTACTCCCATGGAACGATATTAAGTTGTATAATTTTCATTCATAATGACCATTTCTGTTGTAAACATCACTTTAAGTAAAAAAGATATTATTGTTAATCCATAAATAAGAAAGGAATCTTAAAAAATAATTAGTATGAGACTAGTTACAAATATCATCACTGATAAGATCATAACTAATTTAGATCGACCTCCTGTTTTTTTGCTATCAATAATGAAATATACAGCAATCCCTGCCACCAATTCAGCAAGCATCATATACATTTAAGCCATAAATCCTTTCTAAGAATCTCCTAACCAAAAAGGCATTAGATAATAAAGTGTAGTTTCAATTATTGATGTTAACATAAATACAATCCAAATTCTAATTGTAAAATTGATATATTATCTTGAAAATAAATACTTTACAGTCTTAATAGGTTCTTATTCTTAATTTATTTATTATTATTGTTCCAAAATCCCCTATTTTTATTCATCAGTCAATTAATATGATGTTCCATTATTTACTTTTCCTATATGTTCTAATTCTAAGAAACCTTAATCATAGTTAAATTTTGTAAAATAATATCTCGGAGACTCCTTTAAATAAAGAATAGAGCTGACAAAACACAAAAAAAGTGGAAGACTATTTACAATCAACAACAGTCTCCAATGACCTGATTTGAAGTCGTTTAAAAAAATCATCTACAATCCTGTACAATAGATCTTTCCAATAATAAATACAGTTGCAACTATAGTCATTATTTATCCTCTAATTTTAGCTGGTACAATTTCACTTATGACAACATGTCCTAATGGAATAGTTGTCCCAAAGATAACACCAAAGCAAAACCTTAAGACGAGAATTTCTACAAAGCTTTGTGCAAAACTATGCCATAAAAGTAATAAAAATGCTAGTAGGCTGGAGTATAGTAATGTTTTCGCTCTGCCTACATGATCAGCATAAAATGCACACAATAAAGTACCACTAACAATTCCTATAAAATATGAACTTGTCATTAATGATATATCAAGATCATTTAAATCCCATTAGTTTTTTAATATTGATTGAAGAGTGCCAATCAAGGTTTTCTCAATTCCGTCTGCAAAATCGATCATTGAAATTATACAGAGTACTATATATTAAAATTTTCCCATTTTTATGCTATTTTCAATTACATGATCTAGTGTAATCATTATTAAATATATATTATTTTATAAAATAATCAATACTATACCCTCTATTTAACTTGTCAATCTCCAATTATATAAAAAGTCCAAATCCAATTCACTAAAACAAAAGTATAAGGTAATATAATAAGTCAATTGAAAATACTTATAAATCGATGTAATAAATAATTATAAAGAGTTAGATGTGAATATGCAAGAATAGAAATTAGATAATTATTTAATTTAGAATGAACATAAATTAAACTTACCTTGATACATTGAATTATTAAGTATTAATCAATATTAATTAAAGAAACAATAATCAAGAATTGTTACATGAATTGTAAAAAAAATTAGAAACCAAAAAGATATGAAATTGTAATCGAAAAATCGGATAATAAGAAGAATCTCATCCTTATCTGAAAGATAAACTTTAATATCATAATAAAATTCAGATTTTTAGCAAAAGTATTCTAATTTATCCATTTCTTCGTAAAACCTCTTAAGATGATAAATTAAAATCATGATTCAAACCTAAAGTAATGGCCCCATTCCATAGGAAGTTTATTTATAAAACAAGATATCGATCATAAGACCATAACACGTTTGGAATTAATTCTGGCCTACTCAACCCTTTATAAATACACTCCATTATAAAGCTAACCTCATAATTAAAAAAATCCCCCTTTATAATTAATCATCTTTAAGTTTGCAACTCTTAAAGACCTCAAAAATATTAAAATAAAAGCTATTTAAACAAATATTTTGAATAAAAGTGAGTTGAAATGTTTGAAACCAAATATCAACATACTCTCAATGTATCAAATATTGTTTATCCTACCGCAATATTTTGTTTAAGCAAAATGCAAATTCTTTCAAAAAACATATTAGCAAACTCTGAATCCTCTCAAACTTTATGAAGAATAATAAAGATATGATTTAATTATTCATCTATACAAGTTGTTATGAGTGTTTTATAAATATTATCAAATTCTTGTAATGTTTGCAAAGTTCTCAAGATCCTTAAAGAAATTTAATTGAAAATTAACCTTTAAACAACTATATTATAAATTTTAAGGATATAAAAATTATTCCACAAAATTCCAACCCTTACTCATCATAATCCATGGAAACCTAGCTAAGATAGGTTGTTGGCTGAGTTGAAAAAAATTAAATAGTTTGATTGGATTGAAAGTTGCCGAATCCTTTATTCATGCATTTGGTACAAATACCTTGACAAAAAATTCCTCTTTTAGAATGTGCCTGAGAACAATAATGTTTAATGAGTAAGAGAGCTATCAAAATTAAAATGTTTAAGAATATTAAAATAGCACATCAGCTCAATAAACATATTATTAATTTTAAGTTTAAACAGCACCTACTTATATTTCACTATTTAGAATTTTCCATACATTCCTTAACTAATGATAGAGACAATATCTATTTATCCAACATAATTTCAATCTAATAATCAACAATGATGTTTATATTTTTATATTCGAGGATAAACAAATTAATGTTATTAATTTGTTTATCCTCCTCTTATCTTATAGAAACTCAATCAAAAAAATACTTTATTAATATTTTTAATGAAATCAATCAAATTAATTGACAATTTATAAGCATTTAACATTGATTATAAAATTACTGCCAGACATGCACTCTTTCTCACATATGGAATGTATTTGACTTATTAATACTATACATAAATGAGAACATGCGATGATTAAATTCGAGATGTATAATCATATATTGTATCAAAGGAATTGCTGAAATAAAAATCATAAATACATCAATAATATTAACAACTTTATAGTAAATCTAATGAAGGAATACTTGACTGCACCTTAGACAAAGGAGATTGGATATTTTCAAACTAAAATCCTAAAATTAATGAATATTTTAATCAGAAGCTTTCGTTAAATTACAAATACCAAACAATTATGCCTCTTTATTTATGTGCAGGCACTGGTTTCCCATCCTTGACGATTCTTTGTGGCTATTTTCAAAATAGGGACGATAGATTTGTTTACGGACTTATTGCAGCAGCAATATTTAGTGGCATTAAAATTATTGTTAAAGTATGAGTTTTAATGTTCTATAAATCATAATTAATCATTTTTACAAAAATCATACTCTATATTAACAATTCTAGAACATAAAATTGATTTACATAATGAATTTCTTTTTAGAAAATCAAACATTATCAAATGATGGTTAATGTGTAATAGAAACTTACTCTTTGAAGAGTGTTATATTGGGAATAATTTGTTTATTCAGAAATATTGTATGCTTTTTGGTTTATTTTATACACCTTTATCTTTTGAAGAATAATACTAAAAATTTATATCAAATAATAATGCTGAAATTTCATCAATTCTTAATTAATATTATGTCTTCTAGAGTAATTCTAAAACATTGAATTAAAATTTAAGCCAATTAGACAAATTAATTTCGAAGGAGCATTTGATTAATTAGACAATTATATTGAATTAATTTATGAAAATACCAAAAATATTTAAGATATATTTATGACACCTTATTAATAGAATTATAATATTAATTCTAATAAACTAATTATTAGATTTGTCAAATTTTATCAGAAAATCCACCTTTTAATCTTTCTGTCATATGAATTGTAGATTCTTTTTGAATATTATAATCTTCCATCTTTTTGCAATCATCTAATACTTTTCCTGCAAATATCAATTTTTGTTGTTGTGGTGGGATTCCAATTTTTTCATAGATCAACTTTTTAAGTTCTCCTATAGTTTTATCGTATTCTGTTGTTATGGTAATTGTTTTTCCTGTCATAGTTTTGACAAACACCTAGCCTCCTCCTTTCAATCGTAATAATAATTTCAACATTGTATTGTTTTCAATTACAAATCGTGATAGAGTTTAATTGTCATCTAATTCAGACTATTCCAAAAGTATCCTTTGCTAATTAAAAGGAATGCCTTCAAATTCTTAAACTTTTAGTTTAACCTTTCTTATATTATCTGATGGCTCAAAAGGGATGGCAATAGTTTTTCCTGTTAGGGTTGACATTAACAGCTGCATTACTTGTTTTTCTATTAAATATTATATAAATATTAATTTTTCTTATTCAGAATAATAATGATGGTAATATATGACTGAGGTAATTTTCATTTAATTACAATCATCATCAATTTTGGAAAATTATATCATATTTCGTTATATTATTTGTATTTAAATTTATGTTTGAATAGAGGAAGAGTAATGTCGATATTTTGTTTAAAAAATCGCTTAGATCAGGAAACAAATCAGCTAAACTGACAAAAAAGAATTCTTAATTTCATGATAGTGACACTATCCAAAGATAGTTGTCTCAGATTGTATTCGAAATGTAAAATAAGAATAATTCCTTTGAACTTGCCATATAATTACTCACTGAAGAATCTAGTGTATTGAGATAGCATTTATCTTTCTAAGTATTCATTCCTGAAATCAGAACACAATTTGGTGAGAAACTCTTAAAAGATAAGAATTTATGGATAATAATTTTAGTTGTGTTTCACTCCTTATGCAAAGAAAAATCCAAATACTCAGATTTTTTATAAAAAAACATTCTCAATTCAATGTAAAAAAACTATCAGGATGAGAACATAATGAAATCTATTCAAAAATAGGCAAATTAAATTATTTCAACATCTGAAGTAGGGGAATAACAACTACAAAATTAATCTGCATCTAAGTGTTCTAAAAAGCAACTTAGAGTTTAGTTTTAAGAAAATAAAGAAAACTAATAAAGTGCTAGTAACCACAAATAATACTAAGTTTCGAATCAAATTGAATATAGTAAAGAACAAGAAAACACATTATCCAATGAATAATTAAAAAAGAAAATTGATGATTTGACATAGTCATGTTTAAAAATGAATAAAGAGTCTTTAGAAAACTAAGAAATAGTTGTTCCTTAAGTTGAAGAAATAATCAACGAATAAGTAAAAGAATTAGAGGAAGAACTTAAAAATAAACATGACTAATCTAATAAAACGCAAAGGTAGTCAATAACTGAAAAACTCTTCTCATAATTAGGTTTTAAAGCCTGGAGAAGTGAATAAAAATAAATAATACCAAATCCAATTTAAACAAAAATGAGAGGTATTAGATTATTAGATGGCTTGGATTCAAGAGAGCTTCAAACCAGTTATGTGGCTAGAGTTGAGAAGATTTTGGTCCCAAACCTCAACGATAATGGATTGCATTCAATTGTCTAAGTAAGATTTTTATTTATTAAGTTATCTGCAAAAAATTCATAAGAATTATTAGAATGGGGATTTTATGCTATCATTTAATTAAGCAATTAAGATTGCGCGAGTAAACAATATTTTGAAGATATGCAATATTATAAATAATTGGTTGGCTTTAAATTTAGATAGGAGAAACAGATATATATTCCATTTGGTAAATATGAATTAATAATCTGAATTTTTATACTTAATATACATTTTAATCAAAAATTATCTTGAATAATTATAAACAATCTAAAATTTAAAATCAGCCGAAGGAAAGCAAAATTATAATCAAGACTAAGTAGATACATAAGTAGAAGGGTTTAACAAAACGAATATAATAGATTAAGCAGATAATAGGAATGCTCTAAACATATCTTGAAGAAATACATCATAAAATATTTAATTCTTACCTAAAATTAATTATTGTATTTAAAAAAAGGACACATATTTTATAAGTTTAATATGTGTAATCTGTAAACTTTAGAAAAGAAGCTCAATTAATAATTTAATTAGGAAGTGGCTTTTATCTGTCTTATAAATAAACTAGATGTGGTAATAAATTAACAAAAAACTTTAATAAAAATGAAAAATATTTTCAAAATTTAGAATCTGCCATTTTAGTAATTGAAAGCTAACTTTAAACTTTACTCATCTAAGAATTAAATTATTCTAACTTATCAATAAATATATTAAACATAAATTTTGTTGAATATAGTTAATTAAATATTAAAAATTTTGTAAATTGGGAGCTGATGAGATGAGAAATATTACTAAAATGTGTGCCTTTGGTGAAAAATGTAAAAAATAAGTTATGAAGTTTAAATGAAAATTGTTTATTGTTTAAATGATATACAAAATGAATGAATGAATATAGAGAGAAAATCATTAGCCACCTCTTAATCTCAAAACTAAGTGGAGAGTGGATTCCTTTTAGATGTTATAATCTGAAAGTGTTCTTCCATCTTCTAATTACTTTCCTGCAAAAATGAGTCTTTATTAATCAGGTGGGATTCCTTCCTTGTCTTAAATTTTAGCCTTGACAGCGTCAATAGTGTCTGATGGTTCAACATCAAGAGTGATGGTTTTTCCAGTCAAAGTCTTAACGAAAATTTACATTCCACCTCTCAATCTCAAAACTAAGTGGAGAGTGGATTCCTTTTAGATGTTATAATCTGAAAGTGTTCTTCCATCTTCTAATTACTTTCCTGCAAAAATGAGTCTTTATTAATCAGGTGGGATTCCTTCCTTGTCTTAAATTTTAGCCTTGACAGCGTCAATAGTGTCTGATGGTTCAACATCAAGAGTGATGGTTTTTCCAGTCAAAGACTTAACGAAAATTTACATTCCACCTCTCAATCTCAAAACTAAGTGGAGAGTGGATTCCTTTTAGATGTTATAATCTGAAAGTGTTCTTCCATCTTCTAATTACTTTCCTGCAAAAATGAGTCTTTATTAATCAGGTGGGATTCCTTCCTTGTCTTAAATTTTAGCCTTGACAGCGTCAATAGTGTCTGATGGTTCAACATCAAGAGTGATGGTTTTTCCAGTCAAAGTCTTAACGAAAATTTACATTCCACCTCTCAATCTCAAAACTAAGTGGAGAGTGGATTCCTTTTAGATGTTATAATCTGAAAGTGTTCTTCCATCTTCTAATTACTTTCCTGCAAAAATGAGTCTTTATTAATCAGGTGGGATTCCTTCCTTGTCTTAAATTTTAGCCTTGACAGCGTCAATAGTGTCTGATGGTTCAACATCAAGAGTGATGGTTTTTCCAGTCAAAGTCTTTACGAAAATTTACATTCCACCTCTCAATCTCAAAACTAAGTGGAGAGTGGATTCCTTTTAGATGTTATAATCTGAAAGTGTTCTTCCATCTTCTAATTACTTTCCTGCAAAAATGAGTCTTTATTAATCAGGTGGGATTCCTTCCTTGTCTTAAATTTTAGCCTTGACAGCGTCAATAGTGTCTGATGGTTCAACATCAAGAGTGATGGTTTTTCCAGTCAAAGTCTTAACGAAAATTTACATTCCACCTCTCAATCTCAAAACTAAGTGGAGAGTGGATTCCTTTTAGATGTTATAATCTGAAAGTGTTCTTCCATCTTCTAATTACTTTCCTGCAAAAATGAGTCTTTATTAATCAGGTGGGATTCCTTCCTTGTCTTAAATTTTAGCCTTGACAGCGTCAATAGTGTCTGATGGTTCAACATCAAGAGTGATGGTTTTTCCAGTCAAAGTCTTAACGAAAATTTACATTCCACCTCTCAATCTCAAAACTAAGTGGAGAGTGGATTCCTTTTAGATGTTATAATCTGAAAGTGTTCTTCCATCTTCTAATTACTTTCCTGCAAAAAATGAGTCTTTATTAATCAGGTGGGATTCCTTCCTTGTCTTAAATTTTAGCCTTGACAGCGTCAATAGTGTCTGATGGTTCAACATCAAGAGTGATGGTTTTTCCAGTCAAAGTCTTAACGGAAAATTTACATTCCACCTCTTCAATCTCAAAACTAAGTGGAGAGTGGATTCCTTTTAGATGTTATAATCTGAAAGTGTTCTTCCATCTTCTAATTACTTTCCTGCAAAAATGAGTCTTTATTAATCAGGTGGGATTCCTTCCTTGTCTTAAATTTTAGCCTTGACAGCGTCAATAGTGTCTGATGGTTCAACATCAAGAGTGATGGTTTTTCCAGTCAAAGTCTTTACGAAAATTTACATTCCACCTCTCAATCTCAAAACTAAGGTGGAGAGTGGATTCCTTTTAGATGTTATAATCTGAAAGTGTTCTTCCATCTTCTAATTACTTTCCTGCAAAAATGAGTCTTTATTAATCAGGTGGGATTCCTTCCTTGTCTTAAATTTTAGCCTTGACAGCGTCAATAGTGTCTGATGTGTTCAACATCAAGAGTGATGGTTTTTCCAGTCAAAGTCTTAACGAAAATTTACATTCCACCTCTCAATCTCAAAACTAAGTGGAGAGTGGATTCCTTTTAGATGTTATAATCTGAAAGTGTTCTTCCATCTTCTAATTACTTTCCTGCAAAAATGAGTCTTTATTAATCAGGTGGGATTCCTTTCCTTGTCTTAAATTTTAGCCTTGACAGCGTCAATAGTGTCTGATGGTTCAACATCAAGAGTGATGGTTTTTCCAGTCAAAGTCTTAACGAAAATTTACATTCCACCTCTCAATCTCAAAACTAAGTGGAGAGTGGATTCCTTTTAGATGTTATAATCTGAAAGTGTTCTTCCATCTTCTAATTACTTTCCTGCAAAAATGAGTCTTTATTAATCAGGTGGGATTCCTTCCTTGTCTTAAATTTTAGCCTTGACAGCGTCAATAGTGTCTGATGGTTCAACATCAAGAGTGATGGTTTTTCCAGTCAAAGTCTTTACGAAAATTTACATTTCTATTTTATTATAATTATTATCCAAAAGTATTGATTCAGAAATTAAGTATTATATTTTCTCCGATCAATTCTGTCTTAAGAATGTTATTCTATAATTTGGATCAATTCGATTAGGAATCTATTTTGAAGACAATTTCATCCCGTCAAACTCTATTTCAAATCAGTTTTCACATACTTATCTATGTAGAGAAGATATTTTTCACAAAATGGTAAAACTCTCGAAATCCATCTTTGATAATATCTGAGTTTATCCATTTAAGATATACATCAAAATCGATAAGTTAAATTTTACTTTCACTATTCATTATTTTCTTGTATTCTTATTTTTTTTTTATTTCTTAATTAACTTTATTCAATATTGTTTTTCTCTTCTTTTTTCTCATTCTACTTTAATTTTCCCTAAAACCATCCTAATTTATTTTTTCTTTTTTCTATATCTTTAATTCCTAAATATACATATTATCATTATTTCATGTATAGCCAAAGTAATATTATTGTATAATTCGCTTTTAGAATGTAAGAAGGATTTCATTTTATCTTAAATTTCACATCCTTGTTGATCTACTAAAGAAGTTGATTTGCGAAAACTTTTGCCTTTTTTACATTTGATGCCAATTATCATCACTTGGAATATTTAGCAAAACTTAGGAAGCATTTGCTAAAATCTATTCTTTTATGAGAGCTTTATAAATGCCGAATATTAGAGAGGCAAAAAAAGCAAATCAACCCATTCAAGTATACAAGTTAAGTTATTAGATTTCAATTGTATATTAGATCTTGGCTTTTTTTTTATAGTGATTTATAATAACTTTATTATTTTTACTTTTTAAGTCTATCTTAATATGCCATGGTCCAAACTGAAATCCCAATAAAAATATTTAATGCTCAATTTTTTTAAAATTGACTTTATAAAATTTTATTCTGCTCTATTGGCATGAGGCAAATTACTATAATACAAATTATTGGCGTCTATGTTAGAGATTCAAGGAGAGCGTGATGTTAATGAAATCAAACGATTAAAATAAGTAATAATCACATGAGATCTAGGAATGTCAGGCGAATCCATAAAGACTGATTTATTCCAATTTTTGGAAAATTAATTCTGGACACTCCTAAAAAGAATAGCTAATTTGAAAGATAAAAAATTTGAAAAAAATGCTTTATTTAAGAAAGAAAGAAATTGTGATAAAAGGACTTCCATTGAAGTGACAAATGTGAAATAAGGAAATAGATTGATGATCTATACACATTAAACATAAAAAAAAAAAATGATATGTATAAATATATGTTGAATTCTTAAGATAACTTTATGAAGCAGTGAAACAGGTGATGATGTGGAGCAGTTCCCCCCTATCAAAAAATGATGTTATCCTAAAAATATTCGATGTTAGAATATTAATTAATATCATTTGCAATTTTTATATAAAGGAAATGTCATTATTGGCATTTTTATGAATTCAAAAATTAACCTTATTTTAATTGAAAATTAATTTGGTTTAACCAACTCAATAAGATTTCTAATGATGATATTATTGAATTCTATTCATATTTTTTACATTTTTCTCTCGATTCTAAAATCAGGTGACCTGATTTTCCTATTATTTATGTCATTAATTGCTCCATTAACTCAGTGAATTGTTTTAAATCAAATTTTTAAAAGCAATATTTCTTAAATAAATCTGAATCAGGTTTGATTGGTTTCAAAGCATAGACTGCCCATTTCTTATCAGATTATGTTTTTCATCTATGCCCCAGCTTTGATTATAGTTCAATTTGACTTTCATCAACTCAACTATCACACCTTATTTAACATTCGCCTCAAAGCACACCAATTATTAAAAAATATTTACCTTAAATTTAGAGACCAATATAAGCTTATTGAATGGGCTGATGAACATCTACACTAGATAACAAGAGTGGAACTTCCTCAACAATTTATTAATTCATAATATTTAAATAGCAAATATGTTTGATGACAAATTAGTTTATTAATCAATTTTAGTTTTGATTAAATAGAACAGAGTTGTATATCACGCATATCACTCCTGATCGTGAAATAGGGAAAATGTGCTTATTTTCCCCACTTTTAATAATAATTATTTAAGAAAAAATATAATGACCGTTAAATTTTCAGAACTGTTGAAATTTGGTCGATTAAAAGAAAATATATAAAAGCAAGACTGCCCTTTAAAAAAATTATATTATTATTTGGCAATGCGTGCATTGCGAAAAATGGAAAGATTTTTCTAACATCTAAAGGAATGTCCAAAAAAGAATTTTTCTTTGAGTAAAATATTTCACAACTAATTCAAAAGTCTTTCGCTTGGAAACTAGAACCAATATAATTGTGGAATGAAAATGAGAATAATTTCTAACCAATTGGCTATCAAGAATAACATTATAATTTGATTTTTATGTTAAGTTGAGCGACTTTTAGAGGCTTGGAATTTATATGATAGAAGCAAAAATTTGTATAAAGGACCAATCAGGCGTTTCTATAAATGGTTATGGCAAAAGTAGAACTGCACAAATCTTGAGTAGATATTTTAAATACATATAAACAATGAAGCTATGTCTTCATGATATCAAGCTTTAAGCACGCTTAGAAATTAGAAAGAATAAATTTCAAAACAAGATGAGTCAACTTATTGAGAAGAAACAAAGTAAATTTTAATGGAAGGCAAAAAGTTAAGACCAATAACAAGTTGGAATTAATAAACAATTCAAGAAGTATAGTTAATATCAAAATTTAGTTTATTGGTGACCTTGTATTAAATAAAATAGTAACTCTAGCATTTCGCATTTTTATTTTGGTGAATTTCAGAACTTTCATAAATAAATTTTGAGCAGATATGCTCTGAAGTTGTTGAATATTTACCAAAAATATAAATTTAATTAGGTCAAAAGCAGAAAGAATATTAGACATTCCAATTTGTCTAATTAAAGTTACTAAAAATTATATGGAATTAATAGATATATCATCAGACCAACATGTGAATATAAAATAGCATTTCATACAATGCCATGCAAATGTTATTATAACTGGCACTTGTATTTTACAGTAATGTAAATCTAATAAAACAAAAGAATATCTTTAATTCTTTAGTATTTCAGCTATCATGACCTGTGAAATTTTATAATAAACATTTTTCAGAGAGGTTTGATCATCAGAAGTGATCCTGCATGATATATTAGAGATTTAGTATCTCGTTATGCCTCTTGAATATATGTGGCCTTAGAAGATGTAAGGAGCTTACTTTTATATATATTATTCGTTGAATTTTGTTTATAATAATAATCATAAACTTTTCTTTATTACAATTTCGATTAGTAAAGAGTAAGACGGAAGAAGCTTAAAAAGAAAAAGATAAGCATGACGAGAGTATTAAATACATAAAGGACTATCTTAAGAAAAGTCAATGGTTCAACTACTTTAGCTCTAACTATGCAAATCTACATATTTTTTGAATCTTTATTATTAATATCCTTATTTTAAAAATGCTCTCATAACGATATAACTAAAATTGTTGCGAATTTACCATTATTTTTAATTTATCTTAATATTAAAATATTCTATTTATTCCTGAATTCATTAAAATTTTTTGAAAAACTGTTATTTTCATTGACTTATCAAAAAAATTGTAAAATACTCTATTTCACTATTATCTAAATTTATTAATCAGTTTTATGATTTACAATTTACTTAAATATTAAAAAACAAAATTTGATATGATTTTTATATTTTATTTATTATATAATTTAATGAATTAAGGAGATAATTTTTTGTAATTTTTCATCATTACATAGTCAAGAATTAATTGATGGTTTTCGATCTTTTGAATCCTAAAGTTAAGGAGATGAAAAGGGATTTAAAAACCCGTTCAATCAACTATAAAGAGCAAAGAAAAAAATCAGTAAACAGTTATATTAGAAGTAACTATATTCACCTCAATAAGCCTACTAAGGCTCTACTTCAAATTATTTTTCAATGAATAGGTAAAGCTTCAGCATAAATGAAGAAGCAGTATAATTTCAAATTGAGAGAGAAATTCTAATACAAACTTAACTTCAGAATGTTATTGTTTTAATTTAGAAAAAATAACAGATTGCAAAAAGCACACTGATTCTGTTCTTGATTTATTGCGTGGGTTTAATAAAGATAACGAAGCTGCTATATAAGAGGGAATTCAATCCAATAAGTTGCTTCAATAAAGTAAAATAAATGCAATAGAAACACAGGAATACCATTAATTATTGAAAAATGTCTAAAATTTAAAAAAATAAAGTTTAATTGATAAACATTCATTAATTTAATAAGAAATAAAATAAATATAGGATGAATATATTGAATATAGATAAAATTATTAGCAAAAATATGAAATCACCCAACAATAAAGATAAGTAATAGAGGGACTTGATGGAAAGAAAGCAAAATAAAATTGAAATTGTAGGAATAATCAACTGTTATATACAATGCAAATGCATTAAAACTTTTAGAAGAAATGCGTAATAAGGATGATCCAAGAGATTTATTTTAGTACCACTTTGAGTAACGATAACATTTAATTCGATACAAAAAGAAGTTATCCTAGTCTGAGGCCCACTCATCAAATCAAGCATCTATAATGAATATTTTTGCTACATAAGTAGGTTAAGTAGCTCAGGAAATAGTTGAGGCTACAATAGAAGATGAAATTGATTTGAAATTACTAGAATTGATAAAAAATGTAAATAATGAATTGAATGAGTGTATTTTGCAATAGGATTTATTGGCTTTTACAGATCAAGTAGTTCAAAACTATTAAGAGTATAAAGAATAGTTTGATAGGTTAGGAGTTGAGTGTATTTAGTTAAAGGAAAAAAAGTATGAACTTTAGTCAAATATGAGAGAAATAATTTATTGTAAATATCCTGAGACTTCAAATGGTCTCTTACCTTTGAAATTAGAGATTCTTAATTTTTTATTATTTTTATTTATATAAAATTTTTTAATATAATAGGTTTGCTTTTCGATAAAAACTTTTATTGTCTATATCAGATAACTTTAATAGCAATTAGATTACTTTAAATATATTATCAACAAGTGTTGAACTAGATTTAAGGGAATAGCAGAATGAGAATGAAATAAAACGAGTATAAAATGCAGGGATTAGGTTGATTAATTTTTTGAGAAATCATGTGGCAAAGGTTAATCACTTAGTAAAACATATTTAAGAAATTAGTGAATAGTCCCATCTACTATATTTTTAGTATTAGAATAATTAAAGAGTTCTTTATATATAAATGAGATAAATCAGAACACCAACCAAAAAGAAGCCAGCCATGTTTGCTACAACAAACTTAGAATAGAAATAAGATTTAGTTCACATGAAACTTTCAAAATTATTGTCTCAAAGATAAATGCTAAATACGAGTCATATTCCGAAGAAACATGCTCATACGTTAATCACAAATTTTAAATACTTATAATCAGTTCAAAAATTCATTAAGTCTCTCCACTTTGTTGAGGTAGAAAACATATTTATTCAATAAGAGATAGTGGATGAGTAAAAGAATTAAATTATTGATTTAGTTTATCAAAAGAAGTTTAGAAATATTGTGAGGTATATGACCCAGATGAAGAAGCAGTAATGAAGTTTTTAGAAACAAAAAAAATGTTCTTCCAGCATCATTATGATAAAGCACTAGAGGGATTTTGAATAGTGCTCTCTCAAAATTAAGTGATATACACAAGAAGCTAAAATTTACATTTAATAAAGTATTTAGATTGCATATTTTCAGTGAGATTAAAAGGTTTAGATTTTAGTGAAGGAAAGTTTAAAAGTGGATGCGCTTTTAATTGTAAAGAACTACAGATGAAATCATGCTAGCGCATAGAATCAAATCATTTTATTTCTAGTTAACAATCATTTGATAATGTCTCGATTGATCACTCTTAGCATAGTAGAGCTCATGGAGGAAAGGATTTATTTGATTTGTTAAAAAAAATGACTAATGTCTATGATATGCAAGAAATAGTATAGTAGGATTTTGAAGATGTAACTTAAGTTTTATTAGTATAAGAGTATTGACAAAGAGAGGGATCGATTGAAATAATAGTAATACTTTATTAAAAGTTTAGTTAATATAAGAAATAAAACACAAAAGAATTTAGATGATGATGTATTTTACAGACTAAATCCTTAAAGGAAAAAATCCAAATAAAGAATTTAGAAATTAGTCGAGTATTTTGAGACATATGAGGATCAGTAAACTTTTATAAATATTTGCTTAGGTTCAGCAAAGAGCAGCTGTTCAATTGATTAAGACATTTAGGAAATTATTCAATTCTTTAGATAAGAAATAAAGTGACACCTAAACTCAAAAAAAGATATAAACTAAATCATTTTAAACTAACTTTAATCAACTGCCTAAAATACTTTAACTGTAGGAGATGATGCGGAGGCTAAATGGAAGAAAGAATGTAAAGCCAAAAAAATTTTGAATGGAATTTCAGTGAAGGAAAATTAGATGGAAAAATTGGGGTCATTAGAAGTTATTTGATAATATAAATAATTAATATGGATAGATTAAAAGATATTGAGAGTATGGCGCATGGACATGCTGGTGCTTTAGCTGGCCTCTTTTCTACTTGCCTACTTTATCCTCTAGAAAACATAAAAACAAGAATGGCAGCATCCTAATAGAAAGAGGCCATCCAAGAGGTTATTATTCAAGTGTGGGATTAGGAAGGGGTCTGGGGATTTTTTAAAGGTGTCACTCCTCTAGCTTTAGGCAACTATATTTCATATGGAGTCTACTTTTTTTGGTACACATATAATATTTTATCAGAAGGTATGAGTATTTTAAACATTTGTTTAAAACAGATATTGCTAATTCATTTGACTTAATTAAGCCATCCTTAGCATCAGCTATTCTCACAACATTTGTAACAAATCCATTTTGGGTTGTGTAATCAAGGATGACAGTCAGCAAAGATAATCTGAATTTTTTTTATAAGACTAAGCAAATAATTGAAAAAGAAGGATGGGAGGCATTAATGAAAGGTTTATAAGCCTCACTGATATTAACAATAAATCCGATAATTCAATTTGTCATCTATGAAGCATTCAAAAGAAGACTTTAATATGTAGAAAATTAAGCTTTAGTTAATTTTATTGGAGGAGCAATATCAAAGGCCATTTCCACAATTTTAACATATGTTTAAATTTTATTCTGCAATATTAGCCTTATCAGCTTCTGAGGACCAAAATACATGTAAAGAAAAATAGTTCAAAATCCTATTTTTCAGCAGTAGAAAAGATTCTCAAAAATGAAGGAATTCAAGGATTATTTAAAGGTGATCTATTCTCATTTACTATTAGGATTGACACCAAAATTGTGTTAATCAGTATTAAATTCTGCATTTTTACTTATGTTTTATGAAAAAATATATGAGATCATCAAATAAGGTATAATCCTTATCATTATTGAAATTTTAAAATATCGCAAAAAATTAAGAAAACTTTAAAAGCTAAAATGATAAACGAAATTTAATTTATTTATGTTTTTATCTTATTTAATTCAAGCAATTTATTAAAGTTTTTATTTGTATAAAGAGTTCAAAAAAACTCTTGATGGGCATTTTTTTGGATTCTTATCATCAAAATCTTTTTAAGTAGTTGAATTAAATTAACCATCAAAAGCTGGAATCATTCTAACTTTCTAAATGTATGAGTTATTAAATTTACTTATTCAGAGTCAATTTTATTCAATTTTCCAGTTTGATAAGGCTTATAAAAAGCACTATTTGTAGATTGATGAATAAAAGGCAATTCGGGTGATATTGGACTTTTAAAGCTGCTTTTATTTGCAGTTGTTAGAAATTCTTCTCTTGGGATGGGCTTTTTATAAAAGTTATCCTGATAGGTTGAATGAGTAGTCATTGGCATGTCTACTACAGTAGGATGATGAGGAGGATTAATCTTAAGAGAAGACATTCCACCTCCAGCGTAGTCAAGCTAATATAAATCTGAATTATGTTACCCTGTAGGCTGAGGAACTACTGAATGGAATCAAAAACACTTTTTGTTCAGGTTTTAAAGATTCTGCTGGCTTAGCATCAGTGTGAGCTTAATATGTGCTCTAAAATTTAATTAGTATTTTAGTACTCTTTAAATTGTATCAATATCCATTGGCAATTAACTCTTGTAAGTTACATTATGATCAATAAGAGGAATTTACTTCTATTTGCCATGAGTGATAAAATCCCTTTAATATAATGATTCTTATCCTTTCTTAAAATCATTTGACAAAAGCATTTTTGGACATTTGCATTATCCACATATGCATCTGCCACAAATACAATCCCCTTTGAGATGATTGAAGAATGCTTCGTTTTTATCCAATAGTTTTCCAAAATGAGTTGTCAATAATTAACTCTAATAATTATTGGATTAGAGAGTCGAATAACGTGAATTTGTAGGCTAATCTTACTCACTCATTTTTATAAAATTTAATAAAATATTTATAATTGTATGTTCGTTTTTAATATTTCACTTTTTGTTTTGGTGTTCAAAACTTTTATAAATAAGATTCAACTAATCTTCCTAGTTCTTCTTATTCATTAATTTACTCCTTTTATTTCAAGCTCTCCTCTATTTGCCCTAATTATTGAACAAATTTTAAATTATTATGAATATGGCTTTATACTTAAGATTCAGATATTCCTGATTGTTAAATAATCTCTTGCTAATTTTTCATACTATCGTCTAATAATTATAAAAATTCATCAGTTTTCAGAAGTTACAAGGCATCCTTAAATACCTAGGCTTCAACAGCCTTTTTTTATTCCCCAGTACTTTTTAATGGTAAAACATCATTTATCAATAATTCATATTAATAAATTTTACGATTTTTATCAAATAGATTTAAGGATTCTTAAAATACCAATTTATATGTATATTCTGGATGTTTATCCATAAAGTCTATGAACTCTCCCTTAAAGTTTTCTTGTTTGACTAAATTCAAAGATTCATTCTAAACATTGATAGTTTTTTCAAGTGATTTTTTGATTAAATCCTTAAAAATGGGTTGCATTAGCTTCCTTAAAAGGTTGAGGTCTTTTTATTTATCAAAATATTAGGCGCCAATAAGAGCCTTTAAGGACTAAGACTAAATTTTTTGGTTGTTCCTATAGGATTAAAAGATAGAAATACTTCAAATCAGAATTTTGGTTAATAGAAACAAGCATCTTTTCTTTTAATCCTAATTGAATAGCAACTTCTGCTAAATTCTTTTCAGTCAATAATTACTGCTTTTAAGTTCTAATATCACTGTAGGATGTGAAAGTGTTTTGATCTTTATTTGGTAAACTATAATAAAGTTGAATTCTGAAATTCATACTCTTGAAATGTGAAAAAATCATGAAAGTAGAAATCAAAAAGATCTGAGCCTAATTCAATTAAATTTTCATTAATGCCCTATTTTAATGGATTATCTTTATTTCTTGCAGTATATTCCTAATTATATTGTTTAAATGTCATGGCCTTATTAAACAATTCAGGGTAGTTAAACTCTAAAACTTTGAAATTTTATTTAAGTTCTTTAGGCTGCATATTGATATATAATTTTAGAGTTAAATTAATTCAATCATATTTTTCTATGATAGATAAGAAGGTAAGCAGAATCAATGCGAGAGATTTAATCATATGAAAGTCTTTGGATTTCATCATCATTGAATAGGAAAAACTAAGTTGTTTATAAGTGAGTACAATTACTTATTAGTTACGCTTCACTACTGCAACATAATGTCCTTCGTCTATGGTGCCAGAATGAACAATCATGGCCGATAAATCATATTTGGTATCTGTAATGTCTGTGCAACAATAACTAAGGTAGATTATAGCGATAATTTATACTTTTTGATATTGATTTCCATATCTATATTAACAGGCTCTTTTATTTTCTTTTTTAGAGGGTAGTTCTGAAATCTTTTGAGATGCAAAATAAGTATATTAGGTGCACTGGAGATTTTGATTCCTCTTTTAATGTTTTTGGATTATTAGTTGCATACAGAACACCTCCATTCTCCATCAATAATTTCTTCTTTGAAATAATTTGAAAGACATTCGTTGATGGTAAGTTTTCTTTAGATGAAACTTTTACTAAGTAAAGGAAGACTAAGATCAAAATAAACTTCTTAGTGAGTAATAGTTTTATTGCAATAAGGGCATTTCATAAAGGAGGTAATTTGACCTTGAAATAACTCATCAATAAATGTTGTCGTTTATAACTAATTTTTCAGAGAGAGTTCTTCTTTAAATTATCAAGAATGAACAATAAGAGTTCAGAACTGTCGTGCATTTCATAGATAGAGAAATGCTTTTCCAGAATCTTAATCAATTCATTAGGGCTAACTCTTCCTTTATAATGCTTTTTATTAGCCTTTTTGAGCAGAAAAGTATAGGCTTATGTGAAAAGCTGAACTTCTTAATTGTAAGAATATAATAAGAAATGATTAAGCTGACGGATTCCCATTAGACACTGGAGAACACTGTTTAGATAACAAAAGTAATTCTCATTTTCTAATCCCACAATCTAGATCTCTTTTACGGGTAATTGACTCAATAATCTAAACTAATTTTGTTTCTTATCCAAATCAACTATTGGAGGAGATGAAAATCCTCTCAATGTCTTTTCTAAATTTATTCTATCTAGATCATGAATGGTCAGCATTGGACCGCCCTTATAGATGTGAACCAGCATATTCCAAACTTATTCATTGACTAAAACATAATCTTTTTCAGAAACTAATTCTTTTATATTTCTAAGTTTCTCAACTAATATGTTATTAGTGATTTCTCCAGGATGGATGCGTTCATCCTTTATATAATTTGAGTAGGCAAATGCCCAATTGAATTCAATTAAATGAGTTTTCTCAGGCAATTCTATTAATCTCATTACTAATTCACGTTCTTATTCAATAGTTTTCCTGCCATCTATAATGAATCTCTCGACATCTTGGGAACTAAAATTCATTTTATCAGATGTGCCCTCTATATTTGTTAAATTTGTAGAATGTTGATCCTATTCAATAGATACGCGAATCTAATATTTGGTCTAGTTAGGTTTTTGCTAAATTGACTACTGATTTTAGTTTTCCCTTCTTTTGGCTTTCTTGTTACTATTACAGCAAATAAACATTTATTAATTTATTATTAATAAAGTATCAAAGACTATAAGTTGCATGTTACAAAATAATTAATCATCATCAGTCTTAAAATCAGAATTTATCAAATATAATTGTCTGAATCATCATCCAAATAAACATTTAAGTGATAAATAGATAATTCAATAAATTATATTAATTTTATTATCCTTATACTCACAACAAATATCTATCGTGTGGTACTCTCTTTGTTACATTTTGTTGAAGTCCATACTATAAGATTGTAACTCCCAAATCATGTAAAAGGTAATCGCTTATTTTCACATGTGGATCATCGCCTATTCAAAATCAATATCTATAAATCGTTATCAGCAGGCATTTCAGTCAAGTATCTCATTCTCTAAAATTATCTATTGTATGTATAATCGCCTATACTATTATATGTCTTCATCTCTAACAGTATTCCTCCATTACCTAATTATAAAATCACAAGTTCTACCATTCTCGCCAAAAATAAAGCCTTTTACTACTCCATCCACAACTAGCTTGTTAACAAAACAACCTCCAAGAACACCTACAATGTAAGGCAGAGACTTCTTTAATGTCTTGAATGTGTAATTCAATTTCACCATATCCAAAGAAGTAAATGTTTGTAATCATTGTGGAGTCATTGTTCGTGGATTAGGCCAAAATTTGGATCTACAACATTTGGAATTTTGAATTCAGCCAATTTACACATTAATTAATTAAAATCACATTCTAATCAAAAACTATATTCTATTTTTAACATATAAACATTTCATGTTTTTTAAACTATCCCCAAATAATCTATATATTATCCTTAATAAGGATTTGTTATAGAGATGAATGACTTTAAAGCATTATTTTTAATTTAAATTTATATTCTTTAGTTAACTAATAACTACATCTAAATAATAGTATGAACAATAATTTAGAACAATTGAGATTTTATTCAATCAATCCTTCATATTATGAACTATTCTAATAGTAACAAATTAAACTTGCCCAATTGGTCATTCAATCCTAATCAGAAAAATAGGTGTTAAAATGATGTTCGAATAAATTTTACTTAAATTTTCTTCCCTTGCCTCTAGCAAAGAGATTATATACTAATATACTAATATATTAGAAGGATTTTTTATTTATTTTAATAATTTCATTAATCATTTAGTACTCTCGAAGCTATCTATTAAATTAAAAGGGCTTTAACAATAAATTAATCTAAAATTATTAATGATTATACATTTAATTAACTTATTGTAATTTATATCTTAAGTTTATAATAAAATTATGTATTCCCAAACATTAGAGGGCTGTAATTAATAAATTAACTAACAATAAATCTAAAAATAACAATAGATAGTAAATATTCCTTTATTTCAGATAGTAATAAATTTAGCCTTTCTTTTTTGTATCTATTAATTATTAGATTAAATGGGTTAATTGAGAAATTATAACATGAAATTTATCTAGAATTTAATTTAATCTACATGAAATACTTTTAGGATTAATTGGTTAACTGATTTTATAACACTTTTATCCTATCTATTGGTTGCTATAATGCTTTCCAAGATTTTCATAAGTGATTGAAATTTAAATACCTTAGTTTAAGAAAGTTGATGATCCTCATTATCATGCTTTCAGGGTTAGTAATTACTTGATGTTTCTTTAGATATTTAGTATTTGAATTGATACAAAGGTCATATTTTGATTTCCAAACCTACTATGAAAAAAAGGATGTTATAAAAAGTTCAAAATATCAATGTATTAATTTAGTAAATATATAATCGAATATTTAAAATAAAAATTGGAATGTAAAGAAAAGAACTTGAGAAGCATCTGAAAGAGATCAGAGAGGAATTAAATTAACTGATACCGAATTATCTTGACGAAGGAATATTGATTAATTAAGTGAGTGCATGAAATATTTCATAGATTAGTAGCAAAGTTTAAATCGAATTGTCAGAAGAGTTCAACATTCAATAGGATTTTGAATTGAATTTTAAGTCAGTATTTTTAGAATTCATTTTCAATCTCCAGAAACAGAAAATGATTTAAAAACAGATATTCAATCCACCAAAATCGATTAGCGATTTATTTTTAGGTAGCTATTTTAATTTAGATGATGTGCCAAAGATTAATCGACACCCTATTTTAAAGAAAATAATCGATCATATAAATTAGCGTATAAATCATTTCTTTCAACATCAAATATCAACATTGAAATTCTTAATTGATTAACAAAAATTGATCGATTCATCTAGTACAAGATCATCACCGATAGTAATTGATATAGAAATTGATTCAAATCAAAAAATCCAAGAAGAATAATAAGAGAAAGTGTTAACACAAGAATCAGAATTGATTCAACTAGCTTAATATCAACATCCAACTTAGGAACAATTGAATTGTCCATATTGTGTTTGTAAGAAGAGTAATCAGACAGTGTTGAAATCATTAGCATTGAGATGCGCAGTTTGCAAGAACTATTTCCATAGTTCATGTTTACGAATTGAGAAGCCTAAGAAAGTGTTTGTGTGTCCAGAATGTATATTAATAGGAATAGATCCATTACACGAATTAAAAGAGTCAATTTTAGACCCTGTAATATTCTAATCAGTGGAAGGGAGGGCAAATTAGTTTACTCAAAAATTTCAGATGAAAAAAGGAATACCTTCAGAATAATTAATAGAATTGAGATCCATTAAAATAGATGGATAGTATGAGGATATATCATGGCCTGATTTAGGGGATTTATAATTGAATGGAAAAAAAATTCAAGAATTCAGACCTTTAGCTAATAATAGTTGCTTGAAAAAAAGAAAGGATGAAAAATTGATGCTTAATATTGAATTGGGACAAGTTAACCTTCTAACTATAAGAGAATCGAATGGAACTCCTGAAATGAAAGCCTATCGAATAAATTAAGGGATTCCATATATGTTAGGAATATTCCAAGTCAAAGTCTATAAATTAAGTGAATTTATTAAAAAAGTCAAGATGGACTAGAGTTGTTTATTAGGAATAGAATAGAGCAAGAAATTTATACAATTGTCAATATTATAAAATTAATTTGATGAGGTGACGATGGAGAGCATAAAGGTTAGTTTGGATTGTGTCTATGATCTGAATTAAATCTAGACTCCAGCAAGAGGCAATATTTGTGAACATATTTAGTGTTTCTCATTAGAAAACCTTGTGACAATGATGAAGAATGTTACTCCCAGGAAATGGAAATGTCCAATTTGTAAATAGATGATTCTTGGATTGTAGGTTGATGCATATTAAATGTGCATCCTTACAATAATCAAGCAGTACAACCTGAAAATTAATGAAGTTTCATTTAATTAGTTTGTAAGCTGAGTGCTTAATTCTTTAGGGCGAAGTAGAGAATCCTGAATTGAGAGAACTATTGAAATAACAAGAAACTACTCTTCCTGACTCTACTCGGAGCAATAATAATCGAGTTATTCAATTAGAATAGATCTCACAGCGCATTTTAAAAATTTCCAATCAAGTTGTTGCAGAACCCAAAAATAAATATAAACCACCACCTCCATTACCAGAACCAAAGCCAATTAAAAAAATAGGTGAATCATTTTCTGATGCTATTCTCATTGATTGATTATGTAATAAAATCATAAATTATCCTTTCTCTTTTGAATCTCAATTTCATAATGTTATTCTTCATCTCCATCCAAACCATAATCTATCTTTTTTTTATGACAAACGTAGAAATTATATATAAAATAGCCTAATCCACCTAACAAAATCACTACTACTCCATATACTAAACTTTTACTAGGCCCTATTTTTATATCTAATTCAACCTTCATCTTCTTATTATTTTTGTGCTCCTAAATTTTCACTTTGAGCCTTAGTATCCTCTGTTTGAGCAAGAACAATCGATAATGCTAAAAACAATATATATTAATTCTTCATTTTTAAATTAAAGTAATATATTCCAAATTTCCATTTTACAATATCCATCCTCCGTCGCTAACACTTATTTTCTGCACATTTTCATTTCCTTTAATTCTTTCCTCTTTTGTAAAGGGAACTATGAATTAAGTGGATTCAACAAATAACGTAGCTATATAGGGATATATAATTTAAAACATTATTTCTTAAACAATTCTCTCAGCTTTGGGTCTTTTACAGTTATTGATTCCATAAACCCTAATACGCCAACATCAAAGAAATTTTGATATTTCTTCTTCCCATACAATTTATCGAAATCTTCAAAGATTGGTATAATTTTTACTTTTAATTTTTAAAAAGCTATTACTTTAATAATATAAATACTTAATAAGGGATCTTATTGAATTTCAACTATCATATTGTCTTTGGTAATAACTTATTTAATAGATTTATCTGTAATGGTAGTATTTAATTCAGATATATTGGTATCTTCTTATTTATCTAATTATTATTATTATTCTTATTATTCTTGTTATTATTATTCAGTTTCTTTTTCCTATTCTTATTATTCATTTTCTTCCTCTTTTTCATCTATTTTTTCTAATCCTTCTTCTTTTTATTTTTCTTCTTTTTATTTCTATTTGTTATCTTATCTCTCCAAATATTCATCAACATGGATATGATAATCAGTACCATTATCAAATTTTTAAATCATATGTTAAATATTGAATTCTGAAACAGTTACCGCATGAGATACTTATTGAGTATTTCTTACTTTGAAGAGCTATTCGTTTTCAGGTTGAACGCTGGTATAGATTCCAAATGCAATGTAAGGAGAGACGACTATGTCTCCCCAATAGCCTCTAACCAATAAGCTGTCTTTAGTTTATTTATGTTTTCCTGGTAGATAACTTGCCAGGGTCCTGTTAGGTGTTGGATAGCTGGCATATCGTGATTCAAAGGCAACTCCAGATTGTCTCCATTCTTTATAATGAATGAAGTGAACAATGGGTGCAAAATCTTTTAAGTTCATCTGATAATCCCAATCAATCATGTTAAGACGATGATCAAATCTAATGCCATAATGATGTCTTAATCTTTGATCTCTAAGTTTTTCGATTTTGAATTCTTAGTATGAATACCATGATCTGATCACTTCGGTCATTTCATCTCTGTCTTTGAATTTCAATTCCCTGAGATCCACCATTTAATTAAGCGCGGATGTAAATTTAGTTTCTTTAGCAATCAAATCATCTAAAAATGGAATGACCTTGTCAATGTAATTGGTTGTAGATTCTCTTAAGAAAGTGTTTCCAAAGACTTCTAGAAACATATCACTTCTTTCTCTGTAGGTAAAATTCCTTGTGTGCATGATCAATAATAACAATAATGATCTGCATACGGTCTCCTTATTTTTCTCATGAATATAAAAATTAAGCTAGATACTAAATTCAACTCTGTACTTGTAAATCATCTCTATTATGATTGCATAAGCAAGTTTCAAGAAGGTGACGCAAATCACTTACTCCACTCAATAATATATTGATGGTCCCGCTCATTTGAGGAGTAACAAGATTCAATTGCTTGGAGTGACCCCAAAATTAAATGAAACCCAAAGACGATGCATAATCACTCATTTTTTATAATTAATAATTATCACAATTATATAAATTATTCCAACCATTAAGCAACTTAAATGACATTCTCTATAGGCAACACCTTTTAAACTATGGCATCTAACTTGGCATGGATCAATTTGCCCTCCTTCTATTCCAATTTCTTGATAATTCTTGCACTCAAAAACATATCAATGGCCAATATTTAAATTGTGTTATTAGTGATATGTCTCATTTTCAGTATTGAATCTTCAAAGTTATTATTAATATCCTCTAAATGAGTTGTTTGAGGCATAGAATCACCAGATACAGGATGACAGTACTTCTTATTTTTCTATATTAAGTTGCTGGCTTAATTGGCCAGATTTTGAAAGCCAAATAAGGATTGCTCATCTTTTAGATATTCTTCATAATACTCCTATAATTTAGTTAATTTTGGATTCATCAATCTTTGAATTCTTCTCTAAAATAGTAGATATAGAATAAATACCTCAGTAATAGCTCCGATTTCAGAGACAGCAATGGCCAAATAATCAATTAATAGTAATTCTGTTTCATTATTGTTTTATTCATTGTAGAGGATATCTTAAATTTTTTTAGAATTGTTATCAAATTCAAATTCATATGCTCTTTAACCTATTTCCTGGGATTCAATTTTATTGATAATAAATTTAATTTAATCTAATGCCGCTCCAATGACTTATGGAATACATCTTGTTGAATAAGCGTCTTGGAGAATGTTATGAGTGATTCTCTTTAAACTTAAATTTAAATCTGATTCTTCATCATCCACAGTCAATAGATTATACAATTCTTAAGCCACTTCAATTTGGCCTTGATGTTATTTGACTTCATTCACCAATTATGTGAATGCACAGATAACTCCATTGGTGGCTTCAAAAGATATGGAAGTTATAATGAAGGCCATTTTAATACACTTCAAACTTCTGTGTGTATTGTACAAGAGAGTAGCAAATGAGAGAGACTTAGTCAATGTGATGATGATTGTGTCGTATTCGTTTATGTTTTTGAGGACTTGCAAAATAGACCAATTGACACTGGCATCATAATATTATGTGTTAAAATTAGATGATGGTAAGTGTAATTCCGTTTTATTATTAAAGAGTTCTTTGAGTTATCTTAGGGTGTCTAGACTGACTCCACTATTCACGATCAAATTATTAATAAGCACAAACAGTGTGATTTTACATAGATCTTATTGCAATTAATCTGCAGAAGTGCATTCTAATAGCTGCTTTAATTGTTTGGTTTCATAATTTTGGAGATCCTTAATTGGTTAAGGCATTTTCTATCCTAGCAAAGTGTTGAAACCATATAATTGTTGTTGTGTGTTCTGGATGAATGTTAGGAAGGATTCTCTGGATTATTGCACTTGTTGTTCATCAAATTCAAGGGTGACTTGATTTGAGAGGATATCTCCAATTAGGTTTAGAGTATACTTTTAAGGAAGTTGGATAATCATTCTTAAATATATATATAATCAATTATGAGCACTTGATCTCGATTATTAATATTACTTATAACTTTCGATTGCTTAATCCACATTGTATTAAGGGAAGTAATCACTAAACTAATTACTTTTTTCAAAGGATTAGTAAAATTCAATGTTGGGCATTTCTAGAGGATTTCTCATAAATTATTTGGCAGTTTCCCCAGTAAATTTCGAAGATGTGATTCCATATTTAGAGGTTGGTTTGTCCTGTTGTTGTTATTGTTGTACTTGATATTCTCCTTTTTCAGACTCAGATATGCAGGAATTAGATTTTCGATCAGATCTATGAGTCTTAGTCTACTACTACTATGGTGCAGTTGTGTGATATTTCTGATATTTAGATGGAGTGTGCTAACCCTCAGTTTCAATTTGATTCTGTATCCGCTTCTGATGATAGTATACACTGTCTTGCAATTTGGCCTTCTTCAATTAGATGCTTATCAATTCGTCCTTCTCCTTGTTCTACATGGCGTTGTTTGGGTTTGTTTTGCTTCCATTGCTGCTGTAGGGTAATGAAAATACATTGCCACTGGAGTTCTTATCAGAAGATCCATTAAAGTTCTTCCTATTCACAGATGCCTCCTTAAGCAATTGAGCATATGAACTGTGAGAAATTCCACTGGGAGGTTGTTGAACACATTGCACTGGACTGATGTTTGGAATATCTATTAATGGATGGCCTAGCTGTTATTGAGATTACAAAGACTCTCGTAAAGATTACTAAGAAACCATATGAGGAGTTTATTAAGATTGTTATAATGAGTTTTAGCGGTCAGTGTATGGATTGGTCACTTCACGCAAATAATGCTGTTGTTGAATACTGATTATCTCATCTTAATGGTGATGTTCATCAGATATGTCAGATTCAATATTTAACTGTTAATAAAGCAAAGCGTTCTCTTCTATCTTCAACATATAGGACTTACTTCTCTTTTATTTCCTTCTGATTCTCTTGATTGAATGCCTATTCTATACCTCATTAGATTGTATATACGAAACCAAAAAAGATTTCTTAGGAACATAATGTACATGGTCGCATTCATCAATGTCATGAAATTTCCCACATGCGTAACAACGCATTAAACACAAACTATAAACCTCTTGCATGACTATCTAATCCAACATCATCTTATACTTCTGCTTCTCTTAATAGTGATGTTTTATGCATTCCTAAAATCGCTCAAGATCCAATTAAGCTATTTGAGAGTAACCTATTGAAGTGGCACATATATTTGAGTAGGAGTTCTTGAAGAAGGCCTTGTTGTTGAACATCTATCCATCACTCAAAATCTTTAATTTGAATTCGCAACTAGGTTGTGTTCCTTCTGTTCTCTGGGAGATTCTGACTTCTCCTGATATAATCAAATATAATTGCTGATTTGAGGTGCGTTAAAAAAGGATAGTTTAATTAGGATTGTAAGTGTATTCTTGAACAAGGTTGCATATTTCTTTAAGTGTGTTTTCTGAAAATGAAGACTGAAAAATGGGTATTTTAGAGAGGATGGTTTTGTATCTTTAGTATCTGAAATCTTCAACATAGGATTGAGGAAGGTAGTCGAGGAAGTTGAGATCGGTCGTAACTTAGGTGTTCAATTTATTTAGATACGAATTAATTTGTTGTTTGGTAGTGTTTTGAATTGAAAATTAATTCAATTTCCACTTGTCTTTTGTATTGAATCTTAATATGCAATAGCAATAATATATTAGAATGAGAAGCCTTACAATGTAAGTAAGAACATTGGCACTCTCCGATTTATAGAACAAAACCATGAACTCATTAAAGTAGTTTATGTGGTAGTCTTACTGTAATTGAATTATCGATAAGGCTATAAATTATACGAAATGAAATTCCAAAATATAATATATGTACAATGCTAATTTTCCGAAAAGCATCTACAATTCATACAAGACTCTCTTGATCTTCCAGATGTTGATTAGATGCAACAATTGTATCACTGGTAGGTTTTCTGAGAGTAAGCAAAAAATTATGGGCGCTATGGCCAAGAGATCAAATATAGATTGATATTTAAAGTATCTGGCAATCAGATCTTGGATTACATTAATTTCCTCTCCATCTTTAAATTGGGTGAACATAATCTAATTAAAGATGTCTATCAGCCAAAAGGCCAAAAGAATAACTTGATATATTGGTTGCAGATAGAATCCCTTCTCCAAATCGACCAACATAATCGTAATGAAAAAACTTAAGTAAGCACTATATATAGCACTACTTAGATAATAGTATGTATTTTATTTTTTGGGTTTGAGCCATTGAAGTGAAGATACATTAAAAGCGAATTCAGCAGCCTTATCTTGAAGGAAATTCAATTGGAATGAAGGATGAGTGACATTTGTCTTCGACGTAACTAATCTGCTCCATTGAACATTACTATAAGAGTTTTGGACTTTTTCATCAATAACTAATTCTGGGTTGTTAACTTTGGGCTAAATTGCTTTGTGAATCTTTTTGGGATCTTGACTTATTTACATAGACTACTCTTTTATGCTTGGTTCTTCATTTATTAAAAGCAAATCATCTTTCAACTCATTTTGGGGGGGTTATTCTGAGACCAATTACGGAGTTACGCTGGTTGTAGGTGGTGAGCGTAAGTTATCTTGAACTTGATTAGAGGGTCTTCGCACCAATAGTTAATGTGAGTTAACAACAGTCATTTATTACACAATCGGTTGGATTTACATATTGATAGAATCATCCATGGATATCGACATTGATCTGGATGAGGAACCTTATTACCCATTCAAATGAGGGTGCATAAGCATGAAATTTGGATATTTAAATTACTACTTGATAAACAATATTGTGCATAATAATAATTCCATTTAAATAGATGTATTATTTTAATTTAGATTATGAGGAAATGTTTGATCAAATATAGACCTCATAATACGAATTTCATTTGGTCTGAATTCGATCTCTAATTGAAGACTTATATTTATAGAATTAATGAACTATTCAAAGACTTGCAATGTTCGTTGCATGATCATGATTCAATTATTGCCATTTGCATAGATTCAAATTGTGAGGAAGTTCAACATATCTTATGGTAATTGAATTGAATAAAATAGTTTAAAATGTATCATCAGTGATCATCAACATGAATCATAGAATATTTTAGTTATCTAAGAAATAGTGAATAAAAGAGAGAAACTCTTTAGATTGATTTAGTATCTTCACAATAAGGAAAATAGTGATCATCAGTCTAACTTACGTAGTCAAGTTATTCTAATGTAGATGAGTATACTTGGTTATAGGATTGCATTCTAAATGGTAAATAGATTCCATATCCATCTTTGACATTTGACAATGTATTCCTCACAGTATAGGATGCATTCCTTACTAATATGGATGATCTTAAATCACAAGTGGAGAAGAGTGTGCATTCATTGCAATGCAATTCTCAAAAATACAAGAAGATCTAGCAATTCAAACAAAGAATGGATCATTTAATCAAAACTACTCATTCCTAAATATATCTAAATTTTCAATCCATTCTCTATAATGAAACTTAAGAATAGAAATCCACAGATGCCAAATCAATGCCTCAAGCTGCCTTTCTAAATTTATCATAAATAGATCAAAATGTTGAATAAATGGATAAGGATAGTTTTGAAAATATACACATCATAGAGAATAATCTAATAAACACTTCATTCAATGATACTACAATAATTAGTCCATTGATGCCTGTAGTCTAATTCTTAGATAAGACTAACAAGCGAAGTTTTTTGGGGAAACCTAAAGTGAAGTTCGAAGAAGGTGGCAAGATTGTCACAATGCAAAAGAACACTGTTATTATATCCCAAGAATTGTATTGTCAGGACAATATAGAAATACGCATACGGATCTTATCATTTCTGTCTGGTTGTCTGCACTTTGGATTTATTGAGAGAACAACTTATGAATTGACCAAGAATATCGATAATGTTGGGATTTGGGCATGTTTAGATAGTCAAAGTAGTAGTGATCATTCGAGATTGGGGAAAGTGCAGGAATTCTGCTTATAAATTGATAGCATTGTGGGTTTGAATTTAAACTTTGTGGATGATGTAGTTAGTTTGAGGTTGTTTACAAGAGATGGCATTTTGATTTTGTTTTAGAAGAAGGGATGTTTGATGAAGCAGAAACAATATGTTTATATATCATGTTTGGAAGGATAGACGAAATTAGAAGTTTTAAATTGATTAATTAATTAACATTCATTATTACAATTTAATTTTATTCTGCAATTTGAGCATATGACTACTTATGAGGTTGATCCACTATTATTACTATTACTCATCTTGGGCAACTAAATAAAAAATGGAATCATGAGTTTGGATGCTCTACTATTTTTGTGATTTTTACAATCGAATTCACTTTTTGTAATTCTTGATCATCTGCCTATTTGATTGAGACAATGTGATTGAGATCAATCACTTCTGTGGGATTATTGTATTGTTATTACTTCTTGAAGGTGTATAAAGTGAAATTAGTTAATACGACCCAGCGTCTAATAAATTAGATTCCTGAACTTACTTATGCCACTTCTTGAGGAATCTCGATTACTTATCCATCCAACCCTCCTTCACTATCTATTTCAAGTCTTCGAACTCATACTTAACATTTGCTTATTAATTCATAGAAACCAATTTATTTATAAAATAAATACATGTTAGCTTAACTCATTACACTTAATAATTTAACATCAGAATCTCTCAACATTTCCAAATCTCTCTTTAAATTAGGCAGAGATCCAACAAATGACAAACAACTCACCAACAATAAAATCAGTTTTCTCCACTTGTAGATTGAATTTGAAGAATCTCAATTTACAATCCTTGACAACTCTATAAATGGTACTTTCCTTAATGGAAAAAGGATTGGCAAGGGTAACAAAGTGATAATCCAAAACGGAGACACTATCCACATCTTACCTCTTGATCGAGTTCAACCTGAAGAAATCATAGGATTTTAATTTCTTACAGATAAGATCAAAGATTCCCGATCACATTCTGATGAAATTTAATCTATAAATCATAATAAATCTAAAGATGAAATTGTGTCTAAATTAAACACTCACAATCAACAATTTGAAGAATTGGCAGATGAACTAATATGCACAATCTGTAATGATTATTTGTTTGAAGCTGTCACTACCAATCCCTGTAATCATCATTTTTGTGGAGCCTGTCTTTCAACATGGCTAGAAAAACAATTACATAATGACTGTCCAAATTGTAGAGTTTCCATTAAGTCAATCATGATTGCAAGAATGATGAACAACTTAGTTGAAAAATGGTTAAAGTGTAATCCATCCCAAAACAAAACTGCCACTTTGATGGCCAAAATGAAAGAAGAGAATCTCATTTACAAAAATCCCAATTATTATCTCAACTTCCAAGAAGAATATGCTAAAAAGAATTAAAATTAATTTGATCAACAAAATGAGTCTGACGAATTCTTAAGCAACGATGATGATTTCGATGACAACAATCCTCAACTCTATCAAAATTAACTGGTACTCCCTAACAATGCTGTCCAATTCCAACTATTCAACCCACCACCACCCCAACAAATCTAACCTGTTCAGCCTTGTAAAAGTTGCAATGGATAAGTGTGGAAATAATACTAATGCACAGACATTCAAATTCATATTGGATGTTCATCATGCGGTCGGTTAATGCCCAAAAGATTGCTAAGTAAATATTTGTCATTTAATCTTTCAGCTGAGTAGGAGAATGAATAATTGTAAATGATGTGTTGCATTTGCAAAGTCTATGATTGTAAATTCTATTATGGAGATTGCAACAAGCCAAATCTTAATAAATTGATGTTGGTCAAAGACATTCGTGATATGGTGCAAATTCCACAGAATTTCATCAATAATGTAGAATATCAGAGGATTATCAATCATCTCAAAGACAACTAAGCTCCCTTCATCTTTGACTTTATGATGGAACACTATATTAATAAAGGAGACTTTTACTTTGAACAAAACAAAAGAACCTTTAATTACCCATTGCAGGACTTGAATGTCAAAATCACACCTGACACTGTATTTGCATTGTTCTATTAATTATTAGCCTGTATGTTGGCAATGTCACAGGAAATTAATTAATTTCATAATTTTCAAATATGTCCAAAGCTAGAAGTACGATGAACCCATCTTTTCCTATCCAGACTGCTTTTATGGAATAAACTGTAGAACCCAACATTGGAATCAATTTCATGCCGGCAAATACAATCATATTTGTGAACAGACTAAATTCCATTGAAATTAAATTAAACCATTTATTATTATTATATAACCGAAATGAATTAAATACAAATAGATGCATTAAGTGAACTCACCATCACTCTGTTGAATGTACATCAAATATCAATATTAGACTCTAAGATTAGAACTCAGACCAGAAGCGAGTACGGTTGAGTCATTCCGTAACCTCATCCTATTATTTCAAGGAACTGAAGATTGGGTCTAAATTAATAGTGTATAATTATTACCTATGACAGACAGCTCCATGGAGTAGACTAGTTTAACAATTGCTAAAGCCTAAGAGATTGATCAAGCTCATCTAAAACCATTACCATTATGATCTCTCTTAGAATCTCTACCTCCTAAATTATGAAATACTGGATGATCACCCTCAAAATGAGATTGAAGAAACACTCAATAGAATTGTTTGTGCCTTAATTAGTTATCATTACTAAGTTACAATCCCTGATCCTCCTTAAGTTAGTTAGGCGAGTCGAACCACGCAGGAGAATTCTGAATCTTCATTAATTATCCCAGAATAGACACGAGCAAATCATCTCACGACTAGCTCTTCCATATCTACAATGATCCCTATTGAATGCCAGAATGAATAATACGCGGAATCCTAAAATACAAGAAGAGCGAAACTAATTCTTGACAAACTCACACATCAAATTAATAATAGTGTTGTAGGACATTACAATAAGTTATTTCAATATTGACACACAAGTTCATTTAGAATAGATATAATTACTATAATATAATATTTTAATTACTATAATGCGCTCATAAAAATTAATTTTATTATAATTAAATGAAATAGAGATTTTAGGGAAAAGTTTGTCTTGTCACAGCCTCCTCAACTGGTATCGGTTTGGCAATCAGTGAATAATTTGCCAAGGAAGGAGCTACAGTTATTATCAGCTCTAGAGACAAAAAGCACATTGATGCTGCAGTTGAGAAAATTAGAAATTCCGGAGGAAAAGCCGAAGGATATGCATGTCATGCTGGGAAGATTGAGGATCTTTAAAAGATGATTCAATTCATCAAGGAAAAGTATGGTCGACTAGACATTCTTGTACCTAATGCAGCTGTGTCAACCCATTTTGGATTCGCATTAGACATGACTCCATAATAATATGATAAACTCTTTGAAGTCAATCTAAGAGGAGTATATTTCCTAATTCAAGCTGCTTATCCCTTACTCAAAGTAATCATAATATTCATCTTCTAAGGAGAGTAAAGATTCCAATATTGTTATCATTTCATCCATCGGAGGATATGAATCAGAAATGGGTCTGGGAATGTACAGCGTTACCAAGACAGCCTTATTGGGGATGACTAAGGTTCTAAGCAGGGACTTGGCTCCAATTAGAGTGAATTGTTGTGCTCCTGTATTTGATGTTAGTTATTTTTCTAGGGTTTAATTAAAACTAAATTTAGCTCAGTTTTATGGGAAGGGAAAGAACAAGCAGCTACTGAGTTTATGAAGGTGGAAAGATTGGGATTACCAGAAGACATTGGAAATGCAGTAGCATTTTTAGCTTCATCAGAGGCTAGTTATGTGACTGGGGAAACATTAATAGTGGCTGGAAGAGCATCTCCTAGATTGTGAGAGTCTAAGTTATTAAATTAATTAGTCAAATTATTAGATTCTTTCGAGTCTCAATTATTTTTTATACTGAAAATATTGCCTCTTCTCTAAATTACAAATCGACCTGCATTAGATTTTATGGAAGGCTTTCCTCCTCGTCCTAACTGCAAGCTTCTTCATCCAATCTAAATGACTAAATCCTTGTTCTCTATGCCAATTTAGCCCTGAAAGAATTCGCCTAGCAAACTCGTTTTAATTTTTTTTTCTTTTATTTGATTGTATTTGTTGTACTGATATTGGATATGGTCTCGAATATGAGTCTCTATTCCTATTCTGAATCAAAAATACTCTAAAGAGTATCTAGACTGTCTGATTCCACTTTCTATTACTGATTTGAGATAGAGTAATGATTGGATTGCACTCTAATGCTTTTAATTTATTGGATTGATGGTTCCTGTTCCACAAGCTAGGAATCAAGTGATTCATGGTCAGATTAATTAATCATTATAACTATTAATATAGTTTGTACAATATAAAATAAAATAATAATCTACCATTAGGAGAAGTATGAATATATAAATTTAATCTTTGGCTCTAGAATATATTGCCAATACCAATTAGTAAAATAACTGAAAATTAATAAAAAGACATTGTGTAATTTAGTTTGATAAGAAACTTATACAAATTCATGTCTTTCAAAAATGACTCAAAATTATCTATTCTTCAGATTGGGGAAATTCCGATATTGACCATTGTTTTTCAGAGGCAATTTATTTTTTGACAATATAATGTTTGGTTACTTTGTATTCCAATTGCACATTTTATTGGCTTAGAATCTTTAAAGAGTACGAGGAGGTCTCGTTTTAGTTCAATTCTATAGATATGTTGGATAATTTGTTTGTCAAAACATTGATTTCGTGTTCAAAGGATATTGAGGAATTCTTAAACTTAGTGATCTACTCGTCTAACTTTTCTTAATAGGCTTTAAGCAATTGAGGGAGGATAGGCACATCATCATAACATTTTATAAAGAGTATGTGTAAGTATTTATCGGTTAAATTTTGAAAAATCTAGCATAATTACCTCTGATCCAAATGAGGATCCCTTCTCAGATGTGTTGACAAGTATTATCTGAAGCCCTAGATGGTTTAGAGTATTTAAATGAACACTCTTATAAAAAACTATTGATGTCTCAACTTTTGAAAAATTTATAATTGCAAGAATTTTGTCTCGTAAAAAAAAGTATATGCTAAAGTAGTTATAAAAAACTTTTATATATAATCCCAAAAATCATTTATTCTTTCGAATTCCTCAAAGCTTTTAAACTTCAAATCATCAAAAAATTTATTGATATCCATTTTTTAAAGTCCCATCAGCATTGCATATTGGGCAGCCTCCCTTAAATGGATTTAGAGTTTATTATTAACAATCTTAGAGGCAAAGGATATAACCAAATTTAAATGCTAATAGCCACTGTTTAGTTTGAAAATAAAGATGCCTAATTCCTTAGTAGGAATGAATTGATAGTGTTGATTGATTATCTAATAAGAAGTTTGATTGTATTCCACGAGCATTTGTTAAATCAATTAAGAAGGTAGAAAGGTATGATATAGCTATTCACTTAGAGACCAAATGTCATTCTGCTGAACTAACAAGTTGAGATTGAGAGGGGGTGCTTTCAAACACTCCGTATTCAAAATTCCCTCTAATATTTCGCTCTTTATCAAATAAATACGAATGAAATCCTCTTCCTTCTTCATGAGACAATTGCCGATCATCTTGCTGATGTAGAATTACCCACTCAGGATATTGCCAAATTACAAAGTGATCTCAATGTCAGTCGGAGAATAAGTCAATTTCTGTATCACTATTTCTTTCGATTCGTCCCGTCTCACAAAGATTCTAGTCATAATTTCTAAGTGTTTTGCCATCTTCTACACAAGAGAATCAATCAAGATCGAAGGATCATGCTCAATTAATTGTGCCTTTTAAAAACTATGTGTTCAAGCAATTATACCTAAACGAAACACCGCCTTCGATTTTGTTCACCTCATATTTGATCTCAGTCCGCTTGTCTGTCACACTATAGGGAAACTCGCGATAACATATAAGCTCTCTCGGTAATTCCTTAATCTTGTTCTCCACCAAAGCAAAGCGGTCGTCCCTTATCGATATTATCAACTAATGATTCCAATTATTCAAATTAATTTTCATTAATAATAAAATAATTTCTTTTTATGAATTTCATTAATTTATTCAGTCAAAGCCGACAACTCTTAACACAACTACCGTTGTTCTTATATTAATTTGTTTATTTAATCATCATCAGAATCCATTATCTCTTTCCTCTACGGTAACACATATTTGTCATACTGATTGACCCACTTCTGCAGTTTCCCCTCTGGTACCTTGTACATCGCAGCCATCTTCTGGATTTCCTCTCTCCCTGGCTCAGGTCCCAATTGCTGCAATAATTTGATTCTATCCGAAAATAAAAATTGAGCTTTCGTTTCCATTTTATCTATTTTTAATAGATGACTCCCCAATCTTTTCTCCTTAATTCTAAAAAAGCATTATAAAATTTTATCAAATATTATATCTATTCATTTAAATATTCTAGAACCCAATTTTTGTATACAACCCAATATTATAATATATATTATAATGTATAATTTTTAGGGTAATCAAAAATTGGAAATTGACAATCTAAAACTAGGTTATCAATTTGAACAGAGACTATATTAAAGAGAATATGACTCAGTTAAAATGATGCTTGCTTAATCAGAAAAGGAAAAACAACAAGCCACTCAGAAGTATAATCTGTTAAATTAAAAATATCAAGAAAAAAAAATAATCGATATTTTAGATGAACAATCCTTATAATCTCAAATTAAAAATGATGGAACAAGACTATTCAAAGCAGCTAAATATGCCATTCTAGGTTTAGAGAGAAAACAAGATGAAGTTGAATTACCAAATAAAACTGAAAAGGTCACTGATAAATCCTTAACATCTGATCCTAAAATACAAACCTTTCAAGCTTAAGATTCACAAATTAATGCTCAATTCTCAGAAGATGAATAATCAAAAATCTATTAATCCAAAGATGATCGCAATTATTCACAAAGTCTCATTAACTTCATGAATGAATTAGATTACGAAAGGGCAATCTATACAACGTAAGAAAGACTCCCTGATTATGATCAAATACCTTCAAAATAAATTAAATCATAAGGCTAATCTGCTACAGTATCCTTCATGCAGAAGAACCAACCAAAACATAAAATTTCCACTGAAAGCAAAATCTAATAACTTGACGATAATGCTTATTTCCACTTCACCGATGATACTAGTCGAACTGAGTAAAAGATTAACATTGATCAACAAATAGAAACCCTTTTGGATGATATTTAAGGAATAGTTGCCAGAACTTCAAAACAACCTGAATAAACACTTATCACTCATAAGTTGAAACTCCAAAATGAAAAGCCTCAGAAAGTTAATCCTGTTTAACAAATCCCAAATTTTCATCCTGTTAACTTAGCATTCAATTAAACTAAGTAAGAATAACAATCCACAAAAAGAGTGGCTGATAATTCCAAATAAATTGATAATTTAGATCAATTAATACTTGATCTATGTAATTGATTAAATTTATACTTCTTAAAATTAAGATATATATTGTTATCTATTAAATATAAATACCCTTTTACTGGCAATTTAGTTGATTTGTAGTTTCCCTTTTATATCCTAATATTTATTTATTATAATAAATCATTTTTATAATTTACTACTGTCATATTTTTTGGCGATAATATTGAAAGGGTAATAGTATGTATTAATATGTATTAGAGAGAATGACATACATTTAAGAATATCAATAATGTATTTTTTAATGCAGATAAATTTAATAAGAATTCAATTTTTTTTTTATTACAGATATCTATAGAAAGGGCAATAATTAAAAAGGAAATTTATTGTGAAATACATCTAAATATTCTCAAAAAATATTTTATGAATATCAAACACTCTATTCATATCTAATTTTAAATAATGTATTTATGAAATTTCAAGAGATAAAACACGCAATTATTAAATCGTTTGAATAGACAAATAATTATGGGTGGTCTAAAGTTGATAAATTTGATGCTTATTGCAAATATAAAATTAATTAATTCAAATTGAACTACATATTATAATTCTAACTGTTCTTAAATTTATACTTTAATAATAAAATTGCACTTAGAACATTCTTTATTATTCATTCTGTTTATCTGATAAAATGGAATTTTGAAATTGTATTAAGGTGATTTGAAGAGGTTATTGTTACACTTGAGTAGTTCCATGAAGTTATGTTTGTGGAATACTGATAAATGTGTATAGAGAACGTTTATGAGTGTTTAATTAAGTATTTTGATTAATTTTTATAAGAAAAAAATGTCAGATGATGAACGTTTGTCCCTCCATTCCTACGATCCAATTTAGGATGGGGATGATGATATCGATGAGTTTTACAAGGAATTAAGTTTGCAATTTTATGGGGAAGAGAAAAAAAAGAAGGTATCACTTTTGATGTCAGGTTCAACTTAAGTAACAATCATATTTAATGTTTTAGGAGACCAATAAGCCTAGTAGAGACACATTACCTGATGTCAAGAGAGGTTTCTTATTTGTGAAGTAATCCTCAAGTCGACCGGGTAGTCCGAAATGTGATCGTAATCAGGTGCAAAGGAAATCTCCAAATCAAAAGTTATAGAGCAGTCCCACTACTGTAAAAATGATTCAAACGAAGAAACTAATTTAATTGCTTCAGTCCCCTTACAATAAGAAAAATAAGTAATAACAAACATTTTTGAAGAAATAGATTGACATGATTAAAAAGATTCAGGTATAAGAATTAAAGGAACATTATTATAAATGAGGTTTTATTAATTCTGTTCTCCATATTTAATATATTGAAGTAATACTCCAAATTCTATATCAAAACATCGTATTTATAATTTTAACATATGGGTAAAGCACATAAAACAAAGAAATTTGCAACAATAAAGCGGATGATTTCCAAAAAGGATCCCAGATGTTAAAAACGACATCTTGAACAGCCAAAGGAAGAGAAAAAGAAAGGTGTCAATGATGTGGAAATAAAGGAATTGTATTTTTAATATGTCATTAAATTTTAGACCACAAGAGCCAAGTCACTTATTCTTCAAACATAATCCAGCCCTAGGACCTCCCTATAGAATTCTACTTGATACAAATTTCCTGAACTTCAGTATTTCAAACAAACTAGACATTTTTAAAAATACAATGGATTGTCTTTTAGGAAAATGTATTCCATATATTTCCGATTGCGTTATTGCTGAATTGGAGAAGTTGGGACAAAAGACAAGATTGGCCTTGAGATTGTCCAAGGATCCTCGTTTCGAGAAGTTGACTTGTGATCACAAGGGCACTTATGCTGATGATTGTTTAGTCAATAGAGTGAAACAACATAGATGTTTCATAGTAGCCACTTGTGATAAGGATCTAAAACGCAGAATCCGTAAAATTCCTGGTGTTCCAATAATGTTCATCTAGAATCACAAATATACCATAGAAAGAATGCCTGAAGCATTTGGTGCTCCAAGATGAATTGCTATTATTTTTATTAATTTATATAAATGGCTGAATTAACAAGAGAGGAGAAGAAAGAAAAAAGCAAATAAATGAAAGACAAAATGAAATATGTGGAGCAATAGGCAAGATTCAGAAAGGCCTAAACCCAATTAAGAGAATATGGATTAGAAAATACTACAACTTCCACCAAGCGTGAAATCATGAGGGCTTTGGAAATTGATATGGATGATCAATAATAAAAGCACTATTAAGGACTACAAAAGAAATTAGTGAGAATGAATTATTATGGATCATTTTTTGGGTTGACTACTGCTGCCATATTGCCTAGAACATTTAGAGTTTATCAGAAACTTGGATTAGTATCAAGGTTATTTCTAAATTTTATATTTTAGAGTCGCTCTTTGTGTTGGTACATTTTTGATCACTTAACAGGGAGTGGCATTCAAATACTTGTGTGATGTGGATGATTTCGAAGTTGATTTCATTGAAAAGCACAAAAGCAAATTTTTAGAAACATCCTTTGAGAGTTGATTTAATTTAGTTTTATTATCTTTTAATAATTGTATGTAATATTACATCCCAACCAAAGATGTTTTGGGAGCACTTTCAGACGTATTTTCCAAGTGCAACTACCAATTTGATAGCTCTAAGCGTTCTGAATCATTTGAAAAACTGGCTTCTGCTTTTTAGTCTAAACTCGATACCAATAAATTCAAAAGCAATTTGGATAAGTATATTGAAAAGGTCAAATGTAATAAATTAGCTTGATTTTAGAAAAAATTTAGTCGCAAGATGAAAATGACGGTTCCCTATATCTAACCAGCTAATGTAACGATATATCAAACAAAAATGAATAACAAATGACAGGGTTGTTAAATTCAATACCATCGAAGGCTCCTCCTGAAACCTTTGATCAATAAATACAAACTGATACTTTGATATCTTCAGAAGCACCTGGAGTTCTAGTGGATAATGGTTGTTAAATAATAGTTGAAAAAGTAGAAAATTTAACATAAACAGAATATAATAAGGTAGATGCCACAACCAATACTGTAATTGAAGAGGAGAGTGTAAAAATAAAGAATTAAAATTAACTAAATTTATCTAGTCAAGAAGTCTCTATTCAAGTTTAGAGTCTTTAAATTAAATTACAATAATTCAGATTTTTCATGTCAAGTAGAACAATTGCAGGAAGACTCCTAAAATAATTTGTTAAATTAAAGACTTGAAAATAATAGTGATTAACAACAGTAGAGTTATCATTCATCTGATCTCATTGACAATTTGTAAATTATCCATGATTAAATAAATGAGGAGTGTGTAAAATGTCCATGTGGTAAGAGTTTTCTTTTGAGCAAAAAAAAACTAATTGACGCAGAATGTTAATATGATAGGTCCCCTAATACGAAATAATCGATAAGAATGAATGATTTGGATTTGGAATTAGAGGAGAAGTTTAAGCATATAAGGATTAGAAGCAGATGCATGAGCCAAACCAATTAAATTAATGATAAGATGTAAATTAATGATGAAGATTAAATCACATTTTTAGAAAATGGTAAATACTATCCTTTATAAATTTGATAGAATTATAATTAAAAAGTGAATTATTAGAAACTAAAAATTAAGCCATTTTCAAACTGCACTCTTAGATTGAAGATTTGCATAAATTAATTATTGATCAAAAGGATAGTGCTAGAAATCTCAACAATTCAGATTCAGATATCTCTAATGAAAGAGATGATGGTAAATATGAAAATTTGCAACTATAAATCTAAACTGGTACTGATATCCAAGATCAACTAACTAAGCAGATGATATAATATAGCGAAGAGAATAGGAATCTTTAGGAATAACTCAGAGATGTTAGAGACTAGAATTAAGATCTTAAGGAAGAACTTGATAAATTGACTATTTAATTAACTCAGTTAAAACATTATCAGGCAGAGTAAGAAGAAAATAAAGCCAAAGAAATAGATATCATTAATGAAGACTATTAAGATAAGTTATCTAAACAAAATATGATCATTGATGACTTATAATAATAAATTAGTAGTATCTCAGGCAGCCCGATGGGATTAAATCAATTGTCTATGCCTTAAACTATGAAATACATTTCCTAACAATAATAAACTCTGGGATCAGACTCATAATAATCAAAAGGATCAAATTCTAAGACTTAAGAGGAAAAGCAATAATTTATGAGAAACTTTAAAAAAATGACTAGCATGACAGCTGGATTGATGTCGAATAAATAAGACTATACTACTTTGGGAGTCTTGGGTAAAATGGATTAGTATAAAAGCTAATAAAAATTAGAATCCTTTAATAAACTTAATTGATTGTTATTATATTTATTATTTCAAATTTAAATAAATAAACAGTAAGTTAATTTTATTTAATAGTTCATTCAGAAGAACACCATTATTCATATCATTCAGGTGTAATTCTTCTATAAAAATTAAATGCCATATAGATTTAGATTCAATGGAGAATGGATTGATTTAATCTATGTATTGTCACTATAAAAACACAGTGTTTGAGTCTTGGTTGAAAGTTTTAATGAAAAAATAAACACAAAAAATTTTGACTCATATCTGCCTTAATTCCTCACTTTGAAGTCTAAATGATCTTTCTTATTAAATCTTTCGTCTTTGAAAAATGGGATTCTTAACAATTTAAAACAGTTGGTTTTCTGTCTTTCTTTGTTCCTTTAAATGAATCTTCGAATTTACAGAGTATTATAGATTTTCCTTTGTACTTTTCATGTTTGCACAACCCATTTAATTAGGAATAAAATGATAATAACTAATTAAATCCAATCTAATTTGAATTAAATGGATTGTATCTTTTTATGTCCGTCTTTTAATTAAATATTCATCAATATTAATAATTTCTGGAGATTAAATCCAGAAAATGACAAATTATATTTTAAGTAATATTTTGAAATAATGTTTAATTAATTAATTTTAAGTTAGAGACTCTATGTATTTATCGAATGCATCCTCCTCGAGTGGGAAATTTTAGAGTGCTAAACAACAACAACAGGAATCCATTAAGGTCAAAGAATAACAGGATTAAACTATTAATTCTGAAGGGGATCTGGAATCTGAATTTAATTAGGATGAATAATATTAGAGATCGCAGCACAATCAGAAGAACTAGAAATTCGAAGCATCTGAATAGGAGGTCGTATCTATTGAGGTGAAAAAGGAAATGGTATAGGTAGAGCAATTGAACACTGAAATGCAAGAGGAGAAACCTTTAACTTTGAATTTCATGAGTATGCCTTCTAATCAGAGGAATAATCTTCAGACTTATAAATCATCAAATAGGAAACTTGTTCCTATTAATCAACATAGTTTAAGTTAATCAATGATATCAAATATGACTTTGAATAATAAAGGGGCAGGGTTTCGTAAAATAAATGCGTTCTATTATGATAGAATAGGAGATTAATTGAGTTTGATATTCATGGAAAATAAGAATATAATCAAGTTTCTAGCAAGAGAGACAGTAATTCCTCTCCTTATAGCTATTTGTGGTAGAAGGTGTTGATTTTGGTTGTGCAAAATGAGATTGGAGAATTCTGCTTTATTGATGGGATTGATTGCTCTAGTTATTGGGTTATGATTATGGTCATTTGTCAAATAATAGATTGTAAGATTATCATTAATAATAAACAGCTTTTTAAATTAGGGATTGTATTCTGCAAAAGGTCATATATTGTACAAATTGGTATTAGGAAATAAGTTGATACAGGTCAAGAATGGGAGACCTTTGATGGAGTACTTTGTATTGATCTTAATGACAATATTAACAGATTTTATTATGATATTTTGGGTTGGATTCAATGAAGATTGGCTCTTTATAGTATATGTCTATATAATTGGATTGGTTGTGTTTTTCAATACGTTTAGAATGAAGACATGGCCAAGTTAGCTTTTAAAAGGCTTAAGCTATTTCTTGTATGATGTCACAATAATTGGATTGTTGTTGGTTTGTTTTAAACTACTGCCTTCAATAAAATAGTCATTGAGAGATCACAATCCTGTGGCTTGGAATGAATATTACATGTTCATATATGCCTTTTTGGATTTGGGAATGGAGATCATAATGGATTTAACGTTGTCGTTAACCAAATTCAGTGAATTGTATATTTACTAAGGTTAGTTGTTGATAATAGGTACAAGAGTTGGGACATTGATTTAAGCAGACATGGCAAGATTCGATTTTTGGTTTTGCTTATTTTTCTTGATAATGTTTAGGATCAATAACATATCAATAGTATTTACTGTATTTTTTAGACGATTAATCTATTATGCAAGTCCGAATAGTTTGAAACCCTATGTATCTATGGAAGAGACAAATCTAACCAGAAAGGGTAAGAAATGGGAAGCATGTTGGGAACATTTGTTTTGGATTATCTATTTCTATATGTTCATAATCTCAGGAAGAACCTTCACCAATTGGGTTTTTGATAAATCCTACATTTCGAATGGGAAATTTGAGACAAGCATATGGGATGGATATGAGAAATCAAATTATATGCCTATTATTGTATGGGCATTTCTGTTGAATACCTGAGTATGTTGGGTATAGATTAAATAAATCAAAGAATTTATGATAATATAAAATTATTGGGAGGGAACAAATTGAAGTTTTATGAGAATCTATTCATAAGAATATTTGGAGTATATTTATTCAACTTTGCATTGATGAGTAATCTAATTTGACATTACATAATATATTCTAAATTTAATTCACAATTTCTCCATTGTAACTAATAATCGACTTCTTTTATCAACCATTTTCTACTCTCGAAAATCAATTAATTCGAATCCATCCTCCTTCTCTACTTTCTTTTCCATACCTTTAAACAATGGATACAGATAAACGAGTCTTCCTCCTTTTCTTAGTACTCTTCTGGCTACTTCAAACATTCTTTTATAGATTGCTGTTCGATTAGCTTATAAATCCTACTCATTTCCATCTTATTAGATTGATGCTCTTATGCCATAAGGAGGATCACAAATTATCGCATCAAAGAATTCATCAACTCTTGGATTGAAATTAGGTAAGTGAATATCAGTCTATATCAAATTAGGAGGAGGAAGGTTGTATTGTTGAAAGTTCAAATTTATGTAGGGTTTAACTTATTTATAGTTTGGATCTTTGAGGTAGGTACTTTTGCTATTGATATATCCAATGCAATGTCCTTTCATCAACTAAGGAATAGCAAATATCTCTTACATATCCATCTATTTCAGAGCCAAAACAAATGGCTCCAAAATGGGAACAGGCTACTAAAGAACTGCCTGTTCCTGCAAAAGGATCGAATACAAAATCATTCTCTTTGACTTAGGCTTAATTGGCCATCAAAAATGCCAAATCATGAGCCAGAGAAACTGGACCCAGATAAATTCGATTAGGCAATTCGTAGATTCTTGCAAAGTTCTTCTCTCTTCTTTTCTTCTTCTTTGCCAAGTTGAAACCAGCAATATACTTCTGATCTTTAGTGATCATTAAATAATAGAGAATGTCGGGTTCAGTTAAATTAATAGTATTTTGACAATTAAATCCCTTCTCTCCAAAAACTTACTCCATCAATTCAACTCTCTTCTCCTAAGTAATTTTGAAAAAAGATGTTATGATATCACATTTACATGAGAGATTGGAATTTTCGATGTATGGCATAGCTTATAGTAACACATTCATAGGTAACTCCTCTATTGTATTGGCTCTACTGATTGTGAAGAGGATGTCATGAATCATAAGGGATCGACTCAAAACCTTGGGTATTATATCCAGATCCTTCAGATACACATCTACAAAAGGATAGTTGGGGAGAGTTTGAGATGTAATTTCATATTTCTTTGGGAACTAATTTATTGGGAAATACAATTTGAGCAATTCCTAATATGGGATTCCAAAAAGTTCAAATAGTTGAATTGCTTCCTATATTGCAAACTCTCCCATCTCAATAGACTGATTTAAAACTAAGGTGACAATGTGTTCTTATTCTTGAATCATAAATTAAATATCAATATTAATTATACTATTAACCAATGACTAAGTTATTAAATTTTATATCAATCAATTTTCTAATACACCCTCTCTCCAAATTCCCTCAATTTATTCTCCGTCTTGAGTGATGAATACTCCTTTGCCCTCGATCATGCCATCATTGAATTACCCTTCATAGCGCTCTCCATTGGTAAGATACAAAGCTCCATTTCCTTGCATCTTGCCCTAATAGAACTCTCCCTCGTAACTTAACCAACCATTCTCAATGACACTCAGATCTCTATAATCGAAAGGACCATTGATTTCTTCTGCTGAATAGTTAATCAGTTTTCCTTGCCCATGGTATTGGTTGTCTTGCCAATAGCCACTGTATACTTCATTGTCATTTTGATCATTCAAAACCCCAAATCCTTCTCTTGTTGCTGGTTCATATCCTTGACCTCTATAAATGTACCCATCTTCGTATTGCAAGGCCAAATCTTGGAGTTACTGTTATTCCTCTTATTTTGGTTACGGTTTATTGTACTTCTGAACCAAATCCCTCGTTCTATCGATTGCATCTTGGAACTTCTTTTCCAGATCGTCATCCTGTTAGGAAAGGATCGGAGGTTGAGAGTATTGAGGTTTGTGTTAATATTGTGGAGCTGCTTAATAATTCGACTTTGATTATGGGGCTGGTTTCGATTGTCTCGATTAAACCTAAGGAGTAACTGGTTATTATTGATGAAAGGATTTTGAATACTGCTACGACTACGGTTGATATGGAATGGATGATCTAACAAAGGGTTATTGTTAATAGGAAGTATTCAGAGGCATTTATTAGGTTGGTGGTGCCATGGTTCTTGTTATGTAGGATTGATGGATGGAATTACTATGTCGAGGAGGGATGATTGGTTAAGTATGATACACTCTTGTTGTCGAAATTGGCTATTATTTCATAGATTTTATGATGATACTGGTTGTTATATTTGGAAATTTGGTGGCTTAATGATCACTTTGACTGGTGGCTGATAATATCTAAAATAAGATGACTGAATATAGGCTGGTTGAGGGGATGCAAGGTAGAACGAAGTATTATACATAAAAATAAATTTTATTGCAAATGATTACAAATATCAAGATTACTAATTCAATCTAGTCTCTTGAAGATATACATATAACCCTTGTTTAAAGCAGGATCAGCTATCTTGGCAACCTTAGAATCATTGTACAGAATCCATTCTCCATTCTTTTTAATGTAAGACACATAATGTCCACTTTGAACAGATTTTCCTAAATGGACTATACACGCTAAGGGATATAAACGAAAGATGATACCAAACAATTAGTATTTTGATGTTTGATTATCAAATTGATCCTACTTCTGTTATTACTACTTCGCTTGTGTCTGATTCATCTCAGCTTCTAAGTCGTGATTAAATATATAATCCATTGCTCTTTTCAAATCATTATCCTTTTATCTAGATACAATATAATACTGTCTTAGATAAAGCGAATCTGGCTTAGTCATGACTGAATCCCATTATAACTATTTATTCAATGAATTTTTCATTTATTTGTTCTTTCTATTTCAATGGTTGATCTTGAGTTGGGTCATCTAGTGATTTCATAATAAAAATCATAGCAGCTTCAATATCATTCTTAAATTTGATGAGTGCTCGTTTGCATCTATTCTCACCAAATCCCATTCCCATCAAAATTTGTAAGGTATCTTCTGTGTATTCCTATTCAGTTTACTCTTTTATTGCATCTTTGTCTTAGAGCACAGGTTCTTTGAAGTCACTAAAGTCATAGATCTCCTTGATCTTTATTGATGCATTCAATTTCTTAGGAACCCAATTCTCTTAGACAAATCTGTTAACAGGTACAAAGAGATATTTAGGGAAAGTCTTAAAGTATTCTTATTTGATAAATGATTACAGGGATTAACATGAAGGACAGACTATGTCTACACGTTCTCCTTCTTTCACTAGTTGCAAACACCTTTCGAATGTTGTGACATACTCAGGTATATCTTTTAATGAGAATGGTTTAATATCCTCTGGTTTCATTGTTTTAATTCTCTCCTCATATTTCTATTTCTCTTGTTTACGATAAAGATCAATTTAATCTTAAGTAGGTTATTCAACAGGGACTTTAAACTCTTAATTTTTAACTACATTAACTTTATGTCCCCCGCAATTCTCACATTTTAAAATAGTAGTCTAATCATATGAGAAGATAGAAGATAATTATGGTAACTTAAATTGTTTTTCAGTTTTCTGAAAGAATGAATTTAATAATTGCCAATATTCCTATGCATCTTATTAATGATTAAAGAGGAAGTTTGAATTTCCTTAGGCTACTAGCAGCTTGAAATCATATGGTTTAATTCCATCCTAATAAAAATTTCTAAATGTTCCTTGTACATTCTTCGATTCTTTCTTTATTGAAAATTCACCACTATTAAGACCATGATTAACCTTACATATTTGACATAATACACAGTTGTATGGTAAACTAGTGCAATTGAATTAATGTTCTAGAGAGTATAGTTATTTAAATTCATGTATACTAAAAATTACTTAGATCACTGAATTCATATAACATGTATTTCCAATATTATCAATTCCTGTAAATCCCGGTCCAAAAATAGGATCCAATACTTGCCCCTCTTCTATCAATTTGCTCAATTGCAATACTAAAATTTTGTCCTAAGTTAATTCAGCCATGGTTTTTTCAGTTTTCACTTATTTTTCTATTTCGATCCCATAAGTAGCAAGATGTTCTTTAAGAAGTTTATCTACCACAGCATCATCACATTTATAGCAAAATACATCGGCTTAACCATCTGAGGTAATAGTTCCCAATTTGACAACCAAATGATGTTGAAGTTCTACAAAATGATCTACTGCATGATTATTTCCTCCTGATCCATCGAAAATCTTTCTACCACAACCAACATGTCCACACTGTAAACATAGCCATAAATTAGTAGATAAACGACATCTTCTGCACTTCTACAGATTTTTTACAACTAACTGTCTCTATTATATAGTTAAGGTATGTTGACATGGTTAAATTGTGTATTCATCTATTATTAATCCAAATGAAGTAGCATTAGTTTATTTAATTGATTAAATTAATCCATCCAACTAAGGAGAATTCAACATTTTCTGACATTTCAAACATATCACACTTGTTTCAAAGTCCAGTTATGGAATATCTTCTATAACTTATTAAGTAATTTCATCCACACTCTATTTTTGCTATTCAATCTCATATAATCTAATGTTCAGAACAATGTAATGATTATGTTAATAACTGTGTTGCGGACTGTGTATTTCAATGCAACCTCCATTAAAACATTTCAAACACACTTATATGCCATTTTCACTCTTTGCTTCCACAAAACAACGAGTGCATTAATTCTTGTATATCATTTATCCCTTGACTGACCAAGTGATGTGTTATTCGTTGATGTGTTCGCATGTACTAGTCATTCCTATTTGAATTAAATAATTAATTAGTCATTGTCATTGGGATTTATAAATAACTTTTATTTGAACTTAAAATAAATATAATTAAATTGAATGAATAATTTTAAATTTGATTTTAATGTCTTTCGAAAGAATGAGACAGAGCTTCAAATCATTCCTGGGCTTAAATGCTAGTCCATAAATTGATTAATCATCTTAGGTATCCATTCCTCAAGAACTTAAATCATCAAACTCATAATGCATCATCAAAAACAAATTTGTTCAAATTGAAAAAAAGCAAGAACGCCTCAATCCCTATAAAAAATCGCTTATCCGCTTAAACGAATATTACAAAACCATCGTCAAAGGGACTGACTTCTCTAAATGTCCAACCATCCAATATTAAATTAATGAAGATGAAGTAATTTTGCATTCTATTAACTTTTAAGAAACAAGCAATCAATCACAAAATATGCAACCCAAGATGGAAGAGAGACGATTAATCTCAAGACTGCTCCTCTTACAGATGGAGTTCCATAAATGATTTCCCTAATCCCACTATTTATAAAATTTCATCCAAACCAACTAAAAATTAAGTTTATGATCCCTAAATGCTCTCCTAATCTAGAGAAAAACAAGCATCAATCAATTTTCAAAAAAAACAGTTTCTCTCCTACTTGGAAGATAAACCTATCAGTGTAATTAATGACAATCACCTAATCGAAGAGAAAAAAAAAAAGTCATCCTAAATCTCAATTCGAAGAGCTGAGAGTTTTCTCTTCGATGATCAAGAAGAACCCATTTATGAAAAAGGAAGATAGGCTGTCCAGAAACAAGAAAACACTACTAAACCAAATGACGAGGACAACCAGAGTGCTTCCGAATCAATAGTAATAAAAAAATAGCCATTATCCAAATTTTGTCAAATTAAAAAATAAGAATTTGAATTCAACCCTAAAATTGAAGCACCAATTTAAATAATAAACAAAGAAGAACAATAAAAAACACAAGTCCAACAACAAGAAAATGTAATTAAACCTACTGATGAATAAATACAACAACAACAGACACCTATTTAATAGAAGTAAGAACCACCTTTAGAAGTCAAACAAGAACCCGTTCTTCAATAGAAAACAGAACCATTACCACAACCAATACCATAACAATCTGTCATTGAAGTTAATCCCTTCACCTCTAACATTGAAAGTCCTCTTTTTAGTGCTCCTTGGTTAACAAGTCAAACACCTATTCAACCTTAAAATTAATCGACATTTAATCTATTTCAATCACAACCAATTTAAAATCAATATCAGGCTCCCTTCATTCCATAATAACCATAATAGGCTGTCTTCCCATTCCAAAATTAGACACAACCATAGCCAAGTGTGTTTACTAATGAAAACTTTTTCTCTTAGTAAATTTAACCATCCTCAAGTCCATTTATGAATAACTAAATGAGTTAGAATGTTTTCAATCAAACCAACTCATTCTAAACTCAATCACCATTTACTTAAAATCAACCCTTTCAATAAAGTTAATCATATTCTAACGATTTATTTGGATTGAATCAATCAAAAACAATGAATAATAACAATGCATTCTTATTTTAAACTAACTCTTTGGGAGGAGGATCGTTTTCAGCTGATGATCAAAATAAACCACGCACCATTGATCTATTTTCAGCTCAACCAGCACAGAATTCATAAACATCAATGATGACTAGTCAAGCTCCTGTTAATTTGTTTGCTCTAGATTAAAATAGTCAAGCATAACCATAAATTAATAAAGAATCTGATAGATATAAAAACAAATTTAAATAAAATACTGTTAAATATAATACTGCTGCATAAAGAATGGAATGAATAATTAAATATTTTTCATATAGGATAAAATAATAGCTTTGAGGACATAAAATTACTCAGAGTAGACTATATAAGTAATTACAAATTGAGTTTAATTAATTAAATTTGATTTTTTTTCTGAATCCACAAATTCTATCTTCTTTTTATTTCTCAATCCATTAATTGCCTTTAATATATCCAATAGAGCTCTTCAATATAAATTATCTGACATAACTTACTGATGTATTCAACATTTTTTTCATGTTTGCAGCATAATTACTTTAATTTGTTATAAATAGCTGGATAGATTTTGGAATGAGCTGCTCATCTTCAATATCTGCCCATTTAAGATGAGGTTTCCATTTTTTTTTGTTCTCCAATTTCACCTAGAAATATATATTATTTAGGAAAAACTATAAAATATAATCTAGCAACAGAGATTAGGACATTATTGTTAGTTTCCCTAATAAATGGATCTTGAAATATTTATATAATCTTCTTTTTATTGAATTCAATTAATTTTAAATTATACTTATTTAGTAATTAAGTAAATATTGCGTAAAACAAATTAAATTTATTGTAAGAGTAAATGATATCAATTTTAAGAAAATACTGATCAACTGAATAAAATCAAAATTTACTAAAGAATGGAATATCAGTTTAAAAATAAACAATCTTTTACTCAATATATAGAAGAGAATTGCTAGTGAAAATTGAGTAATAATATATATCTTTTATTCAAGAAGGTACCTTATTACTTGTAACAGCCTTTACTTTAGCTTTGATTTCAGCATTGACTTCAGCTTATACATCAGCATTTATATCAGCCTTTATTTCAGCTTATACTTCTCCATGTTTACAGATCATGCTCAAAATTAACTTTACTTTAGGATAAAGTTGCTTTGCAAATACTATTCCAAGGCACATTATCAAAAAATTCATTTAAATAAAGCCTAAAGTCACCTAATTTTCATACGAGATAGAAAACAAACCAAAATCAAAATATACAAATAAGCTTAAACTAAATACTGTTAAAACTCCTTCAATTGTTAATAGTATAATCCTATCGAATTTGGTACATATTTTATATTAGTAAATTAAATAAAATTAGCTTAAATTGCTAAAAGAAATTAATAGCCATTGCAAAATTTATTAACTTTAGAATTTTATCAATACGATGTGGAAAAACATAGTTCTGGAAATATCTAAAGCTATGAATTTTACTTACTGATTTACTTTAGTATTTTAATCCTTAAGTTTGCTACATATACTAAACGACTTCAATAACAAGCAAATACACATCAAAAATATGGAAGTTGCAAAAATAGTAGTTAAAATACTTCTCAAATTGTCAACCCGATTATAATTAAGTTATAAAATAACTTTAAATATCAAATCCCATGAGTTAACATAAATAGGTTGTAGTATTTTATTATAATTTTAAAGATATCTTAATTTGGTTAATTAATTGACATGATTTTAGAAATTAAGTAATAAATTAATGATTGCCATTAAAATCTTTGATTCATAGGTTGTTTGGTATTCAAGACATTTCATATACTAGCCTAATTTAAAGAATAAAAGAAAAAGACTCCTGGCAAAATACAGTAGTGGTAGTAATGCTAAAATTTAAATAAATTGAGGTAAAAAATTAGTAAAAAGATCAGCCTCTACATTATATTATTGAAATTTTCCACTTAGATTAACCTATTTTTCTTTTCTTGTTATTATGTTTAAATAGTCATCAGCTTGAAAATATTATATATATGATGTTATTGATAGCATCTCTTAAGCTTAAAAATATATTTAGAGGTTTTCAGGATAATCTACATTAATAAATCGTAAGAATGATTAATATTACAGAAGATTCAGTGTTTCAATAACAAAGGAACTTTAACTAGAAATTAAAGAAACTCCACATATGGTTATTGCTCCAATCATAAAGGCTTTGTTCGATGATGAAGCTAAATTAGATATCTATTTTGATGATTCAGACATTATTTTCGGTAGTTATAGAACGATTGACTCATTAGGATTAAGAATTGTTTAATTGTTTGAGTTAACAAATTTTTGATTCAACTCAATTAAGAGAACAGGATTGATTGAAAGTTGTTATAATATCTCAATCTAAACCTAATACTAAGCATATTAGAGATCGAATGAAATATATTAAATTGGATTAATAGTAATATTATAATACTTGGAATCTAAATCTTTGATGCTAATATTAAATAGCATTTGATCTTTTATTATATTATCCTGAATTTTTACTTCTTAGTCAAATGTAATATCAACATATTATAGAGCATATAATTATTTAATGTAAGTCAGTTACATGATGGCTTTTTTAGAATATACGCATTCATCTCCTCGGCATATCTTATTATCTTTCCATAAACTCTATTCTAATTTTGTACTATCAGTACTTGTACCATTATTTTAAGTTTCTATGATTATGTTAGGATCAGGATCGTTGTCTTTAGGTTCTTCGATAATGCTAGAATTAAGATTATCATTTGCTTTATCTAACAAGCATTGATAATTATTTAAATAATAATCTGTTATGCATTAAATGCATACTCTATCTTAACACACCTGACAATCTTTTGAGCATTAAAATTTGCATTCGTAACATCCATCACCAGGAAGACTATTAAAATCTTCACAATCTTCATTACCTGCCACAATTTCATCTCCACATTATGGTAGACAATCATTACTATCATTATCATAATACAATCCTACTAAACCTTCACATTATTTTATTTCTTCACACTTACTTTTTGATAGTATTAAAGGAAGTTCACATAACATACATTTTCCCAGTTAACAATCCAAACACTCATCTTGACATTTAAATTAACACTAAGCACAATCAACATATCCTTCATAATTGTCATAATCACAAGCTTCATCAATCGCCAATATTTTATCACCACAAACAGAAGTACATTAATTACTCAAATTATTCAAATAAAATCCTACTAAGCAATGATAACAAACACCGTAAACACAAGACATACAATATTGAGGACATTAGAAGCTACAATTTAAACAAGTATCTATTTAGTATTCACTTCCATAATCGCATTCTTCCTCCTAAACTATTATGCCATCTCCACAAATAGAAACACAGGAATAGTTTTCATCCAAATAATAGCCTTTTTAACAAATTAGACAATTATTTTCATTACAAGACTCACAGTAATCAAAACAATAACTACAATATAAATCTGGAGATAATCTAAGTTAATACTGGCAAAAACTTAATGGTGCTGCTTTTAACCTGCACTTTTACTCACCTTTTTCAAAGTAGGCATAATCTTCACACTAATCACAACTATCCCCAATTTAGATTTTACAGTATTCAACAACAATAGAATTATATTATATAGATTTAACACACAGCCATTTATTCGACACTAATTCATATCCATCTTTGCATTGCTAACAAATACCAAATTAACATGATAAGCAATTTGAATCACAAGTAAATTTACAAGATTAGCAATTTTGATAAGTTTGCAATGAAGTTACTACATCACATTGTTTATTATATTATTAAAAGCCACTTCCACATATAGAGTAGCATTTAGATTTTACTAATTGATAACCTTCTTAGCAATCTTAACAGATTCCTTTAAGACAAAAAAGACATGAATCCTAGCAACTATATTTACAGAAATGACATCCATCCCCAATTACTAAATTATCATCATCACATTCTTCATCTTATGTTATTATTCCATCCCCACATTTTGAATAACATAAATAATCAATTCTGTTGTAACCAGTTTTACATGCTAGACAGCCAAGCCCAGAATTATCACAAGTGAGGCAAGAATTTTGACATTTTGCTAAGCAATTTTAGCAACCTTTGTATGGTAGTATAAACGATTTCTCACATTATTCAAATGCTACAATTAAGGAATCCCCACAAATTGGTATGCATATTTTTTGACTCGAGAGAACATATCCAACAGCACATGTTTCACATCTACTACTTACGCAATTAGTGCAAATAGATGAATTTTAACACTAAAATTCACAAGAACTACTGCAACCATCATAATTAGTAGTATTGCCATCATCGCATTACTCTGTAAAAAACCCAGTAGGATCTATTGCGACTATGCCATCTCCGCATATATTTTAACAATAGTAAGAATAAGGAGCAAACCCAGGTGTAGAACAACTTAAGCATTTGTTGGTTGAATAATCACAAGAAGAACAACCAAGTCGACAGAAATACATACAATTTTTGCAACCATCTGTATCAGAAGAGTTTCCATCATCACATTATTCACTTCCAACTGTTATCGTATCTCCACAAATATGGTTACATTACCAAGGTGTAACCGTAGTATCTACTCGCCAACCAGCAGTAGAACACTCAAAACATTATCCTTTTATGCAATTTGTACATTAAGGTTAACATTAATATTTACAATTAAAACATCCATCATATTAAATATTATTTCCATCTTCACATTCTTCGATTCCTGTTATAATTTCATCTCCGCAAATATCAGGACAAGGTAAGGTTATTGATTAATCACAAGTTAAACAATGAGCTGGACATTAGAATTAGCAATTAAAGCATAAATCATTAAGGATTGCATTATTATCTTCACATTATTCATATCCTTTCTTTTATAAATCTCCACAAATAGGTTGACATTATCCAGATACTAATTAAAACCCAGTATCGCAAGAACTACAAGTGGCAGTATGCCATATCAATTAATTATTTATGCAAATTTTATAACATTAACTAAGAGATGGAGTTTCTATAGTTGGGCAACCTATAATATGATTATTAAATATACTTGTGCAATTAGTATTATTTTCATAATAACCAGGTTTACAAACACAATTTAATCCTTTTAATATTCTATTTGAAGCAGGATCGCATGTTAGACAACCATCAATTTTTGTTCTAAAGCATGTTTAGCATTATGGATGACAAGAATCACAAGTTTTTGTTGCATCTTTATAAGAATATCCTGCTGGACATCGACATGTGGATCCAACATATTCAATATTAACAATATTATTGCAAGTTAAACACTCAGATGCAGTTGGTCCAGTACAAGTTTTACAAAATTAATGGCATAGCTTACATTAAGGATTAGATACTATATGATAATACCCGTCAATACAATTGCATTACCCATTTGATAATTTTCTATTATTAGAAATTAAACATTCTATACATTAAGTAGAAGTTAAACATTAATTACATTCAATTGGACAATCAAAACACTGATTTGATTCTTCATATTGATTCATTTTGCAAGTACATCCTAATTTAGATTAGGTATAAGTTGATTTGCATGTTTAACAATCTAATTTAGATGTACATGTTAAACAGGATTATGGACATTCTAAACATCTTACAGTTTCTTTATCATGATATTGGTTAATCAAACATTCTGCTTAAGAAAATTTAACGATATTAGAATCATAAGTGCTGTTCCATTAAGTACATTTAGATTAATCCTCACATTCTAAACAATAAGGTTAGCAATTATGAACGGCAATATAATAATTATAGACTCCACAAAATGCCTGAATTGGTTCATTATTTGGTCCAAAGCATTCCCATGTGATTGTTAATGTATTTGTATTATGATTGATTTTTTCATATACTTTGTCATATTTTGAATCAAAATAAGTTGAAAAAAAAAATTAAGTTGATTTAGTAACTGGTGCATTATTCTCAATTGTATATATAAATTGTCCATCTTCAGAGAAAGATGGTCCATATAAAATATAAAATGCTATTGTGAGACTATGATGTGGAGATGATATAGTATGAACCCTTTAGAATTTAGCTTATGCCCATACTAAAGGACCTCCAAAGAGTCTAAGTTAATTATAAAATGAAAAATAGATATTTGATCCTTTCAAAAAGTTTGTTCCACTTTGTGAAATTAAAGTATACTTTGCATATTATTCAGGGTCACCAGCAGAACTTATATATTCCTTAATCAAATATGAAGAGTCTAATTATTATTTATGTAATACAAGGTGTTTCGTCATCGTAATCATAACAATAAGAGTCCTATGGTTTTTAGTATGGAGCTGAACAAGAACATGTACAACTACCATCTCGATAAAAAAAGCATCCACTTTGACAAATTTTACATTTAAATGATACTTCACACAATTAGCAATAATTAGAACAATATCCCTAAGTAACTTAGATTCCAGAAATTCCCCATCCTGCTGTGTCAACTCTAAGTTATATTAATTAATATTTACGTGTAATTTCCTACAACTGAAAATAAAAATGAATATTTAGGAATGTCAACATATGCAATAATTTAATACATTTAACTCTAGGCATACGAAAGGTATGATCCATAGTTAGTAATTTGAGATATTTTGACTTAATGGGTTTGAATCCCAGATGCATTCCTATAAATAGATCCATAATAAGTATTATTAATCTTAAACTATATTCCACAATTAAGTGGAATATCATTATAAGTCATGATTGAAATTACTACTCCAACCAAATATGTCGAATAAGAATAGTTAGGCAAATTATTCATATATCTATTGACACCAGAATTAAACCTGAATACTCCATATGCATAGGCATTTTTAGTATAATTTGTCTCTAAATGTTGCGGGTCATATATAATCTACCATCTCAACGCTTGTATCGAATTGCTATCATAATAACCTTATTCAATTACTTAAACTAAGATATATTTATAAAAAAATACTTGGATATTCTTAACAAAACCCATTTTTCAATAATGGATTATCGAATTTACAAATGTTATAGCATCCCGAGTGCTTCCAATAGAACTAATTTTATTAACAAGGTGGGCAAATGCTATTTGTCGTTGATCCATAATAGCAACTTGTACATTAATTATAATTTGGGCCTGCGCACAGTCTACATGATGGATAGCATATTATATTTGAGATGTACACGTTTTTAAATGAGACTTGTCCTGAATTTGTATTATAGGATTTAATTTTTAATTTTTCTTGGCTTGTCGTTCCTGTAACACCATATGTAAAATTAAGAGTCTTAACTTCATAAGAAGAGTTATCACAAAATCCTCCAGTTAATGGATAAGTTGTCGGGGAAGTATAGGTATATATAAAAGAAAATGATCCAAGTGTAATTTCAACTTTTTAAGAGGACCATGTACTCTGAAAATATAAGTCCATAGATATCCAATTTTCACCTTAAAAGCTATAAACATTATATGTTTCAGCGGATGGATATATATTATTTAAAGTAATATAACTTGTGGAAGGGGTTGAACAACTGATAAAATTTGCTGTTGTTTAGCTTGAAGGCAATAAAAATCCTCCGGAATTATACCATGCCAAATCCCCTGTATTTTGAGTAAATTACGAATCATAATATAACATCGAAGTATAGGTTGTCCATTGTGAGTTCAAAAGCACAAACTATGAAAATAAGAAAGTAAAAATTTAAAAAAGCATAAATAAATATCATGAAATAAGTAATCAACTCAATAAAATATATAATTCAAAAAAATAAAACATACTAATCCGAAAATTTAAATTTTGTTGATATTCATGAGCATTTTCGTCAGCACAAATATAAAGACATATAAGGTCGAAAAACGATTAGATTTTACCAGTATCATAATAACTAAAATAAATCTTTGTAATATTAAGTAAAATTACAAAAGGATTCGATAATTAACTTTTTCTTCGTTATCTTAAATGATCAATTATCTATAAATGATACTAGTTTACTAGAAAAGAAAGCAATGTCAATAGTATAGAATCTTTAACCTTTTATGAAAGTTACATTCACACAATTTATCTGAGGGTTCTCTCTTCCAAAATCTTGAAATTCTGGATATGAAGGCCATTCTACACTTCTCCCTTCTACGCGGCTATTGCTTGATTGTATAGTAACAGTTTTTAAAAGACTTCATCTTTTAAGTAAAGTCAGTCATCGTTAATAGTCTTTAACATCTAGTAGATAATTACAATCAACAACCAATTTGACTATCTTCCTATTCAAAAACAACTAAAATAGATTGATGTATAACAGGGTGTCTTAAAAATATCATAAATTATAATTGAGGATTTTTTTTTTAAGAAAATAGAGAAGAATTATAAAAAATTCTATATAGCATCACATGAACATAAGTAAATTGAAAGTAAAAAGAAACTCTAAAGTCAATATTTAACTAAATTAAAGTATTTTGATATTTGGTTTAAATCACTTAATGATCATTTATATTTCTTTAATGAATAACAAAATCACACTCATACTGACTCTATATTGACTAATGTAAAATAGACAGAATAGAAATGATTATTGGACAACAGCCCGTCCAATGGCAGATATCAATATAGAAAATGATAATTAAAAGCCTTAATTAAAATTAATCAATTTTGTATATGCTTTGATCTTATCCATATTAAAACAAAAAGGTATTAATTTAGATTAGAATCAGAAGCCCAAAATAACAACTAAATCAAAAGCAAAAAATGCAAATGATGGATTGTATCATGCTATAAAATGCCACACATATAAAACATCTGAAATTTGTAAAAAAGAAAGTTCTTACTACTTTCAATAATATCAGAAAAGGCAATCGAGGTTTAAGCTTAAGAGGAGAAATATTATTAATTTATTGTTTTGATTAATAATCCTCCAATTTCAATTGTTTAATAACATTTTGGATAATCCAGCATTTATATTTATTTACACATATATATCAATCGATTTCATCAAGTTGAGTTGATTGTCCAAAATTTCCAATTGTATTAATTTCCACCTATTCACTTCCATGGTCACTAGCTCCATCTACACTCTTCTAATCTCCATCAATACTTCTGTGTTCACTTTGTCCATCAGCAATTCTTGAAGTATTTTCAGATTGATTGTCTGATTACTTATCGGAGTGTTTCTCTGATTAGTGTTCTGACTACTGAGCAGATTATTGAGCAGATGATCTAACATCACTAGCATTCGATTAAGTATTATAAGTTGATAGATGTGAAGGTTCTTCGTTATCTGAACCATTATCTACTTATTATTATTCTTCTTATTATTATTGTTGTTGTTATTCTTGCTATTATTATTATTCTTCTCTATATCTACGAATCATGTCTTTAAAGTTTTGATGTTGTCTCATATGCTCTTCCTCTTGCTCCTTCTTATACTTTTGTCTTTCCTCTCTCTCCATATCTAGTCCTCCTTTTGCAAAGGCCTCAGCAAATCCTAAATTGATTATATTTGAAGATGTTACTTCTTTCATCATCAAAGACAGGTCTGTCATCCAAATACTTTAAGGTCTTAATTCTACTGATCAGGGTTTTTCGATAATGTTGGATTTACTTTCCGGCTGTATTGTTCTAGAAATACAAGACTGCTAATTGAGGTATTTTTAAAAATATTTCGTCTACAACATTTGGGTCATCTATTTTATTGTCTGATACATCCAACACTGATAAATTCTGTAAGCAAAGTACTCCTTCTAAATCACTAAGTCCATTCATCCCAATCCTATTTCTTTTTATCTGAAGAGTCTACAGTTTTTAACATTATTCCAACCTATAAAAGATATAAAATTGCTATTCATACCCCTCAATCTTGCTTATCATATTGTCACTTAGATTTAGATTAATTAACTCAGTTAGCATGTGCAAGTTTTCCATTTTTCTAATTATGTTCTCCTATAAATATAAGCATTTCAGGGAAGTCAAACAATCCAGTCCTAAGATAGATTAATCAACTTACCTTCGATGCTTTGTAGACCATTTCCCTCCAAGTAAATGACTTTTAACCCTGTGAACTCTTCAAGATTCTCAATCTTTTCAAAGCCTTTGTAATGCAAGTAAAGACAATCATTTAGCTCTGGAGTGGTGTAATAGAGTTTGAATTCTTTTCTTAAGTTTTAGGGAATGTTTAGATTGAGAAGCGCTTCTTTCCTCCCTGTACATTAATTTAATAATAATAATATTTATACGGTTATTGTGTGGCTTTAACAAAATTAATAAATACTGAAACGACGAAAACTGAGTGAATACTCTTATGATTGAAATTTAGATTATTATTAATAAAATTAGTTCATATTTATAGATCAGGCATTTGATTTTGAAAAATAAGAAATTAAATTATTTTCTTATAAATGGGCGACAAGAAAATTAAAATAGATGAGTACAAAGAGATTCGTTTGGGAGGATTTCAAGCAAGATCGCACAATTGGTGGGAAGAAGCCAATCCTGAAGAATCTGAGGAGGAAGAACAATAGGGTCAAGAATGGAGGTATTTGGAACATCATGGAGTTTTGTTTCCTCCATTTTATAAGAGACACAATGTGGGTTTGATTTACAATGGGAAGTTGATAACCCTCACAGAGGAGTAGGAAGAACTTTGCACATATTGGGCATAATCTATTGGATCTCCATATGAAAATAAGGAAATTTACAGGAAGAATTTTGAATCGCTTATGCAGACAAAATTTGAAGGGTTTTAATTGGATAAGGCTGATTTCACAAAGATAAAGGAATATTTGGAATAGCAAAGATTATTGAGATTGAATAAATCTGATGAATAAAAAAAGCAGGAGAAATTAGAAAGAGATCAAAGGGAATTGTTTTATGGGTATGCTTTGGTGGATGGTTGTTTGGAAAGAGTAGGCAATTACACACTGGAATAGCCCACTTTATTCAAGGGACGTGGAGAACATCCAAAGGCAGGATTGCTAAAAGCCAGGATATTTCCAGAGGAATTAACAGTGAATCTAAGTACATAGGCTCCAGTGCCATAATGTAAATTGCCTGGTCATTCTTGGGGCAAGATAGTGCATAGAAATGATGTTACTTGGCTGTTTTCTTATGTGGATTCCAGTATCAGAAAAGACAATCATAAATATGTCCAATTTGCTGCCACTTCAAGATTTAAGTAGATGAATGATAAGAGGAAGTATGAGAAGGCAAGGAGATTGAAGAATTAAATTGATCAAATTAGAGAGAATTACACTAAGAAGTTACAATCAGATTCAATTAAAGAAAGATAATTAGGAACAGCAACCTATTTGATAGATAAATTGGCATTGAGAGTTGGAAATGAAAAGGATGAGGATGAAGCAGACACAGTCGGTTGTTGCAGTTTAAGAGTAGAACATATCAAATTGAAGGAGGATGATGTAGTGGCCTTTGATTTCTTGGGTAAGGACTCCATGAGATACAATAATGAGGTTAAATTAGCACATTAGATTTGGAAGAATCTCAAACTGTTCATCAAAGGAAAACAACCAGAAGACAACTTGTTTAGTGATATAAGTGTTGATGATTTGAATGATTTCTTGAAAAAGTAAATGGAAGGATTAACAGCCAAGGTCTTTAGAACTTATAATGCAAGTTTTACACTCCAACAACAACTTGATTTAGGTGGCAAATTAGATGGCCACTCCGTTTAATAAAAGGTATATTTTAAATGTATCTCTAGGTTGATTTCTATGATAATGCCAATAAACAGGTAGCTATTTTATGTAATCATCAAAAAACTATATCTAAATAATTTGAATTAACTAAAAAGAAAATCAATACGAAATTAGAATGCATGAAAACATACATCCAAGAATTGGAATAGCATTATAAGAAGAAGAATCCTAATGAATATGAGGAGGAAGTTTAATTAGAGGAGGGATCTCAGAAGAAGAACAGTATCTTTATCAAGAAGTTCCCAGGACAACATGATAAGATCAAATAAACGATTTAGAAGACTCAGGAGAAATATTAGAAGGAGTTGAAAGGGTTGGAAAAGAAAGAAGAAAATAAGGAGATAGCTTTGGGAACTTCCAAAACCAATTACAATGATCCTAGAATTAGTGTGGCATTTTGTAAAGTACATGATGTGCCTATAGAAAGAGTGTTTTCAAAAACTTTAAGAAATAAATTCATTTGGGCTATGGCTACAGATTCTAATTGGAAATTTTGATTATGATATAACAGTCCCATTTAGTATTATGCACATAGTTTATAATTTTAAATAATTATACTCCATTATATGAAATATTAGATATATATAGGAATAAATAAAAATAAATGATAAATTTATCTGACAGAGAGAAGGAGTTGATTGAGGAAATATGTGCAAAAAATGTGAAGCAAAATAAGAAGAGTAATCCACAACAGGGGAGTCAAAAATTAGTCAGTCAATCAAGTACCAAGATTTTAGTGTCTAGATTGGAACGTAAATTGAATGAAGTATTTCATATTGCAAATATAGACATTAAAAGAAGTCGATGAATAAAATAGTGGTCAAATTAATTTCTAACAACTAGGACGATTATTTACATTGTTAGATATATTCCAAGCTATCTCTTACAATCAAGATTATCAGTTAGAGGCACAAGGTCTCAACAATCCTATGCAAAAGTAACACCAATCTATAAGGTAGACAATAAGAAGTAGATTTGCACGAGAAAGCATTTGCAATTATTTCTAACGATGGAGAGTAAGCTGACATACAAGCAGCCTTTTGTCTATTTAGAATCATCTTGGATCCCAATTAATTGGAACCATCTAAATGCGCTATTTTAATCAAAGAGTATTTAGAGAAGATTTCTGACAAAGAATTTGATTATGAAGCAATCTTCAGATTTTGCTCTGAATTCTAAGCATATCAAAAGACTCGTTTATCAGGAGCTAAAATAGGCTACTTGAAAGCATCTTTAGCCTCAAATCTCATTGAAACCTATGAAAAGACTTTGACTTTCAAACCAGCTATCAATCCTATTAGTGAAGCTTTGCAATAATAATCAGGCAAGAAGGAAAACCAAGAATCATTATCCCAATTTTCATCAGGACTTGCTGAAAGTCGAGTCAATGAACTATATAAAAAGAAGGAATTATCCAATCAGAAGATCGAATTTCTAAAATAGGAAAAGCTTATGAAGGATATGCAAGAGTGCACATTTAAACCATAAATTATTTCAAAGAAAGAGTTACCTAATGTGATCGAAAGGTTGTATTAAGTGAAGAATAGATAGGAAATAGAAGAGAGAGCTAAATTGGCTGAACAAGAGAAGGAGGACTCAGAATATAGTAAATGTTCTTTCCATCCTCAAATTAATTACTCTATGCCTGAATCACAATAGAATGGAGTAGGTGGCTATTGGGAAGCTATAGAGAGAATTAGAAGGGCTACTGACAGAAGACATTTGAAAGATCTGAAATTGAGTCATAAACCCAGTGGAGAGAATTACGAGAAAGTAAAGAACCAACCATTTTCACCTCCAGAAATGCTTTAGAGAAGTTAATTCAAGAAAGAATTGCCTATCCTTTATATTGATATTAAATTGGGTCCTAGAAAGGTGGGTAGGTTAGCATTGAGAAAGAACGATGACGTTGAAGAAGTAGTTTAATCATTCTGTAAGGTTTGGGGAGTTGGGCCATAAGATTATGAATTATTAGTCAATCAAGTTAAAGAAAACCTTCAGAAGTAATTATTGATTATATCTTTTAAGTGTCATTCAAGAAACAGATGAGTCATAAATTTGATTATGAATATGAATACTAATTTAAATTAACATATATATCAGATTGAATTTTTCACAATATTGCATTTTAACTTGATTGCAACTAAGGACCCCAAAATCCAAAGTAAAAGGCTGTATTCGGTTGGTTCCTAACCTCATCAACTTATGGTTAATCTTAAGGTAATATTTCTTCATTTTAAATAGGTTCTTATTGGTTATTATTTTACTCTAAATACTGATTTGATTAATTCTGATTTTATTATATGGAAGGGACTTGATCCTCATTTACTTATTATGGTTATTTAATCTCTTATGTTTATTAGGGTTACTATTGTTGTTGTTATTGATTTGGTTAGACATAAGGGCTGGTTGCTTGATTCTATGGGGGACTTTATTGATAATATGGATTGGGCGGTTGATTATTATACTATTATGGTTATTGCATTCCAAGTTGAGTGTAATTTGGTTGAGTCTATTATTAATATCCAGGATGATAACTAACAGCTTTACCAATTTAAGGGTTATTCTAGAAATTCTGCTGCGGTACCTGTTAAAAATATTGATATCCTTAAGGATTCTACTAATATTATTGATAGCGTTAAGGAGGCTTCTGATACTGCTATTTCATCTGTGGTTACTAGTATTGTTATTGTGGCATCCTATTATTGGGCTAACCTATTGGAGAAAACTAAGTTTGATTTTACGGAATGCTCCAAGTTGTGTTTCCATAAGATTATTAAAGCAACTATGGTTATTGTATGTAGATGACGCTTGGATCATTAGGATCAACTAAGGCTTAACTCTAGGTTCTTGCAAAGTTTTCCATCATACGAGGATCAGGGACTCGTTATCCAGAACTTCGCGACGTTCTGATTTATATTAACACAGAAAAAAGTATCCTTAGAAACTTCTCACATCCTAAAGTGTTAAATTATTCCTACCTCCTGCTTTGAACCGTAATTTAAAATGAGTTCTTCCTGGTAGTAGATTGTATAAGGGAGCCACATCCCCTTCTAAAAAATTACTTCCAAGTATTGGTTGCCGGAACTTCTCAGCACTCAAATAAGCCAAAGGGATATCAAAAGACTTAAAAGAGTCTCTTTAGAAGTTGTCATTCACAAAAACCATTCTACATGTTGTGATGAAAACCTAAATTTAATCAATTACCTACTTTTCCTGAAGCTTTAAACTTGCCCATAGTTTGAATCTTAAATTATCCTTCCATTTCTTTCCTATACAATATAAAGAACTCTTGATCCACTCTTAATGGAACTCCATTTTAAGTGATAGGGGGATTTAAGGCCATTTTATTCGATATTATTATATATATATTTAAATAATCTCTTTTCCATTTAAAATTAATAATTATAGTGAATTATTTTTAAATTAATTAAAATCGAATAAATTTCAAACCATTATATTTTTACCCAAAAAAATTAATAAATACACTAGAATTTTAAAGTAATTTCTATATATATATAAAGATATTAATTGATAGACATTAGACTTTTTATATTGTTTTATATAATATATTTATTATTGTACTAAGCATCAACGATTTGTTTTTGCTACCTTTTCAAGTTCATCTCTCTTCTTAATGGTGTATGACTTTTATCCATCTTCATTGGCTGCTGCAATTAGCTCATCAGCAAGGGCTTCTGCAATGGTCTTCATTTTCTTGAAAACTGAATCTCTTACACCCTTTGCTAGATTATGGACTGCCTATTTGAAGCATATTTGGCATAATTACTTCATTGACTCTTCTAATTGGAGCAACATCAACAGCTTATTATTTAGCTACACCCCCTGTGCCCACCTTTGTGAAGTCTTCTCTGGCTCCACCTCTTTGCACGGCCAATGACAAGACGGAAAGTGGATTTTTACCAGTCAACAAGTGAACAATCTCAAATGCATGTCTGATGATAGCCACAGCCTTTACTTTTTTACCTGTATTACGTCCGTGGAACATAAGTGCACCAGCCAATCTTTCTACAATAGGGCATTATGCTTTTCTAAACTTCTTTCGTTGATATCTATTTTAGAATTGAAAGAGATACCTTCCAGCAGTGTGGGGAACAAAAACTCTGGATTTTGAGGTTTAGACTGCAATGTAGTCTTTGAAACATTAATCTGTCACTTGAACTTCATCGTAATCCCATTTGCCAAATAATTTAGGTTGATTAGCAAATTTCACAGTCGCTACTTATTCTTCTGCCATTTTAAAAATAAGGATTTATTTTTAATTTAAAATTCCTTATACTACAGACATCCTACAACATGAAAGATAAAATATATATAAATATAATTCATAATACTGTCAGACAGGTAATTGAGCCAATTATTTAAGTCTCTCTTGTAAATTGTTGACTGATCTCTATAATTCATCAATCTCTAGACTTTACTTTTTGTCTAGATCATCATTTTGTCTCATAGAATCCTACATAGAAGCAGCCGTTTTCTACGACTCTTCCAATCTAATTTCAATATTCTTGATTTCATTGTTAATCTTAAGATTTGAATCCTCTAAGTCTCCTTCTAATTTCGAATTTTTTTAATCGACCATCTTGAGTTCCTCTTATAATTATTGAAAATTAGTATTGATAGCATCTACTCGTTCTCCAATAGTTATTGTCTTATCATTCACAGATTCCACACTTTAGGTGAGTATCTAAAAAGTATTTTGGATCTTTTTTTGTTAATCATTTAATAATTCGACATTCTTATCTATGTCTTACTATTTGATCATAATAGTCTCATTCTCCTTTTTGAGTATATCAATATCAGTTTGAATTTCCTCCAATAGACCTTTGTGCTAAGTCTGGATTTCATCCAGATCTTTAATATTAATACTTATTTATTGGAGATCTTATCTAGTGTTTTCAACAGTTTAATTTACTTCTTTGATTTGATTCTAATGATCTTCCTTAATGAATTGCTATTATTGTCTAAATTAAATGGAATAATTAATTACTTTAAGTCCTGAATACTTTCAGCCATCAACTTTAAACCTTTCATTTGAGTTTATTAATAGGACTCATTTTAATCAAGAATAAGTTTGGTTTTTTCAACTATTACTAATTGATTTTCTTCAATCACTTCTCTAAATATCCTAAATTTATTTGTGCAATCCTCATCTAATTTATTAACCTTATCCTCTAGAAATTGAACAGTGGCATTCACAGCCTCTAATATTTAATTTTTCTCAATAGATATTCTTTCTAACAAGTGTGACTATTGATCTTCTATCACAGTCTAAAAGTCCTACCTAATCATATCAATATTTTATTCAATGATGGTCTACCGAGAATTCAGATCCTATTTCAACCCTTCAAAGGCTGTTATATGTTATTTAAAGGATTCCCCGAATTTGGAAAATATCACCTTCACTTTTTCATACTTCTAAGCAGATGTCTTAATTGCCTATTAATATAATTAAATTAACTTCTTACTTTATTTATTTCATCATCAATGTACAACGATAGTCTTTCTGCTTTTTCTGCTTAATCTTTCTCTAATTATTTAACTTATGTTTGCAATGCCCTGTTAGCCATTTCTATCTAATCTTTTAAACTATTCAAATCGGAAACGATATCAGTAGCTATGGCAGATGTAAGATTCTTCAATTCAGTATCAGTTGACAATCTTGTTTGCACTTCAATTCTTATCATATCTGTAATCTTCTCAGTAATATTAGCTTAATGTGTTTTGAATAATTCATTCTCCGATTTGATATTCTCTTATATTTTTAATAAATCGCCTCTTAATTAAACTTCATGTGAGTATCTTTGGGCTTCTTCATTTTAAATATTTACTAGAATTTAATTCACTTATGTCTCAATTATAGTTTACAATGAACGAATAGCTTCATCCTTCTTTTATGAATCAATCCGTTGAAATTGTTCTAATGATCCCAATTTTTATATAACTTCCTCCCTCTCATATTACAATCTCTCCATATTAATCTAATCCTTCAAACTCCATGCTTATTTCATCTCTTCCATTGTTTTGACTCTCTGCTCATGCTCCATAACAATTCTATTGATGACTTCGGTTACTCTAGTATCTAATCTTTAAGTGTAATCTTATTAAATTAGTTATAACATTCCCTTGAATTCCTCCTATATTCTCTAATTAGCCATGTCAACCCTGTTGATCTGTTCATGATCTTTTAATTAATCTTTCTAATCCATTAATAATTTAAAAATACCCCTAGTGCTAATAAATTGGCCTCCAAAGCCATGACTCTCTTCTCTACTCTTTCGTTAGTCTCAATTAATGAAATTCATGCCCGAATCTCCTCTCTATGCTACTTAAATCAAAGCTTTCTCTCCATTGTATATCTTGCTCTCCATTCCATTAATTCTCTATTCAAAATGCTGATGAGAAGTCGAAAGTGATTCCTAGAGTTTTTCTTACAACTCTCCCAATCTCACCATCTCCATAAACAAGGCTTTTGTCTTCTCTCTCTCTTTTTAGAGTTGCGAACTCTCTTCAGTTATCTTTTCCTGTAACATTCCTCGCATCTACAAAACCTCGTTAGTATCTTTATTTTAAGTGTTCTTCAAGAAGTACAACAACTCCTTAAGATTTTACTCCTAGATGGCCACTTTTGAACCCAATTCGCTCTTTTGCCTATCTTAAGCTATAATTTTGGTTTCCAGGGAATACATCTTATTCTACAAGTCTTCGAACATTTGGTTAGGCTATTATCAGATCAGAATTAATACATCTCCCATTTAACCTCTCGTCCTAACTTCTCTTTCCAAATCAACTAACATTTTAGAATTCCGCTTAACTTCTTATGTAAGTTACTTTTCCAGCATTTACACTTACTCTTATAATTGAGCAATCCTATCCATTTAGAATATATTTTATTCCTAATTCTCAACAGGCACTGAAGTATTTGCAAAGTTTCTCCTTGATTCTGCTGTTCTTGTAGGTTCATTCTTGACTTCTTAGGACCGGCGATAATCTGGTTATTAGAATCTAGATTCCCCTGTAATTGGATTTATGGCTTAACGACCTGCCTTTAAAGTAAATATGATAATCTTACTTAACTTAAACTCATTTAGAATATTTAGTATATAATGATAATTAATATAATATTAAAGATAACTAATAAAAGTTCTTCATAATATAATTGAAATGAAAATTTATCTATATTGAATAGCTTATTATTAATATGATTAAAATAAATTCATACTTTCAAGCGTCTTCATCATCCAAATCATGATATTTTCCATCATCATCAGCCAATCCTTCATCTATATCTTCTTTAATTTACTCGTCATCATCATCATCATTATTCTTCTTCTAAGGTTTCTTTTGTTCCATTTTCTGAATTACTTATTTTTTGTTTTTCTTCAATACTTCTTTAAAGTTTTCTGGTAAATCTGTCTTACATCTTCCATACTCATACTCAACTTCCACCTATTCATTCGTTTCCAATAGAATTAGAACTCCCCTTCCATGGAAGGTATCATCTTTGAAATTTCCAGTATATTATACCTTACCATTACTATATGTATACGTTCCATCCAATGAAGCTAATTGTTTATTAAATATATACATCTTTATCCATTTAAAAATTATCCCTTATATTCACTTCCATCCTCATAAATCAAAGCTCCGGATTTTACTTTATCATTTTCAAATACTCCCTCAAAAGTTAAATCTCCAAAGTATAATTTTCCTGATATTCTTTTGAAATCCTCAATTAAACCATCATAAAAATGATTAGGACCATATGTGAAAACCCCTTTCAATGGAGTATTTTTGGCAAATGTGCCATCGAAATTAGATTTGTTTCTATAATATTCCCTGCCCTCAACCTTTTCACCTAATTTTAATTGTCCTTCGAAATTGATAGTTTGTCTCTTCCTTTATAAACTCTTCTAACTAGTCAATACATAAATGATTTCCCCCATTCCATTAGGTATATACTTCTATTGATCAAATTCTCCGATGTAAATGTATTTATTTAACTCTACAATAATTTTGTCGTGTCTTTCTAACAAATTCAATAGAATATACGAGACAGCCTTCTAAGTCTTCATTTCGATGGTTCCATCCTTACTTAATTGACCATCCTCAAAAGTTCCATAATGCCATTAATCTTCAAACTTCCCTTAGCCATAACCATGAGGTATGATCTAATTATCCTCTAATCTACCAAATCCAACATATTATTAGTTGACATCAATGGCTTATTGAAAGAATGGATACTCAACCTTCAATGGATTATCAGGATAGCAAACCAACAATTAGAAAATAGATCTCTTTTACTGATCCAAAGACAATATTTAAGATAAGATTGGTAAAATTGCTTTGTAATCCCCTTCAAATGGCTTTTCAACTTTGGATAAAGAAGGCAACTATTTTTTTAACGAATCTTTAAATTTATCGTATTTGAGTTAATCTTCTTTAGATCTGTCAGTTTTCTGATTTTCTCTAAGGACTTTCAATACTGATTGCAATATATTGTCTTTGAGTTGTCCATCCTCGAAGAAGAAATCTGCCGAATTGATCTTGGTGATGGCACATAAGACAACCAAGCCTGCTTAGAAGGAATAGGTATAAATTAAATTTGCAAGGGATTTATCCTTAAAAAAGCTGTCGGTACTTGGTATGTAAGGTCTATGGAATTTAGAGCCTTTGAAAGAAATGCCCATATTGGAAATGATGAATTTTTACCCGTCTACAAATACATTTTGAGGTGCGAGATCCAGAAACTCAAAAGTTGATCGAGCTAGAAAATAATGATGATGTTGTCTTACCTGTAATTAGCAGATTCTTACAAAATGTAGTCAGCAATTCTAGAGCCTATTCTGGACCTAATTGATCCTCTTGATCCAATCTCTTCTTCAATGCGTTCAATCTGTATAACACATACAAATCAGATTGCTTATCATTTAATTCTTTTTCTGCTATCATCACTATTCTGGTGGTGTATTCATTGACGCATTCCAACATGGCTTTCTGCAATTGCAATACCTTGGTTCTGAATGTATCATAACCCAAGTTCTCATAAATTTGGAGTATATATTTCTCTCCTTCCTTCGAATGAGACATAAGGTAACTAATCGAGGATATTCCGGTGTAAAAGTCTCGCCCTTTTCCTATCACGCTTTCTTAGGTGTAATTCTTATTTATGTAACTGGCATCAACTACTATTGAATTGTATTGTTATAACATTTAATTAAAAATAATATCAATCCCTAAGCAAGATTACATCAGGATAATATTCTAAGATTAACATAATAAGGAATGATAAATTCAATTAATTTAGAACAAAATAAATATCAAGCTTTATTGACTAATTCAGGATGCTTGAGTTTTATATGCTGGTTTAACGAACCTTCGCTTCTAAACATATTGTCATTATTACCCATATTTCTTACCACATCTCGACAATGGGCATTCAAAATTACGTTAAATTTCACTGGCTAGACTTCTCAATCTTTTTTTCCTTTCCTCAAACGACTAGTTGTTCCCATCTTTCTAATTATAGTATGTTGTATTTCTACTTCTAATTGTTCTAGTTTTTAAAGAATTTCAGTTTTCTCTTTAAGAAGTTCCTTGATCTAAATAAATTCTTAGTACATATCCTTACTTTTTTTCTTAAATTGATATTGCAAAGATATTACTAGATATATTCCCCTTAATAGTCACCCATCAATTTAAATTTAATTCTTTTAATATTAATCATTTTGCAAATCATAAAATATATAACATCAAAGCAATTTCTTTTTTTAATAGTCCTCCCTGATCACCAATCCAGGTAAAACTCTGCGTTCCTCCCTTAAAGCACATCAATTCAAATTAAAAAGCACTCAAAATCTACATAATTCTACTCTAGCTTAAATATCATTCTAAAAATGAGACCTAACTCTATTAAACCAGACAATCGACAACCTGTATGTGCCGATAAATCTCATATGATAAAATAAAACCCATAAATTCAATCTTTTCTATTTAGAAAACAAAGTAATCGTGTTTCACTTTATTCTAACCTATAAAATATTATTATTCTCTTGCCAATATATCTAATTATTGCCTATTAAACACACAGTCAAGAAGACAAAGTTAACAGTAATATATTAGCATACATAATTAGCAATCTCCTGATAGAATTAATTATCATCATATTGACCAAATAATTATGAAAATCCTATAATAATTAATTATTTATTATAGCATCTAAGTATTTACAAAATTATCTAGTGCTTGAGTCATTTTTCACTAAGTTGCATGAATTTTACAAGAGAAGTATTTAACCAATTCATTATTCACAGATTTTAAGATATTAACCAGATGATATTATAAAATATCGTGTAGAATATTTTGAATCTATACAAGAGAGAAAATCATTTAACTTTAAAAACAAATACGATATTTGCTAATAGCTAGGTAATCGAAAATAAACATTAAACTACCAAACCAAGAGATTACATAGTACAAAGCAAAAAGAATTGTTGATATATCCAATCTAAGATAAGAAGTTGAAAGAAACTCTTCAGTCCCTTAAGTCTCATCAGTCAGATAACTTTCGTCAGGTTCTTAAGGTAAATTCCCAGAAGTGTATAAAGCGGCATTAAAAGGTTGAACATGATATCGATTGATTTGAATAAAGTAAAAGTGAAACTTCAAATTCATTCTTCTAATCTCAATTTATAAATATAGTAATCTAAATAAGGATGGCAAAGACTTGGAGAAAATAATCAAAATATAAGCTAGTGCCAAAGGGATGTTAGTCGAAAACTAATTAAAATAATATCAGTAGGAAGATAATATGATATACGAGGAAGAGGAGGAAATATATATTAAAGTCACGCAAAAGCCTCATGAGGATGGTGGAGATTAAGAGAATCGAGAAGACTAAGAAATTGAATGAATAATTAATTGCAAATATAAGAGATTTAGTTTAAATTATTATTATTTTATTAATATTTTAATAAATTCATTTTCTATAACAAATTATTAATAGCAAAGAGTAAGCGAATTGATAAAATAGAAAGAGAAAACTAATTAAGTAATCAGAATCCATGTGTATAATTCTACTGAAGGTAAGAACTAAAAAAATTGAATTAATCAAAAGTGACAGATCAAACTTAACAGTATTTATTATACAATAAGAGAAGACAATAATTCCCTTAAATAGATTAAGAAATCAATTACAATAATGTTATATATCATATAATTTTATATCCTTTTAAATAGTAGCCTAAATGATATGGTTCATTTGAATTTAGAAAATAGAAATCCCTGAAATTGACTTCTATCATAAATCATATAATCTATTTCATATCCATAAATCAGGACATAGGTGATAAGAAGGCTATATCTCTAAAAATGAATCATGATATACCTTTGTAGTATGACTAAATGATTAGGTATAAATATCAATTAATTTTCTAAAAGAATAAATTAAAATTAAGATTCTCAATCAATTTTATTAGAATATTAGATTAAGATAATCAAGAAATGGGGGTAGGGGTACAATACTCATTTTTATAGTATATGAGCATATTAATATGAAATGGAGATGGGAGTGTGATTAAATGAAGGTTGTACATGTGTCAAACTATCGTGCAACAAGATTAAGTTAATATTGATGTTATTTGCATATATTAAATTAATTATTTATGTAAATACAAAATAAAATTGGAGAAGGATTGTTCGGTCAAATTCACAAATGCCTAACAGAAGAAGGAGACACTTGTGCCATTAAAATTTATAAGGAAGGATGCCCTAAAAAATTAAGGGAAAAGGAGATAAAGATTCTACAATCGATCAGTCACACAAATATTCAGAAAATTGTGAAGGCAGATTGTGAATATAAATGGTTTATCACAGAACTCATGAATTAGGATCTCTATTCATTAATCACGAAACGTGGCACTCTGTAATAGAGCACCATTAAATAAATTCTATTGTAACTAAGTAATGGATTATCTTACTTACACTAACTCGGCTATGTGCATAGAGACATCAAGTTAGAGAATGTAATGTTGAGTAAAGAACCTAATCTAAAAATTATTGACTTTGGTCTGTCTGTCTATATTGACTCCAATAAGCTCTATCCAAGACATTGTGGAACTCCCACCTACATGGCGCCTGAGTTAAATTTGGAAGACAAACTAATTATCGGAGAGATTCTGAAGAAATCTGATGTCTTTGCACTTGGTGTATTAATTTTCATACTTTGCTATGGCTGTCCGCCCTTCACCATTGCAAAGCCTACTGAATGTAAATTTTGGCAGACAATAGAATAAAAAAAATGGTAAGCCTTCTGGAACTACTTCGACAAAAAAGTCATTAGATCAGATTAACATTTCAAGGATTTGATCTAAAATATGTTGGATCCTGATCACAAGTCAAGATTCACCATAGAACAAGTCAAGCAGCATTAATGGATGAATGATGAAGGAAATTTAAATGAACTATTATGAAAATTAACTAATTATTGCAGTTCTTAAAATACCATTATTTTATGAGTTCTACAACCCTCATAAAATGATACCAGTACAAGTTGTGAAAGTATTTCATCAAAAGATAGAAAGAATCCACTCTTCATCACTTGAGATTCAAGTGATCTATCAAAATCTTTAAGAATCTTTTAAAATTGATAGACAAGTATGCCATCAATATTGATAATGCCGAGAATGGGTGCATATGATTGTTACAACTAACGAAGCCATAAGCTAAGCATTTTTAAATTTATAGTAAGTTTACTTCTGTGAATTAATTTGATTATAAATAGAAAATGAATAAGAAAGAATCCATTTTTATTTAGGAAATACCTTCATAAAGAGTCAAAACTTGTGAGCCCTCATAGAATAGATATGCTGAAACTTAAAAATGTAAATACCCATCCCATCCTATAAAAGAGAATAAAAAGATTAAATTTTTAGATCCACCTGGATAGCAAGGTAGGCCTGAATTAGATTTCCAAAAGTTGATTTCAGAAAAATTAATCAAATATCGAGAAAACATAAAGAACCCTGAGATTAATTATGACATTCAACACTATGATCACAAAAAGTAAAAACTATAAAATTAGAAAATGAATGAGCAAGAGGATCTTCAATTTCCAAAATTAGTTTCTATATCATTGAATAAATTCCCTGAAGAATTCGAAAAGTCAATATAATCAAATTTTGATGAAATACTAGAATCTAATAAACTTATTATGAAAATAAGTTTTGATAAAATTGAAATTTATGATAAGGATGGAAACCTAAAGGAAATCAAGAAGTCTTTCCCCTTCTCAAGTAAGCATTAATCCAAAGACATTATGTACAATGCCATTTTTAGATCAAAGGATTTTCTAATTTTAAAATCAACAGGAATGTGGCTTACTAGTAATATTGTTGATTCTTATGCCAACTATTTAAGGCTTGCTGATGAGCAAAAATATTTTACTTCAGAAGTCGAAGTTAGGAAGAAACATAGGAGAACATACATTTTTTGCTCTGATTACATAACAAATTGCTCAATAAACACTGAATTTAATAAGGAAAAATGGTTAACGTTATTTTATGAATAACTTAGTAATTTTGAGTCAATTTAATATTAATTTTGGAAGATTTATCAGAATATAATTTTTGTGGTAAACCAAAATTTTCATTGGTTTTGTGCTAAATTGGATTTGGAAGAATCTATAATCGAAATTTATGATTCTCTTTATTCAAATCCAGAAAAATATGAAAGGCTCATACTATTATTTTAAACAATTTTCAGTGAGGTGATGTCAACAATTCCGATATTTAAGATTAAAATAATAAGAGAATTTCCTCGGCAATCAGATTACAATTCATGTGGTTATTTCTCTTGTATAGCACTGAACTATTTGACTGAGAAGTAATTTAATACGGAACAGTAAGTAGAAGAAAAATAAGGATAGAAATATATTAGTAAGCAAGAGATGAAGAAAATTTTAAGAGAATTACTTATTGAAGATCAGAATAGTTGATTATTATGAGTTCTAAATATTAAAATTTTGATGATTTTGTCGCAAAACGAATGGTTCCATTTAAGGTTATTCATATTTTCAGGGTTGAATCATTGAGGAGTAAACTAAAATATTCCTTTTTTTAATTGATAATTAAAATATTTCATATTTGCGCAAAAAATAATTGAGTTCAGGAAATGCCACCCAAGAGACATGCAAAAAATAACTAAAACATCTAAGCCTTCTTTGGTAATGGAAATAAGAAGGACAGGAAAGAGATAAAGGAAAAATAAAAATAATTTATTAAATGTCCTTTATTAGGATCGGTGGGTTTTCAATTAAGAAGAGTATTATAGAAATATAGAAATGAGATAATGAAGGAGTTTAATTTTGGCTAATTAGTGTAATAGTTGGGAAAAATCTAAAATTTGGATTAAATTGGAGATATGCTAAGTTCAATATTGTATCTGAATGTTACTAAAATGTCAGACATTTGGAGTGATATTTATACTCCTGATCACATTGACGATGTAATTTGATATCTAATTTAGTTGATTAGTCAGGAGAATGCGTAATTTCTTAAACATTGGCTCAAGAATTCCTTTTCAATACTGGCCTAGGATTAAGTAGATTAATCAGAGTCATGGTATTCGTAATCGAATTCAATGAACAATTAAAATTGGAATTATCAGATGTTGAACATCTACGGGGCTAGTGGAAAGATGAGCACATTATTGGCTATAGCAAGAGCATATAAAATTGATGTTCTCTTCACTTACAATTACACTGAGAAGAGAGAATTCGAAGAGATGTTTGCAAGTCAACACATCAAATTTACTTAGGAATAGGAAAATACTGAATTTGGCAACAAAAAGAAGATAATAGTTCATAGAGGCACTCTTCCAAAATTCATCAATTCCAGAATGTTATAGATTCAGCGAGTGCCCTTTATATGGATTACAGGTATCGAGTCTTCATAATTGCAGACTGTTAATAGAATCATGAACTATTCGATAACTTTGAACTGGTCCAATATTCTCATAATGAAATAGTCAAATACATTTATTTAGTATCGATAATCGAGCAAAATTACAAAGGGTAATTGGATAGGATCAATACTGAGTTAAAAAGGAAGGTGATCTATGAAAACATCAAAGAATCAGGAGGGTTCTTTGTGAATTTTACAATGCAAAGACCTTCTCTAAGGATTCAGGATTTAGAGATGAATTTAGATTACTATGATATTTTCATACTTACTTTATTTATGAAAGGCAATATGAGGAACATACTAAATTGGTTGCAATTTCATAAAGAGGATGAGAATGTTCATTCATTGATAGCAGAATTAAAGTTGTCTAGTGTTTAATTGCCTTATATGCTAAAAAACCAATTGCCATTATTTAGAACCGTTGACAACATCTCTTAGTTAAGCCAAAAAGCATGGTCATGGTATGATGAGCAATGTGTAAATCTAATAAATGACATAGTAGAAAATAGATAGAAATTATTTATAGAATCTTATGGTAGAAGAATAATCAACAGCAAAAGGCACATATTCTTGATTAATCATGTTTTGAAGGTAATACTTAAGTATGAATCATAGATCAATGCTTTGAGTGTTCAAACTTTTGCTTAGAACACCAGATTAAGAAGATTGAATAAGGAGACACAAGACTTTTATAAACCATTATCATAACTCTTTGAGTCGGAGGAACAATATGAGATGTTTAAGTAATTTGATAAATTTTCAGAGTTTTTAAAAGGCTGATAATATTTGTACAATTCTCCTAAAATCATTTTTTATTTATATAATAATCGTATTTAGTTGACCATAAATTTGAGTTAGAATAATTTATTCATTTTATTGAATTGATATCAAAGTAAAGAGAAATTGAGATAATTTGCCAATCAAGACCAATCGCTATAAAAATATGCCAGGCAACATCAGATTGTAGCATCCAACTCTAGTATTTTTGGAACGCTTAAGTAGAATTTTTGTTATATTTAATAAAAGCACCCCTATCCATTCCAACTTAGTTAACTGAGGAGATTGAAGAGCATGTGTAGAATCTAGAATAAGGACTGGCTAAGAGTATAGATGACAGCAAACACTATTTGAGACTGGAACAAATGAGACTGAATTCAAGCCTAATTCTTTGTTTTTGAGAGAAATCTTTGGTAGATAGAAATTGAATAATACTATGGAGATGGAACAGAGATGCAGAGATATCACCTAATGTGGCAAATATGGTGTTGATTAAACGAAAATGAAAACTATAGGTATATATATACAGAACTATCGGTAGGTTCACCACCAAAAACATATCAATAGGAGAAGAATTGTTCTTTGATTATGGGGATAAATTTAAAAAAAAATGGTTAACTGACTTTAATAAATTATGTGATGATTACTACAAAAAATGATTATTTATCAATCAATAAATACACAAAGTAGGTTATTCTAATCTGCTCCATTTAGTAAAGAGTTGCATTCTTCTTGCTAACCCAACTATTCTCTTCATCTCTGCATTGCGTTGCAGAGGACCATTCAGATCAGTTAAACTAGTGCTCCAAGGATAGGCACCGTGTGTAAGCAATAATTTAACTATCTCCTAATGATTTTCCATTATTGCTATACTCAATGGGGTTCTATTCATCAAATCTATTGCATCAAAATCTGCGTGGTAGTGCAACAGCATCCTTACCATATCCAAATAACCGTATTTACATGCCCAATGAAGGGCAGTCATATTGTAATAATCATATTGAAACACCAAATAAGGATGAGTTATTAAAAAACTCTACATCTGTTCAAGTCTATTTTATTTGGATGCAAATATAAATTCCTTTGAAAATTGACTTGAAAAGGCTTTCTTACTAAATACTTGCTTTTGTATCACTTCTATGATCGACAATCCCAAAAGTTTGATCTTTTTCAAAGAACGTCTCAAAAGCTCTATTCTTCTTCGATTGCGCTTCCTACTACTTTAGGCAAAGAATTTTAAGTTGGATTAGGCATCTATGTTGGGAGTAGACTTGGCTGAAATTTCATGTATTCTCATCTTCCTTTTAATTCCTTTCACGTCTATTTCCAGGTTTTCCCGATTCGGTCTTATTTCCAATTGCTGTGATTTCAACTCTCTCACTTTACTAAACTGCACTGAAGATTATCTATCAAATGCTTTTTGGGCTGTCTACGGTTTTTGTTCGATCAGTTTGTAATTTGTATTTGGATTTTGTTACATGAAGAGTTTTCGATTCTTTTTATTTATCATCAAGGGGGAAGGACTATTTGATGCACAGATCTTATCGACATTTTTGAAGTCCACAGCATCATATTACACAATATGTTTGAGGGAGTGATTTCTCAAAAATTCCCTAATCTACTCATCTGATGGCACATTGATCTTTTATTTCTTCAATAGTGACACCATTTTATTTGGAGGCAACACAAAAAACTTGTAATCGTAATCTAAATTATTCTAACATCATTACCTTTTAAAGCCAATCTATGCTTCAATTGTGGAAACCAAGGCTTGGCTGTATTTATTGTTTACCTATTTGGGGTTGATTACTTGTCGATAATTCTCTTATAATAATCCTATTCAAACATTTAGTTTTGCCTTTATAAATGCTTTAATTAAACAATATTATTATAAATCAATTTTAACTATCCAATCTACAGTAAAATATCACTAAAAGGCAACATTTAAATTTTTAATTATTTTCATATTCCAAAATTACATATCCACATTCAATGAAATTCTCCTTCAGTTTGACAGCATTAAATGGTACTATTACTTTTAAGTCTTTGTAATTATTATAAATTAAATTAACCTATTAGAATCAATACCAATATTTCCTCATATTATGGAAAAACCTGAAATTTAATTTATATAATTGAAATTTTAACATTTTCTAATCATTTGAGTAATTTTTAAATGAATTAGAATGAATTAAGGCGGGTTCAATCCTCTTACGAATCACTAATAAATCACTATTGTAAATTTAGATATTTATAGTGATATTTTTAATTATTTAATTTAACTATCTTTGATCATGAAAAGTTTTGAGAGTTCTATTAAATAACATATTCCATAATAAATTATACGAGCTGCAGAGAAATTTGAATCACTATTTGTAAAAGAGACACAACATCATTAATCTTAAATCTTATACTTTAAGATTATGGCAAAAGACAATAAGAGAATAAAAGAGCAATTATAATAGGAACCTAAAATAGGATTGTCTGAGTTGGGCCATTTGCAATAAACACTAAGGAAATCTGGAACTTTTGGAAATGAAAACTCTTAATCAATCATTGTAAAATATATATATTAATTCTTTAGCACTGCATGCAAATATTGAAACCAGAATTTGAGAGATAAGTATATATTGATGAACTCACAACTGTTATTAGTGAACAAATACCTTATGATAATTCCGATTTTATCCATGATTGTTGTGATATTAATTTATGATAATATTCATATTTCATATTATAAAATCTATGGTGGTTCATCTGATCTTTGTGTACATATAATCATTTTTATTTCAGAAGATCTTAAATTTCTAAAAATATTCATTTCTGGTTTGATTCTAATCCTGAATTATTATAATCTAAGGCTATCAAACACTTTTATTAATTATAAATTAAGTGTGTTCTTGATAAAAGAAATCTTTAAGAAGTTTTTTCATACCCTAACGAATTTAAATGAGGATATTGAAATGAACTATTTAATTTAATAAGTAGCACAATATTTTTGGAAATATTAATCAATAAAAGTTGAATTTAATATCGTATTGTTAAAAGTATTTAGCGATTTTTGGTAAAAACTAATAATTGTAATTAGAATTAATCTATTTGATTGAGTATTTATTATAAAAACATATTGATTGAATTATGATTTTGTTACTCTTTGGTTCCTATTTATTTATTGGGGAATAGTGCAAATAATCATTTAATTAAAGAATTATTATTATTATAAGAATTCACATATTTTCGGAGGACAATTTTTCATTTATTTTCTAAAATTGGTGAAAGTAATTATCTAAATGCTATATTTCTCACAAATAATTATCTCATGACTTTGATGGATCTAAACCGCTGAAAATCAATCTGAGGATGAGATAAAATAATAGGAAAATTTTGTATTATTTAAAATTATATTTTTGATTTATTTCTTAATTCCTTATCTAATTAGCAGATTATTGTAAGAATTTAATTAATTTGTTTAAAAAACAAACTAAGATAGAGTTCTGATTATTCAACATCCTATATAATCAACTTAATATATATTATCATTTTAATATTGAAGGAGCTGAATCTAAATTTATTGATTAGGTACATTCTAAATTGACCAGAAAAGCCTATAACTTAAATGATTAGAAAGAAATTACAAATCTGTAAGTTTTCTAATATTTTTTATTAAATAAGACCAAATTTTCAGAAACATTTCATATTTGTTACCTAACATCCTTATTTTAGCTCAAATTATCAATCGAACTAATTTATTTAAGAATTAAGTTATTGTATGATCTATATTTTTATTAATTATTTATAAATTGTTTTATGGAATATATCAAATAGATATATATAAATTTTGACCATTTTTACTGAAGAAGCTGGTTATAATTATTATAAGTAACCTGTATTGTTAAGTATTCTATACTATGTAATACTTTATAACGTAATATATCAATCTATATTATTGAAATGGTTAAGAACAGTTCGAAAAACCTTTCGAATCCAATAAAAAGTGATATATATTTTAATGAGTAAAGAGATGAATGACATTGTAAATCAATAATATAAATGAATGAGGAGGAAGGAATTTTAGAATAATGTTCTATAATCATTAATAAAAATAAAATTTTAGAATGGGAAACAGTATTATTAGAATATTAATTAGATATTTGTGGGATTGACGAGGAAAAGAAGTAAAACTTATAGTCAGAGTCGAAAGTGATAACTACGCGAACTGTAAATTAAATTACCATTTAAATCGTATAAGCAGATATTGTAGAGGAATTGGTGGATGTAGTAGGTAATGTTGTGAATAAATGTGTTAGTGAATTCCTCTCATGAGCCAGCCTGGTCTTACATATCAAAACGGTATTTAATATATGGTTATATATTGATTAGAGATAATAATAAAACACATGACCTCCTTCAACAAAGTATTAATGCAGCTCTATAAAAATAGTGAGAATTGGAGAGTTAGTGATAACGAATGCAGAAAATGTCAATTCAGTCCAAATCTTTCATACTCGATTGCCATTTTACTAAGTAATAATTATGTAAATAGAAGGATGCAAAGGATTTGTTGCAAATATTTAATGTTTATAAAGAGTGTCTAAAACAGAAAGGGCATAAATCCATTTCTTTTACTGAATAGAACACTCCGAATTTTCAAATACCAAAATAGTTTCATGCAGAAGTATTGATAAGAGCCATCCTTTCGTAAAATTAGTTGATAAACTTAGAGCAATTTAAGAAGGAGACGTAGAGTTTGAGTTGATAAAGTTCGTGAGTTTGGATTAATTGACACTGAAATACTTTGCTTATGAATTGATGAAATAATTAGACGAATTGAAAATTCCTGAGTTGTTTCAATTGAGATATCAACAATTCTTGAACTTTTTATGTATGAAATGGTTAGGCTATGTATGTAGAGAATGGGGAAGATGCGAAACAAGAGGTCTATCTCTTGAGTACTGGGATTACTACAGAAATGGAAGGAGTTGTGGAATAATAATGACTTTTTTAGTTTATATTATTTATTATCTGATTGTAATATTTTTTCTTGATTTTAATACTAAATTACATAAATTAAACATAGGAATCAATCATTGTTGAAATTGAACCTTTTGAGTAAATTCTATTTCATATCCAGAAAGCACTTTGATAACTGCAATAAACTATTTGCCAGGAGCCAGTTCAATGTTGAGTGTAACTCCTCTATGAGGTTTACAAAATTTGAGGCCATAGAATTTATGAAAGGATATTTTGCTAATTAATTTAACATTTGATTGATTGTCAATGAAGTAATAACCCCAACCATCTAATCTATCTAGATTATAGCAACTTTGGATTTTGGGTTATCCCATAGTGTCATAACTTCGTTTTGGTTATTAAACCAGTCCTTTTTTGATCAAGACACTTGGGAGCATTTCAGGAATCTTTTTTATTTATTTGAATTCAAGTTTATCAATTCCATATGATGAGAGAACAAAGAAAAATTCTTGATGATGTTCCCAAATCACCTTTGCAAACACAACATATTCACCCTTTGTTAAAGTGCATTTACACCATACTTCTCCAAATTAACTTAATTTACCAGCAATATATGTGTATGTATGGTTTTCTTCCTTTTTACAAATAAGCAGTTTAGCATTGCTATACTTAGGGTTTCCTGCCCATCTTTGATTTCGTTAATTGATAGTAATGTAATAGTCTCCTTCCTTAGTAATTTTAAATGAATAATAGACAGCCTTTTTCTTGCTTGACTTGATTTGAGTAGCTGAATATTAATAATCTTGTTTGATATGACAAATATGAATGTCTCTAAACTATTGCATGAATGATCCTACATCCATATAGAATACACCAGAATCTTCTTTATCCAATTTTAACTCTTATCTCAATTGTGGAGTCCACAATGGACTATCTTATCCCCAATCTCCAGTCCATTCTTTCTTCCCCCAAGGGTTTCTCAATTTCAACAATTCCACTTATCCTCTTTTTGGATGATTGATTTATCTGATCTTCAGAACTGAATAGGCATGATTAGGAACCAATCCTTGTGTAATGGGTTGGATATCACTACTTTGGGTTGCTGCCACCATGATAACCTTATTGGCAAGACATCTCCTTAGTTGAGCAATGAAATCTGGAGATTGAGTCCAGATAACTTCTGTTGGTGCTCCAGTTAATGCTCTGAGTACTTCTTGCATTGAGCCAGCAGCACTATTTTGATAAGAGCCAAACAATTTGGCCCATGCTTTCTCTAGAACCATAACCCAAATTGCATTATTCTTTGCTTTGGTAAATATGGGTGTTAAATTTGGATAAACTGGGAAGTAATCATCCACATAGATGGCCTTCCATATCCCATCTATACACAATCTAATGCAATAAATGCCCTATTCATTGATTGCTCTAGTAATAAAAACATCTAATAACAAATCTGGTCTTCTATTCCCCAAAGCTGAAATTGAGGCCAGTAAATAGCAGTTTCCTAATTAACCTTATATGATATCTTAAGGCCCAATGTATTTACCAAGTCCAAACCTTTTGTCATCGTTTGCTTTTGCAAAAAACTGATAATCCCCATTGAATATCACATTCAATCTTTACCAGGTAACTGAGTAATTGGATCCAACACTTTTGTCATTTGGTCCAAATCTGAGATCGATGTAATTTTTTTCCTTGATTTTGAGCTCGTCAAAGGTCTTGATGAATTCATTCATGTTGGATATTTACATGTGTTGTAAGGTGACTTCTTCAAATTGAAATTTGCTAATTAAGATGTCTTGCTGATCATTCGAGGATTGTTGTCTTTTGAGTTTGACTTCTTCAACTTCACCCAATTAAAAGGTGACATAGGTTAACATAAATTAGTTTAATTATTCCTAGTTGATTTACCAACCGCAATCCTTGACAAAGCAGACACAATAGTCATCATAATATTTTTAAATGCAATCATAACATAAGCGATGATCACAGATTTCATTATGAAATAACCCTGAGTTATTGGAATGACAATAGTCACATTTATAGGAAAATGATTCCGTCATTCTATTGTCGATATCCACTTTGATCTCTTGTTTTTGTGGTTAGATATAAACATTTTGTTGTGTCAATTTTTATTGTTATTATTTAGGTTATTACACTTGCTGTTATGGAATTACCTATGCTTATTATCTTTATTAGGTTTATTGTTGCTTTGGGTTAATCATCTTGGCACTATTTTATTGCTGCAAAACACGATCTGTTACTTTCTGCATTTAAGATTTGGATTTCGTTTAAATTGCCACAGGAGAACGTTCTTAAATTGATCTTCGAGGCAGAGTATTTTTCTATTAATTTCGTGGAGTATTTAAGTTTTAGTTGTTCTGTTTTACAGCTGTTGCTTTGTTTTATTGAGATGGTGATGCTATAAGATAACTTCCAATTTTTACCTAATTTTTTGGGATCTCCTGCAAACATGGTAACCTATTTCCCAAAAACCATTTGATTGCTATTCGATAGTTTTTGGAATTGTCTGTTCATTAGATCTGCTATGTTTAGAAAATTAGAGCATGACATCTCTGAGCAATTTGCACCCCCTTCAGCAGTAATTTGATCTATACACTTGATACAATACAAGTGTCCACATTTTGCTTTATAAGACGCACTTTCTTTCGTTTCCTATAAACATTTGACACACTTAATTGATGCCTTTATCATATTAATTATTATATATTTAATTTTAATTAAAGCGCTAAGATATATATGACAATCTTCAATTAGAATTCATTAGGCTACAGAATCCATCAGATTTTGAAAAACCCATACTACAAGCATTCTAAGTTCCATCCTTTTTACCAATTTCAATATCTCTTTACAACCCCTTGCTGTTCGAATTTAAAATTATAAAAGCTTAAAAAAGACTCAAAAACGTCTAATAACAGTGTAATTCAAGAATCTTATATAACTAGACCCTCGCTATTACACTGTCTATTTTGAAAAGATCAAGGTTGGGTCAGAATTTAAAGTGTTATTTTTATCATTGAATGGCTTGAAAGATATTGATTCAATCATTTTATAATATTTTTTAATCTCTAAATTTATGCGTTTTCTTTCTTCATACAATTTATGAAAAACAGTTTACACATTTTAGATGCTTATGAATTCCTTAGATACTTATGAATTCCTTAAAGAACAAAAATTATTTATCCTATTGAGTAAAATAATCAATTGAGTTTTAATTATTTTTTTCAGGATTAATTTTTTAGTAAATATCATTGAGTTCTTTTGTTAGAAAAACTGTATGATCTATACTTTTTAAAGCAGAGAAGAAATGATGTTTTTATTTAATTAAAAAAGATATAGATTCATGATGCATCATTTTAAGAGTACTCTTATTCTCCACTATATGCATCATTTTAAGAGTACTCTTATTCTCCACTATATGCATCATTATTATCACTGTTTTTTGATTATTAATTAGTATTACATTCTGAATTTAAATAAGAGGATTTGGAATAGCCCCTGCACTAAATTTAGAGGCCCTATTATTATAAATATTTCTCTTAATCTAATCTTGTGATTATCAATATGCCATTTTCAAGTTAAATCTTCATTTCATTGATATTTTTAAAATCAAATTAACGAGTAATGCAAATTTGGCAAAAGTTAATTGTTTATTATTCCAAAAATCGAGGTCTTTAGTTCTCGCAATTTAAGCAACCTACAACTGTTTATTATTTGTTAGTCTCTTTGAATTAGTCTGATAAATTGTAGTAAAAATTGTCACACTTTAATATGTACCATTCCTCCTTATTTTCAAAGGATCCCAAGGTGTTGGATTAAAAATTATATTCATAGAAGCTCAAAACAAATCCATTCTCAACAATATCCTATTCTAATTCCTCTTTCGCTTATTTTTTCTATAATATAATAACGAAATTTATCATAGCTTTGGCTTTGTTGTTCTTTTTTAATTTGATTCTCATTAGAAAAGAACCCTTCTCTACAATGTCTAAGCTCGTAAAAAATTGATGCGGAATTTTTTTGAGGTTATCTAGGAGTCTCAAAATATCATCTAATTATGATTATGATAACGTAACATTTGGTATATGAAATACACCAAGGTAAGATTCTCTCATCTCATTATTATTCATACTTTTTTATTAATTTCAAAAATGAAAAATTATTATTAAATCAAATCAAACTTCTTTAAAAATAGGTAGGATTTCTGTGAATCTAAGTAAAGTTATTACTATGCACTACTAATTTGTAATCATGATCTAGCTTTCCATAATTATTTCTTTCTAATCTCACAGGATAATAGGAAGATGAAGGTTAAGGTTGGTAGCGTTGTAAAGTTAAATCATTTCTTAATTTATATTTATCATCTAACTACTTTTGACTTTCCAAGACTCTTTTATTTATCGTATCCGTAGTATTATTTCTTTTTGCTGCTGAACCTTCAGTATATCTGAGTCTATCAATATTTTGAAATTTCTCACTCGGACTTTAATATGTTTATTCATATGGTTGATGCCAATAATTCGATAAGGCTGTTTTTGGTAGAGTAGTTGAAAGAATCTACTCAAATTCTACAGGATTGGTTGGTAAAATTAAGCTTTATTTTATTTTCAATTTACTTTTTGTTGTTGCTTATTCGCATTGTGGACAATTTCTAAATTTTGTTAAAGTGCAGCAAACTCCTATTTCATGAGATTTACAATTTATCACCTACTTCCTGTTATAAGAAGAAAATTGTTGATAACAATTTGTACAAAATCCAGTATAAAATTCAGACTCCTTTTCTTCAGCTAATTTAATTTCATCTAATTATTTATTAAAAAGTATCTCCTCCTCATCCACCTAAGAAACTTTATCAACTTCAAAAAAAGGAGACTTATTTTATCTTTTTTAATTTTAATTTAAAATTAGATTCTGTCCATTTGATAAAGAAATATCCTTCTATACTTAAATAAATTCTTCTTATTACTTTGGATTATCTTATTTAGGTTGTTTAACATCCTATATATTTTTTACTGAACTTTGAACTGAAAGTGATTTTTCTTCTTCCGTTTTGTTATATTCTTAAAGGGTAAAACTTTAAGGTGGATTTTATTCAATCAGTTTTTCTTCTTCATGAATAACAATATGATGGCTTTTGCTTTTGCTTTGATTCTCTAGCTTCTTATCAATTTTAGGTTCTTCTTCCTTCTAATTTGAAATTTTATATGATTTGACAATTTATTCACTTTCTTTTTTCTACCCTGCAATTTGATCAGAAATGAATTTAATCAAGGAAGTAGAAAAAGCTATATCTTTCTCACATAGTTGTTCCAAACATTTATAAGGTTTTCTTTATATTATCTTCTAACAACAACTACAACAAAATTCATGTTTACATGCCAATCTGTGAAGGTTTTTCAAAGGAAAATTGTTTTAACAACCTTTACAATTCACAGTAATATTTTTACGAAAACTAACATATTCTGAATCTCTAGATGATGATTAGCAGCATTTTTTATAAAAATCATCTTTAATGATACATATTTAGCAGACAGAATGACCACAATTTAAAATATACTTTTAATCTTCATCTCTATATATAAAACATTCATCACACTCAAACTATAAAAGTTTTATTTAGATATTTTTTCTTTGACTGCCAAATTCCTCTGACTTTGACTCCTCTTATAATTACTTAATATAATTTTAGTAATCTTGTGATTTAAATTGCTCAACGCATAAATTTACCAAACAGTTCAGGGTAACATATCTCATATTTGTATTTTATAAACATTAATTGCAGAATTTATGTTTGCAGTTTTTGATTTAAAATAATTTATAGCATTAGAGTGTATTACATTTTGAACAATACTCCATTATTCTTGATTCTTATACTGGAGATTATAATTACTATATTTGATTTTACTTTTTATCTACCTATTCATTATGATCACTTTTTGCTTAGATTAAATAATTATTAAATTCCAAATAATCAATTTTATTGAAGCATTTATTAACCATACAATACTTTTAGTGTTTCCTTTCAAACATACAATCGTAACAATATTGATGTTTGCAATCACGTAAAATAAATAATTAATATTAAAACTTCCTGAAACACAAATTACATTCCTATAAGGGATCATCAGTTATGGACACTATTTGTTGTTTTTTATCGTCTTGCAGTTGTTATTGAACACATTGCCTTGTGCTTTCATAATATTTTTACAATTCCTTACTTCTTTCATTATATTCTTTGAATCTAAGCAGTTTTTCGATTTCACTTTATAAATTATTTTTGAAGTAATATTTCCCACAACAAATAAATGGAACAGACTTTTCAATACATTTATAACAAAATTAGTGTTAACAAACGACTTTAATTTATTCAGTCATACTTTTGCAATTATTACAGTAATTAGAGGGTATCTTATAGATTATTGGTTCAGGGATCAAATAAAAATATTTTTCACTATTTGTACATATGAGATCGATTGAATCTTTAAACTATTCGCAATAATTTTCATAGTTGTTAATCGAAATCCTCATTTTAAAAAATTAAGCCAGATGAGGAAAGGATATATCCTATCCTTTGAGCAATCCCTTTTCACAACAAAATTCATATAATAATTTTTGAGCAATTTCACTCTTCTGGTCTACTTAAAATAGATTTTAAAAGAACATCTCAACAGGATTTATTAGATCTTTCGATTTTTGAATCACATTTCTAATTTCCCAATATTTTGATATGTTCCTTGAAAGGTTCATAAGTTCCGTAAATTCTTGTAAGATTTTAGGTTATTTTCTATTCAAAGCATAATGCATCAAGGAATATAGAATAGCTGCATTCTTGTTTCTTCCCATGTATTGCAAGTACTTGTAATCTTTCAGGGATGGATCTTTGAGCCTATCTTCTTCCGTGGTAGTACATATGAAGAAAAGTTGGACTTCTTATGACATTTGTATTATAATAAATTTATTGCTTATAGAATTAAAAAGTTTAAATGATAGTTTGATTTTATATTTGAAAAACAAAATAGGCTTTTGGAGCCCAATCAATCTTGTTTTTGGTCTTTATCGTTTGAAGAGAGTGGTAAATATAATGATTTTATTTCTTTTACTTTTTAAATAGAATACAAAATTGATCCCAGATAACTAATGATAATGCCTGCAAGAATTTAAAAGTCGTACTCTTCCTTCAAGAAGAAGAAGGAGTAGGAAGTGATCAAAATGTCCTTGATGTTGTGAGTGATCGCAATGGCAATTGGGGAGTTGTACATATTGCACAAGTTGGTGGAATAGCACAACATGAACCCCATCAATGCAACCAAAGTGAAGGCTATGAGGAATTGCTCACTCATGTAGGTTGTAGTCATGAAGTCATGTAATTCCTAACTTGCATAAGCGCCGATAAATAGAAAGGGAATTTGATTACAAGAATTCTAGAAGAGCAATTCCAGAGGATCTATTTATTTTTCATAATTCAGTTGTTTCGATTTGTGTAATGCAAGAGCATTGAATAGATTATTCATGAGAATGAGTCCGTAACCAAAATAGTTCTCATCCAAATGCTCCTAGCCTTAAACATATCACATTCTATAATGTACCAGCAATGATGGCTCCCAGAGTAATGAAGATCACAGACATAAAATTGGAAATCTTCCACGTCTTCTGCATCATGAACACAAATAAAATCAGCGTCCTTCGCAAAGTCATGTACATTGAGATATTCATTATTTGCAATCCCTTCATCCCTGAGAATGTTTGCAAGGAATAAATGAACGAATACAATAGAGTATCTTTCGATGAGTGATTCCTCTTTCCCATAAACAGACAAATTAAAGCTGTAAGAATATTCTCGTACAACAATAACTCTAAATAAATAAAGCACTGTTACCATGAATGTCATCCTGAATTGAAACTTAATCCATAAGTATTTCACACTTAGAGAAAAACAAAACGAGCATCCACCATATAATACACAATAAAATAAACCTAATATATGTTTCATAAAATTAATAATGAGAAATTATTAACTTCTAAAATTAGATTCACAAGTAAAGTAATGCCCTTCGTATTCTTATCTTCTCCGAAAAGGAGCATTCTCTTGAAGTTTATTAGCACTCTGTTAATTTAGTAGATGCAAATTTAAGTTTTATAATCAATTTGAGAAATGGAAATTTACCGTATGAAATCCTTGGATTAACCAAAATATTCATTGTGAAACCATCTCTATCATTGAAATGTAATTCTTTAAGCACCTATAGAGAATTGAAAACAACCAATCCTTCTAATTAGTAATCTACAAAGTCTCCTAATTCATAGTTCCTAATGTTTATTATCAATGAGAGACAAGCAAATCATAAGTTCATCCATTCCCTATATGGATTTTAACATGTATTATTCAATCAAGTTATGTAATTCTAATACATAACTCATTTATATTTTTAAATGAAAAAACATTATCAAATATCTTTCATGTTGGGAAATTTTAAGAAAAGTCAAGAGTAAGATTGAGAGCTTGAAGTTCCCAAAAGATTTAGTGAGTACTTAGCAATTGAATTACAAATACCATACATATAATTATTATTAAGAATGTCTCATTTCGACGAACTCAAACTTATATTTAACTTAGACGCCTAATACGTACCTGAAATGGCTCGATTCGAAATAAAAGGCATTTTAGGCAAGGGAGCATTCGCTACAGTTTTTTCTGCTCTCGATAAAGTGCTTAAGATTTAAGTAGCAATCAAGATGGTAGACAAAAAACTTTTCAAAAATAAAGAGCAATAAGATATTGTAAGGCAGGAAGCGATGATGCTTAAAACACTTGAACATAATAACATTGTCAAAATCTTAGCTGTAAGAATTTTGATCTTTAACATAACTTAAGTTTTTCGAGACTTCTTTGAAATTTTATATCGTAATGAACTAGATAGATGGAGTCACTTTGGAAACTCACATGAGTAACGTCAAATCAGCTGAAGTGGTTTCTATAACAAAACAGATTCTCGAGGCTCTAAGTTACTTGCACTAAAGAAACGTAGTTCACAGAGATATCAAACCTGAAAATATTTTGATAAGTTTTTCAAATTCAGAACTGAAAGTCACCTTGATCGATTTTGGGTTGTCAGCTTCTGTGAATAGAATTTAAAATTCAATGAATGGTTTGATGTTCCAAAATTGTGGTACACTCTTGTACCAAGCTCCTGAGTTAATCAAGAAAGCCAATTACACAAGAGTATTCATTCATATTACATAATTAGTCAGTAGACCTTTGGGCTTTGGGCATCGTTGTGTATCAGATGTTAAATAACGGTTCACACCCTTTTTATGAAAGAGGCGACACAAAAGCCATTTACGAGAATAAAATTAAATACTCATCGCTAAACTTTTAATTTAATCATAACATCGATACCAACAACTTTTTAAAAAGAACTATTGCCTACCTACCTGAACATCGATTAACAGCTGATCAGTGTCTGGAACATCCATGGATCACAGGTAGGGGTGACATTTCAGTTCCAATTACTTTGAATGAAATCATCTAATGCCAAATAGAGAAGGAACAAAATATCACAAAATATATTAAAATGATTGTGTTCCTAAAATACTTGATTCTATCATCCTCCTGTTATAGAATACCCTATAGAATTGAAGCGAACAAGCTTATTTAAACAGGTTCTCTGACAGAACAGATGTCTGATCAATCAACTGCCACCATCAATTTCAAAATACGTCCCTTATATATCAAGTCATAGACCAGATTGGACAAGGATGAAAGTGTGAGTAATAGCAGCAGAAACACAAGTGATATGTTCCCAGACAGCATTGCCCAGGCTAGCACACCTGATAATAAAAAGATGATGAGGAAGAGTACTTCGATGAATCCGTAAGAAATTATGATTTAACGATTAAATTAAACTCAAAAGAGATTGGTTAATTTTCCTAATAAAGAGAAAAGTCCAATAATTCAAACAAGAATACTCAAAAACACTTAGGCATCCGACTCTATTAGCTCGAGATTACTTAATAATGATAGTTGGAAGAAATTACCAAATAATACTAATCAAAATAGTAGATTAAGAATTATTCAGCGACCTAATTTCTCAAGAAATCCCACCTAATTATGAAATTATTTAAAATGAAAAATTAATTATTTAAATCAAAATATATTATTAGAAAGTACAATTGCTTATTAATTTAAATATACCAGATATTACTAAAAATAGACCATACTTCTTTACTTGTTTACCTATTGTTTATAGATGAAGTTTGAAATAAGGAAAGAATAAAATACTTATATCTTCATTATTTATTGTTTACCTACTTGTATGTATTAATATACCACATATTTTGATTTAAATGTTATAACTCACGTGTCTACTTAAATTTTAGTTTCCTGTTAATTGGAAATTCCATTTCCTTCAAGTTCGCTATCTGGATATATCAATAATTCAAAATCTTAGTCCCTAAAATATTATTATGATGAAGGTATGATATTAGTATTTTCTACTACTTTCTATTGAACTTGCAACAATTTGGACTCAGTTTATGAAATAGTTTAGACATCGTTGCTTTTCATCATTGGAGGACTGCCATTGTTTGGAAGCTAAGTAAAAATATACAGTACAATTGCATTTAATTTATACTAATAATCTTGGTTGATACTGCATTCCAATTTATTGATATTTTACTATTCTTCTTTAGCACTGTCAGCATACTGCATTTGTAATGGTATTCCCTAATTATGAATTTATTGGATCGTCTTGGAAGGCAGCAGATTCTAGATTAGGAATTGCAGCCTTGATATCTCATAAATTTAATTAGAGATGGTTAATTTGATTTCACTAATATGAGATAATTTTTGGTATTGTTGTTTAAAAGATTGCAGATCCAATTGTCTTCCATTCTTTTCAACCTTATTGATGCTCCCAAAGATATTCTTAGTGATTTTAATGTTCTTAAAATCAGGATAGTACATTTAAATGACATTGTTGATGGCTTCGAATTCCAATTGGCTTTGATTCATGACAATGACCAAATAGGATAGTAACAGTAGTGTAGATGCAATGGATCCTGCTTCTGCTAGCACTTCACTGATTTTAGTATAGGAAACTGAGATTTCAATTTAAATGTTATCGATTTTATATAGGAATGCCATATATACATTATATCCAAATAATTTGTTGTAGTATTCTAAATCTAGAGAGGCACTAACTACACGGTATTCATTAATGTATTTGTAATCATTGATGGATTCAAACAAAAAGCCAACATCGACTTCCGTCTAGGTAATTTGAATATATGTTTGTGTTTGGTACACTTTATTAATTTGGAAGGGGATGATTTATTCTCTCCCTATTTTTTCGAGACTTTCGGTTTAAGTATTGTACTCTTTGGCATAATGCTTAACTACAAGAGCATTGGTGGCTTAATCTTTAAATTGTTGGATAACAGTATCGTTTGCACAGGCCTACCCTTCTTTTAGAAAGACCTCAAGACAAGCTCCCAAGGTGAGCAAGACTTCAAATTCTGGATTGGCTTCGTCTCTTGCGTCACTTATTGATATGGTCATATTGGTAAAGCTGACGGTGTGAAAGGTATCCTAATTTGTGATAATTTCATAGTCAGGAACTATTGGTTTGCCAAAGGGAAGTCTATTCTTGAAAATGTACACAAGAGGTTAGAGGATAAGGGCGTCAGGGTTGAATGGATCATAGATAGAATAACCGAATTTTCTTAAATGAACGTCTAAGAATTGCTCGTTGATTTCAAAATACTGATTGTTCTCTACTTTTGAGGATGTAGTGATCTTAGGTAGTATTTATCCTGTTCTCCATTGAATGATTATATAAAGTAAGTAAGCGAAGCTCAATCCATACAATAAGATAGACATGATACCTCCCCAACATGTTTTATATTGAGAGGTAGAATATTTGATACTTGGTTGGAATGCAACTCCAAATTGATCTATGCTTTTGAGTAATTTTATCATATAGTATAATAAATATCATTTGATTTTATTGATTTCAAAAAACTAGCCCATCAATTATGTCTCAGTTCTCTCCTTCTTGCTAATCAGCAACTCGAAATCTTGATCACTGAGCTCTTGCGTACAATTAAATTTGCCAATTGAACTGTGAAATTGCGATTTGAGTTGTTAGAACACCTCAGGCTTATTGTTTAAACTAGGTAATATAGAATTATGGGAATTATCTTGGAGCATAGTCTATTACCCGGAATGATGCTGTTGCTAAGTCATCTCAATTTTGCTATCATTGGAGGGAGCCTAGATCACATATGAAATCCTTACCACTCTGGAATCCTTAGAAATCTCTATTTCTTGATTATCCATTTCATTGTCCTCCTTGGTGTTTTCTATGAAGTTGTTTTCTTTGATCCCAATCTAATGTGAAGATATGAAATGAGATCTGGTTATGATAGACTGTAATATAAATTAGAGCCTTGAAATTTCGTAGATTTAATTCGTTATTGTCAATTTCACTTGAGCCACTTCTTTCAATTTCCCATAATGCGAATTAAATTTCTCAATATTTAGATTTCTACCCAATAACTAAATCCTGGTGATCTTGCCATACCAATTCTTTCTGTACTTTAAATACTTAAGATTTGGATAGAACATATTAATCACCTGCGATATAGCCTCGCTCTCCAGAAAGTACTAATTAGTCATTATGACAAATGCTGAGGTCAATAATAGAATAGACACTATTGAGCCTGTATCAGCCAATACCTCATTAACCTTTGGATATTGGATATATTAGATAGATTTTATTCCATTCAGTTAATAGTTGTTGATAAAATAGGTGGTAGAGTTTATCACTCCTGCAAAGAACTTGCTATTCACCTGCTAACCAGCTGTTGAGATATCTAAGATAAAGTCTCTCTAATACGTGTTCTCAAATAGCAATCCATTATCGATTACAGTCTCCTACATCTTCAAAGTGCTCGTTGAAAAATAGACAGAACTTGGATCCAAGGCCACAATAACTTCGGATCCGAATGTGTTGATCTTTTCTTACTGAGCATTAAATTATTTGATGAAAGTTGTAAATAAAAGTGTATTAACTTATTAATTGAAAAAGCCTTTCCTTGTCGTTGAATTGGCACACTTCAAGTCTGTGTTATTTACTAAAAGTTGAGGAACACAGTCAATCAATATGATCATGTACTCCAACTCTGGGTATTCTACTGTCCTATCTTTACTGATGGCCAAAGTGATGTTATCGAAGTATATTGTAACGAACTCATCATCAGCAGTGTTGTTTATTAAGGGGAGACTAGGAGGAGTAATCAATTGGCCATTCACATATTAGAATATCAATGGAAGCATTACTATATTCTAAGGATTGAAGGGGTCTATGTTTGTGTCATTCATCTTTCGCATTCGAATTGAAAAGAGAGGTTCATCAAATTAGATTTATTAGTTTTCTATCACTTCACTTGATACTGTGATTTTGGGTAACATCCCTCCCTCCTTCCAAATAGCAAATTAGTAAATGAAATATCCTAAACTTATTCCATAAAGTAATATAGATAATATTCCACCTAAAACTGTTTTATACTCACTATCTTATGTAATACTGGGTTTGAATACAACTCCAAATTGATCAAGGTCTCTAAGGAACTTCTTTATAACCTAATTTAACTTAGACATAATAATTAATAATAATATTATAAAAATTTCTTGAAAATTCTGTTAATAATTTATCTGTCTCTTAGTAATTATATAATCATTTCAATTTCCTTCTATTAATAATAATAATAATAATAATAATAATAATAATAATAATAATAATAAATAAATTCTATATAAATAGTAATATGGATAAATAAAATACAAGAAATTTATAAATATTTATTCATGATTATGTTAGTCTCTTGTTGTTCTATCTTTATGCGCAACTCGAATTCTTTTTAGAACCAAAATAATATTGTGGAGTATTCAAATAAGCACTCTGATTTTAAGAGGAGATTGAATTGATATCCATAGTTTCATTTTTTCTCAAGATGGTTCTCAATCTTGGTTTAGTGTGCACGAATGAATAAAAGTTATATTCAGGAGTTTTCAAATATGTTGGTGAGTTCTAATAACTCGATCTCAAAGAATCTACTTTTTCAAGACCATCCAAATTCATTTCCTTCTGTCCCTCCTGTAACATAGATGGTCTGATAAATCTCCTCATCTTCAAAACCAACTATAACTTTTACTTCAATATCTTCATCCTTATCTTCTTCGGTTCGCAAACTCCCTTATAAATCAAATCTTGCAAAGCTTAATTCTTCCTTTAACGAGAATTTCCCAAATTCTGAGACAATTACATCCTCAATGGAGATGTCTGTCTCTTCACTTTGTTTCTCACAAATTCAGAAATGGCATTTTGCTAAGTCAATGGATTCGTTCTATCATAATCAGTCGGTAATTTCAAATAGACATCCTCGTACCTAACTGAATCTTCCTCCTCATTAAGATCCTTAAACAGCATTCTATGAATTCTGTAAGTTGGAACTATGATTTCTAATCCTGCCAGCACAATTGAAGCCAAATTCAAGGATTGACAAAGCTTACTTGAATTGAATACGAAATCTACCCAAAATTGCATAGTAGCAAATAGAATTGGACTCAAATCTATTAAGTATAGCATTTCTGAGTCGAGATGACTACTTTAGAAAGGAGGCTTCGAGTTTCTTCTCAATAAAAGATACTTCTCAATCCAATAATAACTCACCAATCCCACTTACCCAAATAATATAGATATTGGGATCAGAGGAGCGAAAAAAAAAGTAAGCCAAGTTGTTTTACAGAGGTACGAGTACTGATCATAAAATTCGACTTAAGGACCCTCAAATAGTTTATTTGCTTAATATTAATCCAGATCCTTGTTTTTCTCAATTCGTAATTGTCTAATTTTCTTAAGCAAATAAAGAGGGTTGAAGTACAAAGACAAAGGGATGAGAATGGCATTTGTCCCTGAAACATACAAGAAGTCATCAGCAATGCCTCCCTATTATTGAACTGCTAGATTGCTCAGTTGATTCGGTTGATATTTCAGCTATGGGTTGTATGCACCTATGATGTTAATTATCATCAAAAGCAAACAGGAATTCACAAATTGCACATAACTTAATTTCTATGCTATGGATGTGTCTTGATGAGTTTTGGTTACGTGTCTCTCCTAATTCGCCAAGAGTGTGATAAAGTAATATATGAGACCCTCTACTAGTGCGATTATTAATGATTTAGAGAATGACACCATGGTCGTGACCAAAAATTAGTTATTATCAGACTGTAAGAAACTATTCTATGTTTATTGATGACGATTACTTAAAATGCATTTAAACCATATAATATGCCAAGAGAAAACCCAAGTAAAAACAGAATCACGAACCAACTGAGTATCTTCCTCTTTAGCTGTGTATTCTAATCGACACCACAATTCTCCCAAAACACATCATCTGGCTCAGGTGCTCTATTTATATAGATTAGTTCTCCTTTGAAATAGAACCCCTTGCTATCCTTTTTCTTGATCAAAGATTTGACAGCAATCATAAAGGCTTCCCAATATGATAATTTAGTCTACTCCAATAGACTTTTTAGCTCTATTTTTATTAGATCTTTAACTTACACTTCTTCGTTTAAAATGTAATGAATGCTATGGGTGTAGTTTATCTGTAACATCCATTTTCAATTTCGTATTCAATTATCTATTAAAGTTGAGAAATCTCCTTAATTTAATTAATTAATTTTTCTCTGTTTTTTGTCTTACTCTGTTACAATTGCTTCTCCAACTTGAGCTTTTCCCTGCCCTTATCAATAAATTAAGATATATCATAAGCTATGTTAACTTTAACTACTTCGTAATTGTTATCGGGATCGAATTACTTGCAATACTCCTCCAGTGCATGTTTCAACTCCTTCTCATCATAGTTATTTTTTGGCAGGTGATTCAAAATGGCTGTAAAATCAGAAGGCGACAACAGTTCCTTATCTATTGCAAACTCAACTCGTTTCTACTTTTCCCTTATCAACACCATTGATATTTTCATTATGATAACTGAACACAGCAAAATAGAGGATTGAATTACTTTCTATTAACTTTCGGCTTGCTTATTGATGAATGACAATTGGGACATCTGAGAACGAAGACAAACCTTTGTGTAATGATGGCAAATCTATGAACAATCCGAAAAGATCTTAGTGAAATAATTGAAATCCTCGTGTTCCAATGGGCAGTTCTATTCACAACCCTGTTATTGCCACAACACATACGCGTAGTTATCCTTTGAAATGCAGTCGTTCCCCAAAACGTTGAAGACTATGTTTGGAACCATAAAACATGCCAACATCAAAGAGTATATCACAATTACCAAAATCATTTGATTAAAGAATAAGGGAACCCCTTAACCCAAGAAGGCCAAGTCTAAGATCTTAATTGATAAGGGCAGGGAAATTTTGGAAACGCTGAGTCCACAACATGGACAATACTCAGAATTCTCGAAACTATAACCGCAACTGGTGGCTAACTAAAATCTTATATGTTGTAACCTTGTGTTTCAATGCGTATTCCTTCAGGGGTGGCTTTTTGAACAAATCAAATTTTATGGTGTTGCCCAAAAATTATGGATATTCCATTTATTATTTTATATAAAAATGCTTTGGTAAGATTGCTGAATATTACAATAGACAACCAATTATTGTTTATCATAATATTCTATTATCATAATTAATTAATTATAAAAATCATTACCAAATTACGAATTTCCTGTCCAACCCTGTGGATACCATCGTCTTTATATCATTTGTTATACAAATAGATGTGTGCTAAAATACATACTAATCATTTCTTACTTTTGTATCAGATGTCTTGTATACAGAATGCAAACTCCAATCCCTAAGAATTCAAAAATTTTATGTTTCCATCATAAGAAGCACTAATAAAAATTTACTATAAATTGGCTAAATTTTAGATCACTCACCAATTTATTATGCGCAGGTATCTTTTCTATCACATTTCTTCTTCTTATATCCAAACCCTTATGAAGTTATCATCTCCACCAGTTGCTAGATGATAACCGTTCGTATTGAAATCCCTAGCTAATATTCCTTTGACATGACCAACAAATGGCAAAATGCCTTTGCCTATTCTCAAATCTATCCAAATCCTCCTAAATCCCCTGTAAACAATAAGGAACCATCTGGATGCAAGGCTCCTGAGTAGATTTCCCTGGAATGTCCAGTCTAGACCATTGATTCAGTTTAAGTTTCTATATCTCATAATCTCCATGTCTTATCAAAACCCATACTTATCAATCCTTCACCATCCTAATGAAATATTACTTTGTTTATCCTGTCTTCATGGCCTTTCAATCCAATCGACTTTTACAGCATTGCCAAATTCTCTACCTCTTACTAATCCAAATCCAATGTCCATAATCTAATTGACAGATCAGCTGATGCAGTGGCAACATTGGCAAAGGATTACGGAGATATTGTTAATAAAGATTAAGGATGAAAAGCAACAGAATGACACTTAGTTAAATGTACGAAAAACTTGACTTTAGTGAGGCAGTTTGAATGTCCCACAATTTACATTCTCCAGATCCACTGGTTTACTTTCTACATTTCCTCCAACACCCCTTAACCTTCTTATAAAGCCTCAACAGTCAATCTTCTTAATCTCTGTTTCCCAACTCTTAGTGCTGCATTGTGAAAAGATAACTTGGCAGCCCTCAATTATTCAACACACTCATATAAGAAGTATTCATTCTCTAAATTACCCATATTATGATTGTTCTATTGTTAAAAAACTAAGGCAATCTCCCGTATTACATCAAGTGTTCTGTTAACAATGAGTGTAGTCGCTATCCCCTATCAGCAGCACCTTCACCAAAATAAGTTACTAGCTACCCTAATTATCTTAACTATGACTTGATCTCATTTTCCTGAGTAGGCACCATCAATTTACGTGCTTCTGCCATTAGTTTCTATTTTCTTTCTATAGTTTTTATTATCTGTCAACATTCTCTGTTGTATAGGATATAAATGGCAATGATTCCTGCTGCTGATTTATTACTGTGGGTGCTCTCGTGCTCAATTAGGATATTTAGCTTAAATTATCAGTGACTATTTGTCCTTATTATAATTATAAATTCATAGATTAAATTAATATAAATTATTGCTACTAATAATATTAGATATAACAAATTTCTTCTTCTGACTAAACAGACCTTAATTTTAACTTGTAAACTATCTCACTTTGCTAATAAATTTGCTAATACAAAAATCAAGAATATTTTTATCTAATTATTTTAAGGAATTTGATAAATTTATATAGTTTTTACAAATGTCACCAAGTTGATTATTATGAATATTGACGAAGAAATCCTGAAGGTATACGCCTTACTTAAGAACTCTGCTGAAACATTAGAAGATGTGTTACATAAATCATTTGAAATACCAGTTGACAATTGGTCCAAGGAGAAACCTGTATTACTATTCCCTGATTCTGGAGATGGCTTATAAGACTTATTAGAGTTGATGAGCAGAATCGACAAAAACTTAGATCAAGTTCGCGTGAACATCAGATAGTTTGAATTGAATAAATTCTAAGTGATCAAGGAAGAAGAATTCGATCCCCGCTATTCCCAACCGCTGATTGATTACGAAATCGTTTAGAATGCTGAATAGACTCAAATGAATAGAATGAAATCGAATGTGAATAGATTACAACGCCAAATTTAGGCCTATTAATAAAAATATTAATAATGAATTAATTAGGCATTCTTCTTCTACTTGACTCACCTGAGAATCTCTAATTCGGAATTGATAATTCCCAATGGATAGTTGGAAAGAAGTTCAAAGGAGTACAAGGCATACCCTTTGGTACCCACTATGTTCATTATTCGCTAAAGGAAGAAGGCTATCAATTCAAGTAAGGATTCTTCTTCATAGTTTCACCAGAAAACAAATATCTGGTAAAGCAATGGAATAGTGAATTATAAGAATTCCTTACTTTCAAGGATTGTGCACCATACATACACACTTTAGAAATGCATGACTTCGATTTGTATTTGGGTATTTATCCAATGGATAAGTATGAAGTATGGAAATAATGTGTGAATCTGATCAATAGAAAAGTCTTAGACAAATTGGATCCAATCAAAAATGTATGTGTTGAAGAATACAATGACAAAGACATTGGAAGCAACAACCCTTTGCATTCTACAATCTATTATACCGATATACCTAAATTAAAGAACCCAAGCAAATCTCATGGATAATAATTGACAGCCTTAAATTTTGATAAGTCCACAATAGTAGAAGAATTATTGAAATCAGAATATCAAAATGAATATTCTCTGCTTTTGGGAGAAATCTAATATGCATTCGTTAAGTTTTTATTGGGAGAACATTTTGAGTCATTCGAACAATGGAAATAACTATTAATTCTAATTACATCCTGTGAAAGATTGATAGAAGAATAAACTAGTTTTTTTATTGACTTCATCCCTGTATTTTACCATTAGCTACAACAAATGCCAAACGATTTCTTTGTTGATCCCATTAGTTCAAGCAATTTCATCTAATCATGCATTAAAAACTTGATCGAATTATCATAGAATGACAATCCAAATTTGATTAGATAGAAGGTAATCTTCCAAAACTAATATTAGTTAATCCAAAGATGTAATAAATTGAAAGAGTTAATCAAAGTCAAATTTGTACAAGATGTCGTTTAGGCGGAGGATGAAGATGAGCCAGTTGTAGTTGAAGACTTCAATTTTATTTAACTATGATATATGTAATTAAAAATATAATCAAGATTATTGTTAAATTTCTTACTGCATGTCATGTCCCTCACTTTACATAGTCTTGCTCTTTTATAATCGTGCTGGCTAGATGATAGAGAGTCTCCTCTTTTCTTCCTACACAATCGACTTTACCCTTGAACCTCTTCTCTTTTCATCTATCTTTAAGAATCTGTCCACTCTTTTGAATTATACCCAAGCTTTGCCATCCATCAATTCGTCTAACTTCCTTTAATAATCTAATTTTTACTTCTATATTTATTTCTTCCTCTGAGTACCCATTTTCTTTTACAATCTCCCAAAATGCCATCCACTCGTCCTCTGTAATGTCTCCACTCTTGTCAAAATCAACTGCTTTCAAATAGTGCTTCTGTGTTTAACTTTGCAAAATTGGACTTCCTTAATAAGTTATTTAAATGGTTACCAAAACTATTCAGTTCCTTCCTTGTCGATAGTTCCGGTCCCTTTGATATCAAGCTTTTTAAAAATCTCACTTGCTTTCTCCCTAAGTCTTTAACTTAGAGGCTCGTGAATTTTTGCAGTAGTGCAACCCATATTTTATTAATTTATTTGAATAAAATGGAAAAACATCAATTTCTATACAGAAAAAAGTTTGGATAACTTATTTGAACACGAGTGAATTCAATCTTAAAATTTATAGAGGAAGTAGTTACATTTTAGATGACATGACATCAACAAAAATACTTGACAGATATACTAAATGTATATGATGAAGAAAGCCAGCATTATGAAAAAGGATCGATAAATTCAGATATCTTTTAAAACGAGGTTAAATTATTGTTAATGGAATATTCAGAATTAAATAAATATATTTTAGTATTTTAATAATTTTATTCTTATCAAATAAAGATAAAGGAACAAAGATGATTGATAACTAATAAAAAAATAATTAGAAATCTGATAGGAATTCAATAAATTGCTTGATTGCATGACTAAATTTTATCACATTCTTTGGAATATGGTAAAAAGAGGTTATTTACAAAAAGGGACAATTATTTTGGTGATGGTCGTGGTTAAAAATACATTTAGATGGAAGGAATATTAAACCTGAAGAATTATCAATAATAGTATCTCTCAGGCATTTTCTTTGTATTTATAATTTATTAAACTATTTTATGTTAGATTGTTAATCTATCCTAAATGAAGCAGAAAATTATTTTGAAGATAAATCTTGATTGCCATTATTCTATAGTAAAATTAATTGTTATATCTAGTAACCTTAAATTAAATGAACATTATACTAAGAATAAATTCTTATAGTAATTGGATTTAATGTTAATAGAACAATATTTGAGAGCATATCTAAGAAGAATTAAGTTCACTTTTTTTTTATTTCATGGTTCACATTGTTCCCAGTAACATTACATTTTGGATATTTTGACTAATATATGTAAAAATAGTAATTTTAATTTAAATTTGCAGTAAGGAAAGGATTTTAAAATATAAATTTATACATTTTGGATAGGTAAACATAAACAGGATTTGTATTAATGAACAACCTATTAATTCTATATTTTTTTGGAACAATTTTAATAAAGTTTTATATATAAATCTTATATCATTTTCCTCGTTTCTACATTAATTATTCCATTTCAAGAAACAATCTTTCCAATTCTATCAACTTAATTAAAAGAAATAGTTTGGGATCAATAAGAGCAATTTTCCTATCCTTATTTTATTCCCCTTCTTTTTGATAGTTAAAATATTTATTCATGTAACAATTAACTTAACCTTATTTTGAGCAATACTTCTCAAGTTATAATTTTCTTGGATATTATTGATTATTTTGCTAAAACTAGAAGTCCCCATTAAATGTTTCTGCTTCCAAAACTTTGCTGAACATATTTTTTATAATTTTATATGATTCCTTTGAGTGATTTAATGAATACTAAATAATTCCCTCAATTGAACGATTGATATATTTCTTTATATCTGCCCCTAAAGAGATAATTTTAATTTGCTTTTATTAGGCCATATTTATCAATTATTAAAGTTCCTTGAATTAATAGTCATAAAAAGAGTGATTGATAAATATCAAATATTTTTTGTAATGGCAAAATCTTTCAAACTAATCAAATATTTATTATAATTATGGATCAGAATAATCTTTTGAAGCTTCATCTTGGTAATCAATTAATTTTTCAATTAATAGAGTATATTCCTAATCGGTCCATAAAGTAGCGTAATTTGACTTTATAATTATTAACGGATTATTCAAAATCATCAAATTACAAATTATCTAATATTATCTACATAGTTCAATTAATTAAGATAAAAACGGTAATACAATTTCTAACAATGTTTCCTTCTAAATTGAACTTAAATCTAAAATTACATAAAAAACATAAAGTGACTTTCCCCCTCTATTTTTTCTCCTCATAATGTCTCTAGCAGTTCCGTTAGTACAAAAAAATTTGATGATGCCTTTTATATCTATAGTGGTTCCTTTTGATGATAAAGAATATTTTGTAAATGTATTTATCTCTAACAGTCCTTTTAAGCTATTTGCTTCTTTTGAGTCTATCTAGAAACCATATTCATTCATTTTTTATTTTAATTCTTCCTTTTCTTGATTGCCTTATAACCTTTATGTTTTCATTAATGGCTATTTTTTATCTATTTAATTTAAAAATTCTAATAAATTATTTGAACTACTGATAATTTATCCATTTTTAATATTAATAGTATTAAATTGATTGTAATTTTAAATTTGAATTATCGTATTGATTCCTTCATTTTATAATTCTGTTTTACAAGTAGCTGACATTTCTAATAATTATTCAGTAAATAATAAAATAAAATCATTATTATTCATGCTATTCTCGTTTACAATACTAAATTCCTTATTACTTTTCCCAATCAAAGTATGTAAAATTTCATCAAGAAGAGAAATTGTTAAAGCCTCTTCTTTTCGCTTCAAAAATACTGGTTAATGTTATCCAGATAAGATAACATCATAATTCTAATTTAGAAAAGATAATTGCAATAATAGTTATCCAAAATTTTCAAGGAACTATTGTTTTGCATTCTAATTTATTACTATTATTCTAAATTACAATTTATTGATCGATTTAAAGGGTTTTTTATATTCCTTCCATTGTTGATAAAGTTGTTTTTCAGCAATAGATATTAATTAATTATACTATGTTGATGTTAGTTTTGTATTCGATTCTTTTGTACTATTGTATGATCGATTTAAATGAGTAAAGCGACTAGTATTAATAAGGTGCGATATTGGCGTTAAAAAAGATAGGTTAAAAAAGAAATTATCATCAAATAGTAAATCGTCTTAATTATTAAGTTCTTATTGATTGTATGCTGAATTTGAAGTAGGAATAAAAATTGGAAATAATAACCGTGATTTTTAACTAGTATTTGTATTTGGTTGTTATGACATATTATTTTCATTTAAGTGTAAAACTTAAATTTAAGGACGATTAATAATGGGAATTTATTAAGATTATTAAAAAGATAAATTTGATTAGTTGCAATTGTCATAAGGTTAAATTTATTGACTTTTAAAAGAGGCTGATTGATTTAATGGTTAGTTTTAATTTTAACTATTTTATTAGTATGAATTTTTTTAATGAAAGCAATTATAGATATAAATGGAAGATTGCTATTATTGTTAAAAACATTAAGTATGAGTTGATGCTTAAGATTATTAACTTGGTTTTTATTCATTATTAGTGTTAGTTGATACTGATGTAAATTAAACATTTGTAATATTTATTGATTAATTTAGTGGTTGTTCATTATTAGTGTTAGTTGATATTTATGTAAATTATAAATTCTTATTATTTATTGGTTAGTTTAGTGGTTATTCATTATTAGTATTAGTTGATATTTATGTAAATTATAAATTCTTATTATTTATTGGTTAGTTTAGTGGTTATTCATTATTGGTGTTAGTTGATATTTATGTAAATTAAACATTTTAATTATTCATTTATTAGTTTAATGGTTGTTCATTATTAGTGTTAGTTGATATTTATGTAAATTAAACATTTTTATTATTTATTGGTTAGTTTAGTGGTTATTCATTATTAGTGCGAGTGGATGCTTATTAGAATAACAAATTATTAAATTTAGGGAGTTATCCAAATAATAAACCAGTATTAGTATTAGTTATTGGTTATGTGAATTAAACATTTTTATTATTCATTTATTAGTTTAATGGTTATTCATTATTAGTGTTAGTTGATATTTATGTAAATTAAACATTTTAATTATTCATTTATTAGTTTAATGGTTATTCATTATTATTGTTAGTTGATATTTATGTAAATTATAAATTCTTATTATTTATTGGTTAGTTTAGTGGTTATTCATTATTAGTGTTAGTTGATATTTATGTAAATTAAACATTTTAATTATTCATTTATTAGTTTAATGGTTGTTCATTATTGGTGTTAGTTGATATTTATGTAAATTATACATTTTAATTATTCATTTATTAGTTTAATGGTTGTTCATTATTGGTGTTAGTTGATATTTATGTAAATTAAACATTTTTATTATTCATTTATTAGTTTAATGGTTGTTCATTATTAGTGTTAGTTGATATTTATGTAAATTAAACATTTTAATTATTCATTTATTAGTTTAATGGTTATTCATTATTAGTGTTAGTTGATATTTATGTAAATTAAACATTTTTATTATTTATTGGTTAGTTTAGTGGTTATTCATTATTAGTGCGAGTGGATGCTTATTAGAATAACAAGTTATTAAATTTAGGGAGTTATCCAAATAATAAACCAGTATTAGTATTAGTTATTGCTTATGTAAATTAAACATTTTTATTATTCATTTATTAGTTTAATGGTTGTTCATTATTAGTGTTTAGTTGATATTTATGTAAATTAAACATTTTAATTATTCATTTATTAGTTTAATGGTTATTCATTATTAGTGTTAGTTGATATTTATGTAAATTAAACATTTTAATTATTCATTTATTAGTTTAATGGTTATTCATTATTAGTGTTAGTTGATATTTATGTAAATTAAACATTTTAATTATTCATTTATTAGTTTAATGGTTGTTCATTATTGGTGTTAGTTGATATTTATGTAAATTAAACATTTTTATTATTTATTGGTTAGTTTAGTGGTTATTCATTATTAGTGCGAGTGGATGCTTATTAGAATAACAAGTTATTAAATTTAGGGAGTTATCCAAATAATAAACCAGTATTAGTATTAGTTATTGCTTATGTAAATTAAACATTTTTATATATTCATTTATTAGTTTAATGGTTATTCATTATTAGTGTTAGTTGATATTTATGTAAATTAAACATTTTAATTATTCATTTATTAGTTTAATGGTTGTTCATTATTATTATTAGTTGATATTTATGTAAATTATAAATTCTTATTATTTATTGGTTAGTTTAGTGGTTATTCATTATTAGTGCTAGTGGATGCTTATTAGAATAACAAATTATTAAATTTAGGGAGTTATCCAAATAATAAACCAGTATTTGTATTAGTTATTGCTTATGTAAATTAAACATTTTTATTATTCATTTATTAGTTTATTGGTTATTCATTATTAGTTTTAGTTGGTATCTATTTTAATTAAACATTATTATTATTTATAGGTTAGTTTAGTGGTTATTTATTATTAGTGTTACTTGATATTTATATAGGTTAAACATTCTTATTATTTATTTGTTAGTTAATTGGTTATTCGTTATTAGTGTTAGTTGATATTTATATAGGTTAATCATTTTTATTATTTATTGATTAATTTAGAGGTTATTAATTATTAGTGCTAGTTGATACTTATTTTTATAAATTATTTAATAATGGTTCTTTTCTTATTACTTCTCTATTATTATTTGTTGATTAAGATTATATTATATTCTACTATATTTAACCTCCTTCTTGATTTTACAATTACAAATTAGTATTTATTGATTATTCATCTTAATTGTTCTACTTTTAAGAAGTCTTTAATTGTTACTAATTATTTAATTAATATTAATTAACTGGTTTAGATCTGCCCATGCTG